>JANVCC010000012.1:5602130-5622858 GCA_025345505.1 Todiramphus chloris collaris | reverse complement strand
TATGACAAACTCCCTAATGTGGAACCAAACAGTTCAAAAAACTGCTGAATTTCTTAGGGATTCCTGCTAGTAAACATGTTTTTTAGAACAACTGGAAAAGAAGCACAGAAGTGAAAAGTAAACAGCCAGTGTCCATGTGGTTATTTACCCAGAGAACAGGGAATGCAAAGGGTTTTTAATATTCTAGATCTTACAAATGTAGAATAAAATGATGAATAGAAATTTAGATTTATAACCTACACATTTGAATTTATTTTCCGGCTTGTGAATCTATATTAATTCAAAAAATCTTTCATCTCTCTAAAAATGGTGGGTGAGACACCACAGGAGAGAAGGTAGGAGTAAGTCTGTAAAGAGGAAAAAAACCAAACTTTAGTCACTGAGAGTGAAAGCAGAGAAAGTGGAATGTGAAGCAATTAAAAGTGGATAAAACTACCTGTGGTAATGAACTACATGTCTATTAGAGTTTGCATTGGAAGGGGGCAAAATGAGAGGGTGGGGATGGCAGTGTTGCCTTTCGCTCTCATCCTGAATTTAGATCTCTGTGCGAGCCTTTTATATCTCCAGGCCTTCAGGAATTGTTATTTGTGTGGGAGAGCAGAATGCCATTCATTATTACTCATGCCATTCAATTGTCACAGCACAACCCAGCTCAAATATTCTGCTTGCCCTACGCACACTGCTCCCAGGGGAACACAATGAATCCAAGAAACTCCACACAAAATCCCTGAGCAATGAACTGATTTGTATGGCTAAGTTCTGCCACATAGCTGTAGAGACTCCACAGTTCATAGTGCCCATTGAAACTTCTGCTTAAAATTGAAGGGTTTTTTCAAAATAGTTCATGCTATGTTTTAGTGTTTGAATGATGCAATTCTCAGTTTGCACTGTTGAGACAGGAATTGCATCTGGAGAAAGGGGTATGTATGAACTTTGGATGAAGTTTGTGCATTCTTAAAAAGCACTGGCCTGACAATTTTCTCGTAGTTGTATGCCAAACATGCATCCACAGGTGTCTCCTTTTACCCTGCTGTCTTAAGGTTCTCCATTCTGTACATTGCACTCATTTTCACTTACAATGTTTGTATTATGTTTCCCAGGCTTTTAGACCGGACATTTTTATTTGCTCCTTCACTTTTTTCATTTGTAAGGGCTTTCGTTTTAAGCAGAATTCATAACAAGTAACACTTTTAAGCTCCTATTTTAAGCTTAAACTTAGTCCCATCCAACAATAAAGTCATCTCAGTCTACTATGTTTAAATCATGAAACAGAAGAGCAGCAAGAACACAACCAAACCTCATACAGTAAAAGATAAATCTTTACCCTTAAAATGCATCATCATTTTTTTCAAAACATAAGTAAAACTTATCCATGAGTGGAAGCACAATTCTCCTACCTAAAATATTCATAAATTAATCTATGCCAATACACGATGGAGAAAAAGCAGGTCCACTGGCATTTGAATTTATATATATATATTACATAAAAAAACTTTTAAAAACACGAAAAAAGTGCTGGGTCCACTGAGACAGAATACAAGACAGCTTTGATCACATCTCTCATGACTATCACTTAGGACATGATGTCTCACTGGTTGTTGACAGAATGCTAAAATCCTTGTGCCCCTATCTCATGCTGCAATGAAACTCTTTTAGCTGTTTTATGTCATATACTTCCAGTTCAAAGCAGATACTGCTTAATGACATCTACTTTCTTCAGAAGATATAGGAACTCACCTCTTTGCCTCTCATTCAGACACCCAAATTGTCCTGGAACTGATCCTCTGTGTTAAATGGTTCTTTCCTAGCAGTAAGCCCAGGTAAAGGTAATTTAGTCTTCAAAAGGTTAACAAAAGTGTTAACATGAAGGCATGGCAAGAAATTAATGGTGCTCCAAATTTAATCCAATCAGCCTACATATTTACATTAACTAGGTTTACTTGTGAGCAGTGGTTGTCAAGGATAGTTAGTTTCCTGTTGGCAATAACCAGATGCTTTTAAACTGTTAGAGAAATTCCTGGGTTAATGGGCTGCTACCAAATTCCCAGGTTACCCATTAATGTTTGATGTCCTGCATCACATCCAGGGGCCATAATGTCTGCATAGCACTCATCTATTGCAAGTCCAGAAATGGCAGTGAACCCATAGAAGACATCCGCATCTATCAAGTTAAATGTATAAATGCAAGCCCAAAAAAATAAAGTAAATCCTACATGTGTCATATATCACTGGGTATTTGTGAAGTCCAGGCAATTTTTGAAATCAATGCCAAGGAAGTGGATCGTGTGGGTATGAAATGGAAGTTACCAAAGAACAGCTACTTTTGTCTATTTGCAATCCCTAATACACTACACAGGAGAAATTACAATGCATAAACTCAGTGGTGTGATGAATAAGAAAGAAAGATGCAATCGTAAAGTTTATTATTCAAAGCAACACTTGTTTATGACAGATAGAAGTCATTCTAGGGAACCATTCATAATTCTGAATTTTTGCAGAAAGATCCCCACAAACTTCACCCAAGTTCCTTAATTTAGCACTGGAAACAATGAAGACATCTGTTTTTAACCACTCTAAGGAATGGACTTTCTATTCCTTAACCCCACCATGTTCCTGAATTGGGTATGGCTAGAGGCATGCTGCTGTTTTGCCTGAATTTCTACCATTTTCTTTCTATATAGTCCAACTGGAAACACTACTGAGCTCAACCTAAGTTACACTAGATACCACGATAGTGTTCATACCTAGTATCTTCTGACTACCCGTGTTACATTAATAATAACTTACTCGTTTACTCACCGTCAGCTAACAAATATGAAACTTTTAAAGAACTTGTAAACTAAATCAGTAAGAAATGTTTCACATAAAATTAACAACTATATTAAACTACGAAAAAAAGTTCATTTATGCACACTAATGATGTCACCAATTTCAGCCTTCAATTTCTGAACAAATACTAATATCAATTAATTATTCATGCCACTTACAGAACTCTTTTCATCTTGAAAGAGCTTTATAAACATTGACTAATTAAATTGCCTGATGTTATTCATTGTAATTTTATATAGATAAAACTGGCGGCCAGGGATAGAAATGCCATTAGATGCCTGGGGACTTTAGTACAAAAAAGCAAGATCAGAAAACTGCTTTTAATTTATGCACAAGCTGCTGCTTCTTCCTCATTAATGTTTTTCTTCTTCAGAGAAGCTCATACCCAGGCCAAATGACCAACACAGGACATTCCTGTTACAGTTACATTAAAATATTTCCAAGACTGTTCCTAGTGCATAAGACCAAAATTAACTACCTGGAATTATTTTTATGCCATTTAAGAAAGAGCAATCTTTGCTCTGTGACCTCTCAGCTGTATTTTTGTTGGGATTTGTTTCTTTGTTTGACTGATTGATTGATTGATTGATTATTTAATGAGGTAGAACTCCTAATTTATCTGAGAGGCATTTTAGCAGATGGACAAATATCCCGTATGGGTGTAACTAACCAAATTAATCTCCCTTTTTTAGTGGTTCAAACTGAAGTATTTTAATCCAACATACAATCACTCTTGCCTTTTCTTCATATAGAGTCTAACATTGCAATGCAACTCTTATGGGGCTAATAGGAAACTCCTTTAAACAGAGTGCATGAATCCTTGAGGGAATACAGAATTTCTCATCTAAAATAATGTTTTTTCCCAGCCTTGAGGAAAGAACTAATAACTTCAGTTAAATACTTTATATAATTGAGAAATGTTACATAAATTTGGGCTAGAAAGTTGTTGAAATGCTTACACAACCTCTTAACGGATTTTTTTCACTGCAAGATAAAGAATTTTCAGCTGGATTATATATAACAACAGTAACATTCTTGGACAGGTTTTATCAAAGATCATTACAGTCACTAAAAATATCACCAAAATTCAGATGCTCCATCCTTGTATAAAGATGTTAGTCAAACCTAGAGATACTAAGATTTATCAGTCTAATGACTATGAAATCTCAGGTGTTTTTACACCCTCAGGAATTATTTCTCTTGATAACAACCTCCAGGTAGGAATGGTTATCTTACTGACATTACCTGAGACGACAATTCTATGAAATCTTAAAAAAAAAAGTGTAACCTATTTATAGCTATGGTGAGGTATAACTTAGCACTGAAATATAAAAGTTTGACATATGGGAATTACATGCTCTGGAATATTTTTCAGGATCTTTTTTTATGTATTTTAATACATTCTCAGTAATTTTATCAGAAACAGTGATACACCTGTAATTTGTGAAAATATAGACATCATATCACAGTTTCATAGAATCAGGGCCTTAGCAAATGATAGGCCCAAGTTTCACAAATCATAAACATCTTGATGTTTTATTAGTTTTTGCATAGCTTTCATATAAACAGATTTATGAATATGTTATATTTTAGTACTGCCATTAAGAAAATATGATTTTTATAGTGGTAGACACATTTGGAGTAACCCAACTTGCTTTACATATTTATGAGGATTCTAAGTTACAATGTACTCATCAATATCTAATACCTAAGCCTAGACATTAACAGCTGTTTTAATTAAGATGGGAATATTATCCAGGATGATAAATATATCACCTGTTTTTCTACAAGAACACCAGAAGTATTACCATCATTATGATAAAGAGTGGTGATGTTTATTTGTATTCTTGTAGCAGCAAAGTTCCCAATGACAGAACACAATCTCTTGTGTCAGGTGCTGTACAAACAGGTACTAATATGCAATAAAGGTGCAGTACTTGTCATGGGAAGCTGGCAGTAGTATATAGGCAACAAATTCAACAAAAGCAAGTAGCACATTGTCTTCTTCAACCACTATAGAAGCTGATTGAGGAAGTAGATTCAGGTAAGTATCGCCCTGGAAAGACGGTATCCTACAACATCATTATCATCACACAAGATGCAGTGTCCCACTACATCACCATCACCCAGAACTGCGTTAGGGATACAGATAAAAATCAAACCTTGATGAAATACAGTACCTGATATCACTGTGTGTTCTGACCTAGAGAAATGAACACATATCACTGTAGTACTGACTCAAAGTTACCTCTTGCTGTTCATACTAAAAAGACTTCACTTTGAGCAATAGTTTTTATTAACAATATAACTAAAATGGATTGCAAACAGGAGGGAGCAACATGGCTGACTGTCACCGTCAAGACTGGGTTACACAAAAGCTGCAGTGAAGGAAAAGGAAACTGCTACCACATGAAGACAGAACACCACTTTTGGATAATGAGAAATTTCAGCATCCTCTTGCTTTTTCTGTCCATATCCTGGCACTGGTTTCAGAGCTTGCCTTCTTCTATATCTCTTATATGTTCACATAAGCCTGTGAATGCCATGGTAACGTTTCCTCTGAATGCCACTGCATCACTGCCACCCCCAGAAACATTCTCATTCACCATCCTTGACTGTTCAGCCTCCAGATTTCAACATATACAGAATCTGACTGCCTACTTCCAACACATAAAGAAAAGCAATCTCATACCCAAATATCTCTCCCACCCACCAGCAGTTCAGTTAATTTCTGTATTTAAGGATTCGGTTCTTTATTACTGTCTTGCAAACATAAATTTTATTGATGCTGATTGTTAGTGTGTTTGTTGTGGACAATATTGTATAACATTTATTATGAGATAGCTTCAGTAGGTGCCAGAAGATTTAAGATAGAAGAGCCTGCACACAAAAAAACCCATATTTTTTGTTGGTTACAATTCACTGATTTAAACAGGGACCCAGCTTCCCCCAAAAAAACAGGTATTTAATGGCAATCGCATTACTTACAGTTGTTAACGAGTCCCTGAAAAGTGTACATTACATGGACTTATCCACTTTAAGAACTTTCCCATCTTCTTTTGCCAACACAATATATCTCTAAATCATCTCAATTAGATGGTCTATGTCCCTTTACATTTGTGACATAGAAAAATGTCCCATGGAGAATGAACAGGAAGTATGAGGGTTCCCAGAAAACAGAAGGAAGTGTGTAGAAGAGAACCTTCTTACTGATGTGAAATGAAGCTATTCCATCAATTTCAGTGACACTTCTGCCTTTTACAGAACTCAGAAATTTGACCAGGACAGCCTTCAGCCATCTGAAAGCAACTGCACATCTCACAATTCTCTTCTGGGCGGGAGAAGGTCCCCTACCCTTCACATCAGCCACTGATTACTGAGTCAAACAAGCGTTCTGCCACTCTCCTTATTCAAAACATCAGACATAAACTATCTTCTCCATGCACACCAGTTGCTGGTTGACAAAGTCTCCAATATTGATTTTCCTACTAGAAACTGAAAATCTGTCAGTCTGAACACTGAATATCCTCTTGACTCCCAAGGCAGCTCTGAGTATGCTAAGGCAAAATCCACACAGTCACCGAAGGTGGTAGCAGGACAAACACTTTCTGTTAAAGGACATCTTACTGACAGAGCTCTTCAGTCAAAATTTCCAGCCCTTCTGCTGAGAGAAAAAGGATTTTCTTTGTAAATCTTCATGGATTTCAGCTTGAAAGACATTTAGATTTCATGTTTAGGAAATTATACTGAGATGCTTACTACTGTAAAGCACAAAAGGCTCTTTCAGCATTTTTTAAAATTAAATATTAAATGTAAACCTAATTTTACTTATTAAAGGAAAATAAAAATCCAAATCAAAGTCAGATAGATATAGTCCTCAAAAGAAGTTTTCTTTCTGTAAAAGGACTAATAATTAAAGGTTATTCTACTTTGTTGTTCAGTATGTTTCTTAATTAGTAAATTCTTTTCCAACCTGAAAAATTATATGATTCCATGACTCCATGAAGTAAATTTCTTCATAGTAGCTCATATGGTTCTGTGTTTTTGGTTTGTGATAACAGTGTTGGTAACACAAAGATGTATCAGTTATAGCTGATCAGTTCTTACAAAGCATCAAGGCATTTAGTCCTGAGACTGTCCTGACAACAAGTAGACTGGAGGTTCACAAGAAGTTGGGACAGCTGACCCCAACTGACCAAAGGGATATCCCATACCATATGACATCATACTAAGCAATTATAGCTCAAGGAAGAAGGAGGGACATTTGCCTTATGGCATGTGTGTTTCTAAGTAACTGTTATGTGTGACGAATCCCTGATTTCCTGGAGATGGCTGAACACCTGCCTGCCAATGGGAAGTGGTGAATGAATTCCTTGTTTTGCTTTGCTTGCACAAGTAGGTTTTGCTTTGCCTATTAAACTGCTTTTATCTCAACTCATGAGTTTTCACACTTCAAACCTTCCAATTCTCTCCCCCATCCCACTGGCTCAGCTGCTACTGGGGTTAAATAAGAACAACATAAATATGATCTAGAGAAATATAGCCTTGCTTGGACCTGCGAATAAATCCATATGGAAATGCAAATGTCTCTTTGAGACTCTCCTTCCCATTTCAGATTTGTTCCTGTCCTTTATTCGTCATCAGTCTGGTGGAATTAGTAATAGAGAAAGGCAAAATGTACATAAAATATCAAAGATTGGGATGCAGAAAATTAGTGACTGTTATTCCTCCAGTAAATCTGAGAGCTTTAATGGTTGTCTTCTACTGCAAGAATCAGAACAAGCTGTTTTAGACCACTTTTATCACTATCAGTGGATCATACATAGTATCACTAATGTGAGACCTTAAGTTTTTTCTGTAGCGTGGGTGCAAGGTAACAACTCCTGTTTGGCATATAGATAAGATTGTTTACCGTGAAGCAGACAAAAAGATACATGGAGGGAATATCTGTATCATAAAATCATGAATGGTTTGAGTTGGAAGGGAACGTTAAAGGTCATCTAATACAAAAGCCCTTCAGTGAGAAGGGACATCTGCAACTAGAGCACGCTGCTTAGAGCCCTGTTCAACCTGACCTGAAATATTTCCAGGGATGGGGCATTTACCATCTCTCTGGACAATCTGTGCCAGCATTCCACCACTGTCATCAGAAATTTAAAAAAAAAAAAAAATCCTTATATCTAATCTAAATGTCCCCTTTTTTAGTTTAAAACCATCATCTCTTGTCCTGTCACAAGAGGCCCTGTTTAATAGATTGTCCCCATCTTTCTCGTAGGCCCTCATGAAGTACTGAAAAGCCACAATAAGGTCTCCCCAGAGCCTTCTCTTCTCCAGGCTGAACAACCCCAACTCTCTCAGTCTGTCCTCACAACAGAGGGGTCCCAGCTCTTGAATCATTTCTGTGGCCTTCCTCTGGACCTGCTCCAACAGGTCCATGTACCTCCTATGCTGAGGACACCAGAGCTGGACCCAGCACTGCAGCGGCAGGGTCTCACCTGAGCAGAGAAGAAGCACAGAATCCCCTCCCTCAATCTGGTGGCCATGCTTCTTCACGGGCATGACTGAACAATTGCCAGATCTACACTACTTCATTCAGCCTATGCTTGTATCAGGAATATAAGTGGTGCTCATGACCACATAAGGACATGAATAAGTTATTAAATGACCAGTTTGCTTCTGGCAAACCAGAATTGTCCCAAACTTGGTTTAGACATGATATGAGAATTAGTATGGGTCACAGACCACTTCCAACACAGGCTGTCTGGACACAGACATGCTGTTTTAAGAAGTTAAGAGGCTTTAGCTGTACAGATGTAAGCCAGATGCAGATTGGGTAAGGGCCAGAAAATGGTTGTTGGCCTTTTTTATTTGTTTATTAGTATACTAATCTCTTAGCATTGGATCACATCAGGAGTGTATTAAAAAGAAAGAAAATATGCCCTGATATGTATTCCAGCATACATGGTATCATTCAGCCTTGGAAATTCCTCTCGGTGCCTAGCTGGATGGTAAACTGCACAGAGATGCCAGCAGGGTTTACAAAGCCTCACACCAGTGGTGAAACAGGATCCTCTCTTTTCTTGAAAGAATACAGGAATTCATGTCTACACTTGTGAAGGCAAACACTAAGCTTTAAATCACATCCCTATGACAACAAAGTCTTGAAACTCTCCTTAGTCTCCATCTTGTTACGTGCCCTTGGGACCTATATATCCTCACCTCTCCAGAAAAATCCCTGCAAACCATCCCTACCCACCAGTATCAAGGAAACCACCAGTCTGCCAGGAACAGAAAGGAATAAGAGATCGCTAGACCCATCCAGATATTGCACTATATATTACGAAACTGTGCTGCAGACAGACAAAACTGAAAAGAGGGAAATAAGTTGTATGGCAAAAACAACAAAGAAAATTCAGAGCAAATACTGGGTCTCACAGGGATACAGACCAAACAAACTCCAGACATGAATGCACTATGGCATTTTCTGCATCCCCTGTTAGAAGGTGGAGAGACACAGGACACAGTTTTGACCCAAGTCTTAATTTCCTTAAAATCAGGTGGGAAGTTCAGGATTAAGAATATGATCCTGATTCAGAGCCACATTAATCATTAAAAAACAAAAATCCCCAGGAATAAATGCATGAACAAGAGAACCACTCATAGTGATATGATTTTTGACAGTAAACAGAAAAGTCTAAGATTCTCTTCTGCCTCAATCTACCAGTAAGACAAGATCTGAATTGCTTTATTGCCATCATTGCTCTAATGCCAAGTTGTACAGAGAAATTCAACAGAGGCAAATACTCTTCTTCCATTTGCTGCAGGTTCCAATATTTAAGTTTTAAGATGATAAATTGTCAAAAACAAGATTGTTTGCTCAGCATTATTTCAGCACTTTTATCTAAATGCATAATGCCAATCTGCCTGGCATGGTTTGTCTCTCTTTTCACAGTATCACCTTTTAAAAGTCTTGGAAATTTTAAAAAGAAAAAATGCCATGGTAATTTACTTAGCTTCATCCCCTCCCCAGTTCATCATGGTGGTTAGAGTCATTAGAGCCATGCCACTGTCCCCTGCCACTTTTACAGTCTATCAGCTGTGATAGTGATGAAGACACTTTTTTAATAGTATTCACAACTACTTGCTGTATCAATAAATAATGTGATCAGGACTCTGCAGAGGAGTTTTTCCTGGAGGATCTCATCTGTTGGGTTCTTGTCTGTCCCTGTCACAACTGTCAATCTATTATCCTTGTCCAGTTTATCACCCTGTGCTCTTTTCAGGCTCTGGTCTTGCTACCATTCTTTAGCCTCCTGATGGCATAAGACTTTTTCCCACTGACTTTTTTTTTTGCTGTCATTAAAGCCCATTAATCTGTTCTCCATCATCCTCTTTTTTTTCCAGTCCCTAAGGATGCCTAGCCCAAGTATAGAGGAACAGCAACAACACTAAGAGCAGATTATGGACACCTCTGTTTTCTTTGTTATAAAAGTCCCAGGCAGCCTTAGGTAGGCACTATAACACATTCCTTTACATACTCATGATGTTTCTGTTAATCCAGCATAAAGGTACTGGACCTACTCAAAACTAACGGAGTTTCAGTGACTGCAGGGACATATTCCAATGGACTCTCTGTTTGGTTTTTTTTCTCTGCATGGGAGCACTGACAAAATCCAACTTATTTCAGATCCTGAATTCCCACAGATTTATGACAGAGATAGAGTATCAGCTGTAATAGTATGAGAGGTTTCTGACCCACAGTCATGAAAAGCTGTTTGGACATGTGATCTTTGGACAACAAAGGTAGCAGACAACTTCTCATATATGGAGATGGCCTACTGAAAAGAGCAGAAAATCAATACTACTAGGATTTGGGAAGGAGGTACTTGACCTAGAGAACAATGTCAGATAATTCATTCCATTCTGACTTTTGTCAGAGAGAAAAGATCAACCACTACTAGTTTATTATATCTAAAGTGACAACAGAAGAGTTCATCTGCACTGATTTAGCTGACACTTGCTACTGTTTGTCTTTGGTTCCGCTGAACTCATTTCTTAATACATATCACAGAGCTTTCACAGTCTTTCCTTTCCTAGTTCCATGCTTTTGACCCTGCTTCTCATAGGCAAGTTTATAACACACACATTGAAGAATGATTTAAAGATGAAAGAGTTATCAATTAACAAAAAGTTCTTGTCTTTGAAGTCTTGTCAGTTTCTGAAGGACACGCTTTTACTTAGAGCTAAATGAAGCTGCAGAAGCATTTTATGGACAGCAAACAAAATAAAAACTCTTTCAGAAAGCTGCAACCTTGCAGTTCCAGATAAATAAATCATGTGGACTCTATGAACATTCAGAGACTGAAGAAAATATTCTGAGTTGTTGTGAAGGTTTGGATACTGACTAGACATTCAGCTGAAATTCTTTCATCCTTTGAAACCAAACTTGAAGCTATTCAGAGAAGTACTCTCTCATGAATAAATAACAGGAAGACTATAAAATATAGTCAACTAGTTAGCTATACATTTCTATGAACCCCATCATCACAGCAGTTATTTTTCTCTAGGTTCCTTGATATGGAAAATCACACTGATGGGTAAAAGGTAATATTGAGGCGGTAGTAAAGGTCTCACAAAGCATGTCTTCAGAAGACTACTGTGTCCAATGTGCTCAGCAAAGATGCTGGTAGACAAAGCAACTGGCAAAAAGGGGTCCTCAGATTTGGCAGTGGAAGTGTAGACAAGGTTACATGGGTGCAATTATTCTCGAAGTTCTACCTGGAGGGGTGAAGAGAAGATGAACCAATTTGATTGTTTTAGTACTGTCTGGAGTACAGGCTGGGCTTGGAAAGTTGGGAACCACTTCATTCACAGATAGGTTTGCATATGCATGGAGCTGACCTGTGTCCTAAGCCCTGAATACTGCCCTCAGACCTTCTGAAATAGACTTGTCCAACAGCTTCACATAACAGAGTCACCAGGAGACTATTCCTCCTCCAATAAATTCAACACTAACATAGATATCTGTAGTTTCTAAGGTTTCTAGTACTTACTCTGTATCAAATAAGAATCTTCTCTGACCAACCTTCTATTGACAATCACAATAATATCGTTACTTCAACCTATGTTCCAGGAGCCCAGAATACAGCCTTCAAATGTTACAATGATATTCAGGAAAAAGTTATTACATGCTTTTCTGGCATTCTGATTTCAAAAGGACTTGTCCCACTAAGTTACTATGCTAGCACAATATACTAGACTTAGACTAAAAGGGAGGTATATTTTCCTTTCTCCATTCCAGTTATAGAAGTCCTTTAAACTCTCAGTCATCCTTTTCTGTGAAAACTATTTACTTTCCTTCTATTTTATTCCTTACCTTCAACTTTATTTCCCTTATCAGAAGACATTCCACACAGACTGGAAGCTTTTGAGGCTTATTTTTTTGAGCTTTGCTAGCTCAAATTGTTTTTTTATTTATCAAGGTATGCATTCTCTGTCTCTTCTATGTTATTCTTTAGCCCTTGAACCTTAATAGTCTTTCATGTTCCATACACACCTTCTTCCAGGACAGTTGGACTATCTGACATCCAGGTTCAGGAAAAGAGTTCTTCCACTTTTTTGTTTTATTCTAACTGATTTTATTCTCTTATTCTGTGTTATTTTGACAAACCTCTCTTCAAAAGATAGTTGGTTACACAGCAAGGATGTTTTATAAGTTTAAAGATATTGATAACTTTATTGTAAGAAATGGAAATTCAACTTTCTGGCTATTTTGGCAAGTAATAGAATTTTTTTTTTTTCTAATTACCTTATAGATTAGAAGATCAAGAAAATGTATTACAAACTACAAGTCATTACAGTCTTCATAGATTTCTAGGTGAGGACTATAAGTTTTAGAAATATTGACCAGGTCAAGTCTGTATTTAAATTTATTGTTTCTTCTATGTGCACATTCTCCCAGGAGCATCTGGAAGAATCACTTTTTCCAGTAGTAGTAAAGTAGAGAAGATGCTAGTAAATAATTAGAGCTCTTGAATGCAATGTTCTCGCTTTCTAGTCCATAGCACATGATGACTAATTATACCGATGGCTGAAGATGCAAACTGAAAGTACTTTCACTGTGTCCAAGTACAGATAATTTTCCTAAGAAAGGAATTTAAAAGTTTGATTTTAGCTCAGACCTGTTACAATGACCTCTACATTTATGAATTACACTGAAGGGATCACCTAACAATCCAAAACAGAGAGCTCAGAACACAAACACTTTATAGAAATATTGCTTTGGGCATTTATCTGCCTTGAGGTATTGTTATGATACCAAGGGCACAAAAAAAGAGAACTGATATTAGACAATGGAAGTAACATAACCAAAAGTCAGTGTCAGAGGTGTGACAGTGGTTCCATGCACTGTGAGTAGTTTTACTGGTTCCATGCACTGTGAGTAGTTTTCAGTGCCTCTTTTGTAGCTCACCAGGGAATGTATGATAAAAAGGAAAAGGTGATGAAATAAAGAAAGCATGTAAAGCACAGACTGAGCTTCTAGATTTCCAAAAAGATACTTAAAAATTTTACTGACAATTCATTAAAAGTAACATAAAAATGCCAATTTGAATGTAAGGAGATAACCAGAAAATCCTAGCCACTGAAAATATTGCTTCATGCTTTAAATAAAATTGTTTCCTAGCAATAATGTGTAAAAGGTCCATTGCTTACCTATGCTTCCATCTTCCACAAAACCTTCTAGGCTGTAGAAGCTACAAAAAAGGCTAATCAGTGAAATATGTTTCCTGAGCATTTAATTTAAAAGGTCAGCTCTTCACAGGAAATGTACTATAAAAATACCTATCTGTTCATAATAAAGATCAACCTAGCTACATAATTATAATCTCTGTGGTGTCTAAGTACCTATTAAACTATGTAAATACAAAAGGATTGAAAAAAGTATTTTCTATATTTTCTTACTATTATTATGTTTGTCTAAGCTTCTTCTGTAAGGAGGGAAAGAAACCCTTCAGTCTCCTCTTCTTGTTATCTGAACAAAAGATCAAACAAATATAAATGAAGCAACAATATCTAACCTAATTCTATTCTTTTCTTTGTGGAAGAGGAAATGAAGAAAGGAGTTAATAACTAAAGGGCTTTCTCATTGTAATGATGCTTACTTAGCTCTTTGTAAGTCAAATCATATACGAATATGAACATAACTTAATCACGATGGATAAAAGTGCTGGACAAACATTAGTTAACACCTCCTAAAAGGTGTTTTTAAGTAGAACTAACCTTGTTTTTCTTCCTCTCAAAGAACACAACTCTTCCAAATGGGATAAATTTCCTTCTGTCTTTACTTCCTATATAATGTTCAGAGACTGAAAAATTGTATTTAATGACTTCTGTTTATGTAAGAAAAATGTAGGTGGGAACTGCAAGAAGGTGTGAATTCATAGAACCAGAGGAAGTGGATAATACATTAAACAATATTTTTAATTCAATTTTTTCTAGATAAAATTTAGAGGCTAAATATCATTCTTCAGAAAGATAATAAAGAAGCAATGGGAATGTTTCATACAAGTGAACTGTTCCCTTTCCCTTCAGCTAACAGCAACAACCCTGTTCTATTCTTTCACACAGATAAAAACATACTAAGTCCTTCCTAGAATATGAAGTAATCAGGAAGAATTCACAAAGCTAGGAAAAATTAGAAGATCTCTACTTGTGTCTGTTGGTGATTAGGTATGGATTATTAGCTAAGTTGTGATACAGACAAGTCCTGCAGTATATAATTTGGAAAAGTCCTCCAGGTGACTAGCAACAAATACATCACTCATTTGCTCCTTTCTCTGCTCCTGTTAATTCACTGCTCCTGTAGTTCCCTTCTGACCTACGTTATCTCTTCTATAATTCATTTACAAAACCTATTAAAAAACCAGAATGTTCTCAGAATTTAACATAATTTCTTAGTCCACTACTAATAGTTGTTCTACATAACAACTAAAGGTTTTTTGAACCTTTGATCTGCCTGGTATGTCCAGATGTCAACCTTTCCTCCTTGGGTACAATATATAATGAGAAAGGATAGCTAGTGGTTAGAAATTGCCAAACACCCTTCATTTATAATGTAAATGATAAAGTAACTTGTACTGTTGGAAACAAAACAATACGGGCCCTTGAAAGCAAGTGAAAATATTATTCCCTTTATATGATTCATAATAGATGCATTTTTTCTTCAGCCTTCTTGGTCTAAATGACATGCAGCTTTTTTTTTTTTGGCAAAGAAAGCAGGAGCTACAACTAAACATAAAACAAGTTTCATGGTTATAGAAATGCCTAAAGTATAATGGTATCAGAATGAAAAGAGGCTAAGGAAAATATAATAAGAAAAAAGTTGGTAACTAAACCCTTACAGTGATGTTGTTTGCTGAGTTAACATATGTTTTTGTCTGTATGTGGAATTCACTATGCAATTTCAAATCCAGTCTGGGGTTTTTAACTGTTTTGTTATTCCTTTTCTTTTTTTTTGTAATCAGTGTAAATTGAAAAGACTGGTAACCTCATAAATCACTGACTGTGATTTTCTTTTACTGCAGTACAACTATGACAGTCTGGCAGAGATAGTGTATTATGCCATCAACTCATCATCTTTTCTCTTAATCTTGCCATGGAGCAGAACTAATAGAACTCAGAGAATTGTAAGGAAAAGCTATGTAGGGACATTAGAAATCACATTTTTGTGCTGTAATTCTAAAGCTGAATATTAGGAAGAGGTTCACGGTTCTTATGGGAAAACAAATAGCCCTATCCTTCTGTGTCTTAGGTATACAACAGCAATGCAGAGTTTCAGTGTAGATTATTTCACCAAGGCCCCATCTGAATCTCAATATTTACTAAAATTATCCCTGAATACCTCTAGAACTTCCTTAGTCTCCATAAACATTTCTTCTTCCAAGTCCACCTAAACCTACTTGAACTCAGTAGATGGGGGTGGTTATGATAATCAGAATTCCAGACTCTAAATAGTTTTCAGAATAATTATTTAAAATGTGGATCAACAAAAAAATATTTTTCAAGTAAAAATTTTGTGATATATTATTCCATCATTTTAAAGCGAACTTGTAACTGATCTTTCAGAGTAATGTTGCCTAACTTCCTAGATTTATTGTATTCACTATCTTCACCTATTTTTAGCATTAAATTTCTATGTGAGTTCCTGACTGCTGCGTCTTCCTCTTCTCTGACCTCCCACTTTATCTTCCAGGTCTGAAAAATGCATCTGCTAGTATCACTTTTTTAGCTTATTGCTTTAATTATGCTTTTCATTCCCTCGAGTTTCTCCCTTAACTCATTATGTTCAAGCCTTTTTCAAAGGCCTGTGGAGTCCTGTTTTTATTTATCTTCCTCCAGAAGCCTCAGCTTTTTTTTCTCCATGACAGTCTTGACCAGTCAGTTTACCAGCAGAACACATAAAGACCTTTTGGTTTTCTCACTTACTATTTTGACTATAAATTCAGTCATAAGATTTGTGCCATCTCTTTGATTAAGATCTCCCTGAAGGCTCATTTCTGCTGTGCTGCCTGTGGGTAATCTCTAGATAATACTGGCATAAGTGTTTAACTATAACCTTATTCCAAAAAGCAATTGTCCATACTGTTTGTATTCTCTCCATACCTAATCTATTTAAATGTGACTATTGTGAACTCCCTGGTAAATGGCATGCCAGGAGTCTTATCAGGGAGGAGCACACATCACAGGAGGCATTTCATCCATCATATTACCCCTAGAGGTAACCATATCTACCCTGGTTTAATAGAACTGTGAAGATCTGA
Source organism: Todiramphus chloris collaris (assembly GCA_025345505.1). NCBI lineage: Eukaryota > Metazoa > Chordata > Aves > Coraciiformes > Alcedinidae > Todiramphus > Todiramphus chloris. Next base: position 5,606,209 of record JANVCC010000012.1, on the reverse strand, counting down.
AGCGGAAAATGCCCACTGGATGACTTACCCTGTCTCATAGAAGTTAGTAGGTCATGCTTCTCAGACTACAACAAAATAGGATGTCCAGTATCTTGTTAAAAATATCCAGGGAAGGACCTTCCCTATTGCGAGCTCCTTTATATGTTTTTTTTTTTTCAGTCTGGGGATTTCCTTTCCCCAACCTTCCTTTTTTTTCATTGCTATTTTACACATACTTACAGAGCACATTCTTTATTGTAAGTAATGGAATTGCAATCCATTCATAATTGATAGGTTCTGTACTCCTGAAGCCTAAGTACATTTTATGAAGAACCAGTGATACATAACTCCTTTTGGAATATAGTCCATGATCTGTATTTTTTCTCATTAGTCATTTCTGGAGGACCACAAAGCCATAATCAGAATAAAGCTGTTCTGCCTTAAACTGAATGTCCATCCCGCTCTAATCCCATAGACTCATGGTCACCAGGCCTACAATGGATGCCTACGGTAGAAGCATATGAGAAGCAGGTGAGTAGTTGTACTATAATAATGCTATGCTTTTCTGTTTAACCATGGAAGTCTACACATTTCAGTCCTAAACAGATGATTCTTATATTACTTGTTAATACACCTTTTCTATCTAGCATGATTTTATGTCTGTTTATGCCTTTTAGTGACAAGTTTTATAATATGTCTGTTAGGGCTCTCTCCCACAGTCCAGTTCTCCTTTAAAAACATATGTATTTTTGGTCTGTTTATCTACTTTTATACATTCTTGTATTTTATCTAAATTTCTCTCTGTTTCCTACTTGTGGTCAATGTCCTGTCTTTTTAGGGTATGACTACTTCCAAAGAGCCATCTTTCTGGCATATGTATTAAGAGGTCCCATGAATGGGCCATTTCCTTTTATTCTTTAGTTCAGAACCTTCTGGCATTTACTTCTCCTCAGCAGCACTAAGGCTGTTCAAATACAGCAGCGTACTCACCAGGTGACCTGTAAAAGTCTCATGGATGAACTTTTCTGCTTGTCTGGATTGCTGCAGGGGGCTGAGGAAGCTGCAGTGAGTAAGAATCTCACCTGGGAGAGCCATAGTTGCCAGCTGCCCCTGCATGCCAGCAGCCCACAGGATAAACATGCACATGAATCCCCATCCAATAAGCTGGGAATTTTCTCCTCTTCCCTCCATCCTGCTGAAATTCTCTCTGCATCATATTTTATTTCCTGACTTTTTGAGGGGAAGGAAGGGAGAATACTTTGCTATTGCTATTATGAAGGTGGTAACTCGGTGCTTCATTTGGTTGGTTCCCCTTTTACTGAATAAGTTTTGCGTCTCTTTTTGTCTGTTGTTTCTGGAGTTTGAAAAACTGCTGAAGGCTTTCTGCATTTTCCCCACTGCCTCCTTCTGCTCAAGGATTCTGCTCATCTGAGATTCCTAGCCAAGGAAGGCATTATGTTAAGTGCTGCACTATCAGTAGCAGTCATAGCTGCTTTTTCTTTCCTTTCAAATTATTTTTCCGCTAGTGAAACTGCAAAAATACAATTCCAAAAGTTTGTGGGGAGGGCAGGTCTGTAATGGATAGTAGTACAGAGGTGCTGAGTTAGCAGCATTGAGCTAATTCAGAATGAGAAGTAATATAATTGTGTTAGTGCAGACATATCCAGATTATAGCTGTGCTGGTGCTGCACTGCTCCCTCTAATGAACTCTTCTGCCAGGCTATACCTCACTTAGCTGCTTAGGTCCAGGAACCAAAATGTCTCTTCTCTGCATGGCTCGTTTGTACCAGTAAGATCAGAAATCTCTGTACCTTTTTCCATTCTTTAGTGCTTATTATATTAATATGTTATTAACTGTTATACATATGCATATCCATGTGTATGTATGTACATAGCATATGTATATGGTATATGTGGCATAATTTATATCTGATGTTAAAAGATTTAATTGTGCTAGCAAATGTCATTTATTAATGAAGGCTCCTGTTTGGAAAAAACACGACCACAACACTGGTAAAATGCATTCAAAATCAGTTAAAGAAAAGCAGTATCTAAAATCACACTAGTCTGGGAGACTGATATCTGAACCAGCCCTGTGGTATGGTATAGGAAAGACTTCAATGAATCAAGTGACCTTCCCCTGCAATTCTGTGCTCACTGGTTTACATGCTAGGTGCTCCTTTTCCACAGAGATTACTATATCAATCCCCTGAGCCAGACTTGAGTCTACTCTTAATGAAGACTCAAGCAAATACATATCATGGCTGTTTGATATGAATCTCTGAGCTGGTTGTATTTCAACTAAGTTACTTTTCATTTGCCTTAGCTTATACAGATGCAGAACATAGTCAATACATATTACCATGTGCCCTGAATACAGATACCTCAGTTGTAGTTTGACTATTGTGACTATCCCAGAGTTATGAAAAGTGTTTTCCATCATAAAATGAACAGCTTAAACTTTCAGCTGATTTTTTTTGAAGTAATTTTTCTCCAGGTTTCTTGTATTTATATGTGAGGTTATTCAGGAAGCTGGACGTTATCTCTCTAGGAGGCTTTCTATTAAAGAAATTATACATTTGGCAGGTTATGATACTGTTCTAGAAATGCCAATTATTGAAAAAAATCACAGAAGGAGAAGGCCAAAGATCTGTTCTGCTCTAGCTGTAGCATACCGTTACCTATTGATGTTGGGTGATTATTGAAAATCATTTCTCAACACTAAAGACCAAACTGTGAATGGAAACCAGATAGCCTGATATTTCAAAAATGTGTGTGAAGCTCAGAGAAAGGATAAAACAGAAACAAATGTTAAAAGGAAGCATAATGTTTTTTTTTTTTTAATAATGTATTAGTGTGGGACAGCTTGGCATATTCTGAGGAGATTTTGGCTTTAAAAACCTAAGTGTTCTCTCTGATCTCAAGAGAAGCTGCTACACTATCATTTATTTTCTATCTAATGTACCAGTTTCACTCAGAACATGGTTTGCATTCAGCAAGAGCACATCTTACACCAGATTAAACAGCCTGGTCCACCTACCCATCCACCCTACTGTGCCCTCACAAGAGTCTGCCTGAGCAGTGAGCTGGGCTGGGCTCCGATCTGGCTGGAAAGAAAAAATAAAAATAAAATTAAAAAAAACAAAAAACAAAAAAAAAAAAACACCTTTCCACCCAGATCAATTTGTGACGCTGACTCCCTGTGCACCTGCACAAACAGCAGGGGCAGGTCAAGGGCTAGTGTTACAGGGGATGAATTTGGAGTCCTCTGGCATGCACAGTCACCCAGCAGCAGTTCATTTCAACCACAGCTCAAGCTGATTTAGGGGATTGGAAATGACCCCTTCTAGTATTAACAGATCTGAGTGCATAGGCCAGTACTACTGCTGCTTCTGAGTCACTTGAACATTTGCAGTAGTTTCTGGCAGGCAATTGATCGAAGGGTACTGTCTTCCCCTGATTACAGCCAACCTGCTTAACAGACATGGCCAACATTCTCAATTGCTGCTGTGTGCTTCCCCTGCCCTTTCTTCTCTGCTTTTTCACAGGAGGTCTGGGCTGACTGCAAGATGGTTTAATTTTGTCTGAAAAAGTGTGATTTTTTTAATTCACTGTTTCTGAGTAGAGGCAATGTTGTGCTCTCCCTAATGGAGAATTTTATCTATGGTTTGGCTGAAGGTAGACAAGAACAGAGGGGCACACACTGGCTTTTAATCCTGTCCATAAAGACTATTATTAGTACTGCCACCAGTTCATGAGACAAGATATAATGGGAATTCCCTGTGAGGGTGTGAATACATGAAGGCTAACAGCAAGGTTCACCCAACAAACACCAAGTACTGCAGCAATTTACGAGCAGCTGACTGGTCACCAGTCACAGCATATTGGCTGAGATGGGGCAGGGCCATGTAGGCAGGGCAGCCCCCAGCAGCAGAAGGAAAAGAGACACCATCTGCTGCTGGCACTGGCATTCCCATGAAATAACTGAACACCCAAGCCACCTTTGGGCAATGGAATGATTAGACCTTTGGGTGCTTCTGTCATGTATGTCCGTCCTTCCTTCCTTCCTTCCTTCCTTCCTTCCTTCCTTCCTTCCTTCC
>JANVCC010000012.1:5121410-5602120 GCA_025345505.1 Todiramphus chloris collaris | reverse complement strand
TCCTTCCTTCCTTCCTTCCTTCCTTCCTTCCTTCCTTCCTTCCTTCCTTCCTTCCTTCCTTCCTTCCTTCCTTCCTTCCCCTAGACCATGCCATGTGTGCCCTGTGATTCTTGGTCTTATAAAAATTTGTCTGCAACCATGATTTAGACCAGTTGTGAGCGATCTGAACATAGGATTGGTCTCAATAGAAGGCAGATCAAAATGAATTTAAAATTAGAAGTGTATTGTTTCTCTTGTATAATAACAAGATTTTCTAATGCAATTGGCCTTTTCCCCTCAGATGAAGTGCCTTTGATCTTAACATTGTAAAAATGTAATTTCTAGGGGTTCACTGCATGAATATATGGAAAAATCAACAATGTAGCTCATAAAAAGTATTGTAACACTGCAGAGAAAGTTAATTATTTCTTGGTGTTAGTAATAAAGTTACACTGGAAAACTTTCAGACACAAAAAGATATAACATGAAAAGTCCTGAATAATAACAATCTGTTGAGCTGGAATACAAACTGGGAGAGGATGTGTCTGAATCTGGCTTTGTGTGTTTTCATTCATACAAAGCACCATGTTTAAAAATGCAAGAGATGCCATCAGTTATCTGGCACTAGGAAAGTAGTACTGTAGATTACTATAGGAGCCAGCTTGCTTTCCTTTTGTCTCTGTTACTATTCACAAAACATGAACCTAATTTTTAATGCTGTTAACACTAGCTACAGCAAACAAGTGGCAGATTTTGTATGCTCTGATGAGGGTCTGACTTCTAAAAGCAAAAAGTTTCATCTTGGTACAGAATGTGACACTGTAAGTATCCCAGATAAATATGGAATGTCATTGGTAATTTTGTCAAAATTAGGTTTTTTCACAAAGTCTAAAGCAGTTAATGTTACAGTTGCTCTTCAGGAACCCTACAGTTGCATGGATTTGGAGAATATGAATAACCATAATTTGTTTCTCAAAAAGATTTCACCTCTTTTAGAAATGGAAGCATGAAAACCACTATTATTACTATATGTCACTAACAAAATTTTCAAAATAGCCAAGAAAAGGCACGCAGTGCTATAAAGTGATGGTGATTTTTTGAGGATTGGAGGTCAAATAAAGAAGAGCATCTTGTTTTTCTGATAGTATGAAGCCAAATAAAAAGAAATATAAAGATATCTGAAAAGAGACTACAAAGAGTAAATAAACTGCTTAAACACATACTACAGTACTTTACTAAAATATCATGCAACTAAAATAATGTATATGAAAAATGTATGAAAAATGTATGGATATGCAATAAAATATTTATGAAGCTAGTGGCTATGAATGCAACAAGTCCTAATTCTTCTTGTCAGGAACGGAAGTTATGGGGAATCACAAACCACTGTTAAGGATGGGTCTGACCCACTTTTTAGACAGTTCAAAGAAGACCTCATAGCATGTACAGATGGAAAACTCAGTGTGAACAAAAGCCTCTGGGCAAAATGCTCATTTTATTACCTTAACACTACTGTAATATAATATTATGCTATTTGCAGTAAATGAACAATTCTAACAGTTGACTTAGGAGGAAGCACTCATTTAAGACAGTGCCGAGTTCTATGATAGTTGAAGACAGTTGAGTAAGAAGTGAAAATCTACAGCTGGGTTATATCTCACTCTGAGGCAGACATTTCCATCAGGAAGTTGTTGCATGAGGAAGGGACAGACCACATCAGACTCTTCTTACTACGATATTTGAGATTTTACTTGTGTTTACAAGCCAAAATTTCATAATTTTCAAGCAAACAGTAACTTCATAGTAAAGATGATCCCAAAGTGTGATCTGTATCAAGTGCACCTGCCCAAAAGTTTGGTTTGCTCCCTGTTACATATTTGGTTCTTAGTCCCTGACCATGGGTTCAAAGTGCATCCATGCCACTGTGTTCACTGGCTCCCTTTCAGATGAGACCATTTGGTATTTTCAAAATGGTATTGCTGAGAACTGCTTATTGCACTAAGAACGTCAGGTCAGAAAATGCTAGCAGCAGGCAGAGACAGAGAGAGAAGTCAGAAAAAGAGGTCTGCACAGTCTAATGACTAAAAGAGGGAAAGAATAGACATCTATCCTTATATTTATTTTATTTGTGATTTTTCTCTTACACAGTAAGTACCCAGGCTTATAAATTAATATTGAGAAATGGAACAAATAGACAAATAAATTAATATGTGCTTATAGATGCTCTAGACTTGATATTGTGAGCTGCTTTGTGCCTTCAGAGCTCACTGAAGTCTTGAGGAACTGAGGCTCTTGCACTGAAGGGGAGTGAATATCTAGCAAGATCAGATTGTTGGTACTGCCTTCAGGGAAAACACATTTCAAGTGCAAGAGTAAACCATTATTATCTTTCTTTTTATTTCCAGCTCCTGTTTTGTTTAAGGGGCTAGGTAGGTTCAAAGAAAACTTACTCATTTCCATAGCACTATATAAAAATAAGGCTCACCAAGCTCTGTAAAACTGTGATGGATAGCACGTATCCGTTTAGGAGATGTGAGTTGTCAAAGAAACATAGACAAGGAAAAACATAATAAAAAGATAGATCACCTTTGAAATACACCTGCTGGCTTTGCCTGCAGATAAAGTAAAAAATAAGGACTATTTCCCACTTTTCTGTAAAAGTGATGAGACAGCAGGCATATTTTCTTTCACTTGTCAAACTTTTCAGATGCTTCTCCTGGCTGCCATGCTAAGAGAGACTGAGGTGGGCTGCAGTTGTAATGTCCACACGAACACAGTGAGTGTACAATTGAAGCTCCTCTGCTTCAGTCTAGGTTTCTTGCTCTGCAGAGGAGAAATTCTCATGGACTTCAGTGGAGATTACTCATCTTCTTGTATTTTCTCTTCTGCAAACAGGTCTTTTTCCTAATGCTCCCACAATTAAGACCAAGTTTCCAAAAGTGTACAGCTCCCAGCAGCTCTCACTGTACAATATATGGCTGTGCAGAAAGACACATTAGAGAAGCTAAAGCTGCTTGTAGAAGCTCCACTTGCAGGTTCTGAGTTCATTTACACTTCAGGCCCTACATATATGTATTTCCAACTATGAAATAAACCATATATCCCATGGACAGTATAAAGTTGGTATATCAGGTCAATCTCATTACAATCCCATTAGTTCTAGCAATGATTTCAATGTGTTCAGTGTAACCCTGTGTCTCTAAGACGAGATTAATAAATTATTAAAGCTTGCTGTGATGTTTAAAATAGCAGTCTGCGTCAATGAAGAGTGCAGCATTTTGTTTGTAGGTAAAAGAATGCAGCTACTAGCTTTTATTTTCTTTTGCTTCAGCTAAAGATTTTTCAAGATATAATAATCTGTCTCCTCGCTGCAGCAAGATGCTATTTTGATAGAATTAATTTTAAATAAGCTCCTAGCCTTTCATAGTTCAGTGCACTAATTATTTCCACACAACACAAACACAAGATGACGCTTCTTATACACAGGGTTGTAGGGATGCTAGACAGAGAAACATGGAAAGCAGATTTAAGACACAGTGTATAATTTCCTCATCTTCTTTTACACACAGAGGTACAAAAGCACATTCACACTAAATGCTGAAGTGCTAGATAAGGATATAAACCTGCAGGGAAGAGATACACATACCCAAGGATCTTTTGTTCTTTTAATGTTAGAGCACAGAAGAAATACATAGCTGTTTCACATTGTTAAACAAGAATGTCCTTAAAATCTAGCAGTGGGCTAACACAGCTAGAGTCTTCTGAGATGCATTTAAGTCATCTATTTTATGATTGGCAACAAAAAGAATCAATATAATATTTAAAGTTTTAGATTTTTTTTATTTTATTTTTTTTAAAGATTAGTTCAGCATGGAAATTTTAATGGAAAACTATTTTCCATATATATAATTTTTTTACTAGGTAAGATATATTATCTGAGATTTCTTCACAATTTAATTTGCTACAATTCAATATGAGATTTAAAAAAAAAAAAAAACTTAAATCTATTTCAATTCTGTGCAAGCCATAAGCTGGAAATTACCAAATGAGAGCAAAATAATTTTTAAATGTTTTAAAAAACATTTTTGGACCCTATCCATGGTATTCTTCAACTTTACTTCCCCCCACCAGCTTCAGGGAAGAGAACAGTGGAGAAGGAGGGCTGGACCTCAGTCAAATAGCTCATAGTGCTAAGATGTAAATGCTGCAGTGCTCTGTGTGATAAATATGTGGAAATGTTAGTAGACAGATCCTCTGCAAGCCCTTATTAACTCCTTACGTTAATTCCAACTTTTTGCCTGTTAAGCATCTATAAATCAATTCCCATACTCCTTCCTGTGCTTATGTAATAAGGCTATTTAATAGATTACTATGCTTAGTATATATACCAACTACTCATAATATATAATCAGCTAGCTTGATCTCCAGTCTGAATTAAAACTAATCTACTACTTACTTGTCTTGCAATGCCCTGCTCTGCCACTTTGAAGGGGTTTCCCTCTCTTGGGAAACCCTGGTTTGGCAGAGACTTCATCTAATTGTTGATGCCCCAAAATTTAGGACTAAGATACGAGTCCTAGGCTTTTTCTATAGTCAACAGAAAGACAGGCTTCCCTGGTGGTAACTAGTTTTGGATAGATTCAATAATCCTTTGGAAGCAGTTTTCCCTCTGTGAGGGAATCTTAATTGCAGACTACATGCTCCTAATGCCAAAAATAAAGGTCAGGTTGACTGAATCCAGGTCACTGGCTCCACAATCAGGTATAAACTCACTGTAATAACTGCCTTCAGAAACAGAACATCGGGACCAAGATTTATGGTGGTAGTCAGCAGGCAGCTTTGCAGCTGGGTAGGTTAAAATTTCTTCAGGTGGTGGTCGAGAGAAAGCAGGGCCTGTTCTCTAGTTGTATTAAATTTGTAAAACTTAAACTTTTATTAAAAGAAAGAGAAATAGAAAAAAGAAAGAACCCCAAAATAACTGCTGAATAGGATGCTCAGTCTGAGTGCTATAGACCAGTGTTTGCAGCCTGCTTTGATTGATTTGGATCAACTAGAAATTTCTACCTTAACAGCATATGCTTTTCTCTTCATCTTGGACTGGGAATTTCATCTTGGACTTGTAAAATGACTGGGTTTTTAAAATTATTCTATAGTATGTTTGTTTAGTGTTTTTTTCTAATAGGTATATTTCATTTCAAAGAAAACTTTTCAAAATTGCCATAGCCGTGACAAGTTCTTATGAGGATATTTCTATACCTTCTATACATCCAAACTACAGCCTCACACTGAGCTCCTGCTGAGCTATTTCGCACCAAAAATCTTATCTGGCCAACCGAATAGTGGGATGTACACTTCACTTCTTTAAAGTGGGAAGATTGAGAAGTTCCTCTGCAGAGAAACACTCGATCATATAGATTCCCTACAGGCTTTTCCACTCCTTGCTTGTTCTGAGCTAAATGCTATTAACACTGTCACATGCTAAATAAATAAAAGCTTTGGTGCTTTACACATAAGAAGTTCCTGTCCTGAAGCATTTTTCACATTTTAGATATTAGACTGTAAGCAAATAACCATACCCTGTAACATGCTCTCAAAGGTGAGCCAAAGGAATATTTCACATGGATTAATACAAAGCCTAAATCTGTTGCTATCTCACATCTGAAAATTGCCCAGCAATGCACATGCACATCTGACTGGTGGGAAAATTGTCACACAAACATTCCCAAATCCATGGATGATGGAAATGCCCTTAATATCCCTGAAAGACATGCACATTGATTTTCATACAGTCTCTTTTAGTTGTATGTTTGAATAGCTACCTATATCAAGTATGTGGGAGGAAAATCATTAGCAGCTACTAGGAAAGTAACCTCACAAATAAACAGGTAAAATGCTGCATTTATTTTTCTTCTGTTAACAAGTATCTACACCACAGTCATTTAAGCAAAGCTTTTCAGCTTCATTCTTTTCAGGATGTACTCCTTAAGCTTTTGGTGATTCAACAAAAATAAAAATCTTTTATACAAGTATCTTGAATTCTTCCGTGCTTTCAATGAAATGAAGAAACAATGATTTTAAAAAGGGTAAAGGCAACATTTCATTTTCTTTTGATTTTTGGAGAAATATCAAATTCTTCCTTATTAAATTATTCTATATAATTGTATTTCAAATGACAAAACAAGGTACCTGGATGAAGTTTTCTGGTTATTTCTAGAACTGTATACTTTGCAAAAATATTTAAATGGGAAACTGCAAAATTTCACATCTTCATTCAGTTCACATACAAGTGTTAAAGTTCCCTAGGAGCAAGAATTGTGGATGCCACTAAACTGAACTGAGCAGTGCCACCTGTCCACTGGGGCAGAGTCAGCACTCTATAGACTCTAGTCAATAGACTATATAGTATACACTGTAGACTTTAGTGAATATGTTCTATGTACATAAAGCATATACACCATATCTTTTTGACCCGCAGTCTAACCAAGGGCTCTGCCAACTCCATTCTCATTCCTACTAGCTCTGGGAACTATGGGTAGTACTTTTAAATTGCTGTTAACAATTATACAGCATATACTATGCTGTGGAATAATTAGGAAAGAATGAAGGCTTTCTATGAAACAGTGTTGCTGCCTCCCCTTTCCCTTGCCATCACAAAAGAGAACTGCAAATCACAGCATCTATTTCTAAGATAACTGGAACTTCTGAGTTCCTCCCCATATTGCAGTATAAAAGCCCGAAGAGGTCTCAGTTAAGAACCCATGTAGGAACTGTATACATTAAACAGAACATATATAAGAAAATAAAGAGGTTGTCAGAATGCCTTCAGAGCACAAAAAATCAGTAGTCTAAAACCCCACAAATAATAGAAATGCTCACTCTATAAATCTTGAATCACGTTCAACCGTGGTGAATTGCCTTGCCTTCTGGCACTAAGCCCTGCTAATTACTTCAATCCTCACTCAGGGAGTGGTGAGACTTAATGTTACCATCAAAGTACATCCAGTCAGTCCTGCATCAGCCATACAGAAGCCACAACTAAATTAGACCTTGAAACCAGGCTTTGTTCCCTTTTATACTGCTGGAGTCCTTGTCAACTTAAATTACATGTGAATCAACACAAAGTCTTAAAGACATAGCCGCCAGTAAAAACTTTTCAGCATGAAAGGCACTTATCACAGATAGTAATTAACGTTCTAAGAATTAAATGCAACTATAAAATTATATAAATGTTAATAAAGAAACTCATTAGTACTTATTTTCTTTCTGCTGTAAAGATTAATTAACAGTCATAACAGTAAAGGTGACAGAATTCCTGTGATTACAATTCCACTTCGCAGTTAACTTACCATAACATTTATTTCCCTTTTCCTATAGACTTCCTTATAGCTCTTAAGGAAGAAAGGGCACTGTCTAATGATTTTCTTTAAGATCACAGTGATATTCAAGAGAAAAACTCAGCAAAATCTACATGAAATGAAACTCAGCATTACAGTAAAATCCCAAATTCTGAACTATTTTTAAACTTCTGCAAAAACAAATGAACAAACAAAATAATAATAATAATAATATAAATAAAAAACCCATCGCAACAAACACAAAAAAAAAAAAAAAAAACCCTACAATTTTATCTGGTCTGCTTTGGAATATTTCATGTGATCAACTCCTGATTACATCTAGGTATATTATCGGTACTAGGAGTGGAGGTGCACTCAGTGCAGTCTCAATCCTCTACCTTTATGACCTGTGAAGTGCAATGTATGCAATGTAAATAACCCAAGTAGTTTCCAAGGAAGTTGTCTCAGTCATGGACATATACAGGTGGCTCAGGTACAATGTCACATTAAAAAAGCAAAATAGCTTCCACGGTCAACCTGATTATATCTGCGCTGCACTGACCTGCACCTTCGCACCATCTGGACTGCTACCTTAGAGCTTTCTGTGCTCTACAGTCAGCAAGGTCACAGACCTTTCTTTTCTCCATTACCTCCTCCTGTCTGGTTCTGATAGCCTATTTTTTCAATGTTTTGCATGAGCTATGATTTTGCTTTCTTTCAGATGATTCTGTCCTCCCAGTTGGGCAGAAAGTACTACTTTCTTCCATTAATCTTAAATTAGGTGGTAAGTGGGATACATTCTCCCTGTGAAACTCATAATGTGCTGCCCATCGAGTAATATTCCTACTGTGCTGACACCTGGAGCCCACCAGAAAGAAAAAAAGACAGTAGAAATATACATCCTGGTGCAGGGAACCAATGGTGTAGTATCAGACAAATTATATGGAATTTTCTCCTGGCTGAGGGCTGAATAGCATATCAAATCTTTTTCAGAAACCACATGTAAAGCTTCTGGGCATGATGCTGTCTTAATGCAGCCAAAAAATGATTCACTCACCAGCAGCCTGACCAAGTATACAGCAGCGTATACATAAGCACACAGACATGCCTTAACACCCATATTAACATTCCTTCCCTGCAATCTGGTGACAGAATGAATGAGATAAGTAACCAGTGAAGGGAAAACATGGCTCTATTTGAATGACAGTGAGGCATGGTCTTTTCTTCCTGAAACCACTGGCTATACTAAAAGCCTAGTTTGACATGGTTTTGCCATTTCTTTGTACTTGTAACGCCTGAAGCAAGATATGAATTGAAAAATCTCTACTTTTATCTTTCAAAGTATCTGGGAACTCATCTCCATTTGCTAACCTGCCCAGACCTAAGCCCTTTTTCTGTGTCCCTGGGGATCCCTATTAATAAGGAAAAAACCCAAACTACTTCCCTAATTGGTAGTAAATGGTAGGAGAGCTGCAGTTGTCAATTGAGCTAGCAAAGATGGAGGAAAAATTTTGCCTTTGAGAAGACAAAATAAGATAATTCCTGGTGCTGCAGCCAGATAAACTAAAATCCTGAGCTACATGCATTGTGGTTTATCAAATATCTGGAGAATGAATAGATGAAATGCAAACAAGCAAAGAGAGAGAGAAGCAGGAGAAGAAAGATAAGGTAGAAACATGTAACAGTTGGCTTCAAAGCCTCTACCTCTTTCATAAGGTTTTCTTTCAATCTGTTTCTCTCCATCCCCTGCCGTCTTCCCTGTCAGCAGCAGGAAGAGTGAACCAGGCTTTCATAGATGCCTCTGGATTTCCATCCTAGTTTTTGCTCTTCCCCACTATGAGAGAAGCACCTCAAATCTAGTCAAGCTTTACCTTCCATCCCTAGGGTTGCAGATTTCAGTTTTGTCAAACTGTAGGGAGTATAATTCTATATTATGCTTAATTTCGTCAAACAACTTTTCCTTACTTCTCCAGATCTGTGCCCCTATCCACCCAGGACTCATCTTCTGGTTATGCATTTCCAGGGTGAGTCAGTTTAATTCATTGTACTGATTGAAAAGAAATCTACCAACAAAACAAGTATCTGTTTTCCGTTGATCAGTATCATGATGTGCCTTCCTATGGAGCTGTGAGTTTTGCAATCTGAAACACAAAAAGCTCCACCACAACATGAGGAGAACTTCTTCACTGTGAGAGTGACAGAGCACTGGAACAGGCTACCCAGAGAGGCTGTGGAGTCTCCTTCTCCGGAGACCTTCAAGACCAACCTGGATCTGTTCCTGCGTGGCATGCCCTAGGTGTTCCTGGGCTGGCAGGGGGATTGTACTCAATGATCTCCAGAGGTCCCTTCCAACCCCTACCATTTCTATGATTCTATGATTCTTTGAGTTCAATGTCATGATCAGTCACAGACTAAAAAGAAGTTCAAATGTCCAGACATGAGGGTTCTCACTCTGTTCCCCACAAGCAGCTGTCTAGTGCCATTTGAGGTATGTTAGGGTAATCTGTCTGATTTACAGGTCCCACACAGATCTCTCATAAGACCTACAAGACCTCTACCAGCTTTGTGCAGGTCATGAATACGCTACAGCACTTCAGATTATACTGAGCAGTCATGTATGTGAAACTAAATCAAGTGTTAGGTTTTTTCCTCAAAGATGGATGACACTGGCAGTACTGACAAGTTTGTCATCAACAACAGAAGTTTAGACGTTTACAGTGAATAAAGATTCATAATTGTCCACAGGCCTGTGGAGTCCATACATGAATCCAGACATTTTTTTCGAACCGAAACATGTTGTGATGCATTTTAAATACTGCAGGTCAAGAAAAAATCTCAACAGCATAGAGGCACATGTAAAATGGATTATAGTGTTTCCCTGGATTTCTATGTCCAAGCATGATAACTTTTTCATAACAGAGATTCAGTCAATTTTGTCTGACACCAAGCATCTCTCAGCCATTGATCCATGGTCTCTGAAATCAGTAACAGATGTACGCACAAATTTGCACACACACATATTTGCATACTGCTTCAGCAGTGCTGTTGTAACTGGAAACTTCTTTTGACTACCTCTGAGAAAATAGACCTGAAGGATTTTGTGTGAACTTGTCCTTATTTTAAAATACAGTCTGCATGAAATGTGCAGGAGTTTTAGTCTGGAATGAAAATACTGAAAGGCATTTCTTGTATATCAGCAAGGTGAAACAATAATGCTCCTAAATGTCATTTGGAGAATTGGGAGTTCTTACAATACATTAAATAAATGTATAAATATTTACAATTCAAATATTTTATAAATACAAATGAAATTATTATTAATATTTTCCCTTTAACAACTTGATGAATTAATAAAAGAACTTATCTACACTCCCCAAAATATAGTATAACTAAATACTAATGAAGTAAGGAGTGAATGAACAGAATAAATTTAACACTTTGTTGTGCCCACAAAAAAAATTTGTTTATCAGCACACTACCATTCTTTCGTCAGGGACTTTTTAACAAAGGATGTTATGTTGCTAGCCATGGAAATCTACTTCAGAACATAAATGCCAGCTCAGCACAGCCAAATGACTCTTGGTTGAACAGGATAGAAAGGCAAGTTGTAATTATGTTTAGAGGCATTCTAAAAAAGAACAAAATACACAGTAGAAATTGGCATACATAAATGTATATGCTATCTTAGAGCAACTTTTGATTTAAGTGTATGCCTTGAGGATGTAAAGCCAACAATATTCATGGAAACAGTGTGTTTCCTTGTCTAGGAGAAATGAGGCTTTGTAGGTACATTTCAGGTAAGAGGTAGAGCCCTTTGGCTTCAACTCAGGAAAGATCCAGACTCTCAAGTGAACCCGATGCATAATTATGAAGAATTATGAAAAGCAAGACCACTGACTCTTAGCTTTAGTATCTTCTCAAATCCACTTGAAAGAAAAGGGTCTCACCAACATGAAGATAAGGGGCAAGAGAAAGGTCATGAAACATATTAGAGTTCTGTCCTGGGAAGCATCCTCCATGCAGAAAGCTTTCATCCCACC
Organism: Todiramphus chloris collaris; assembly: GCA_025345505.1. Lineage (NCBI taxonomy): Eukaryota > Metazoa > Chordata > Aves > Coraciiformes > Alcedinidae > Todiramphus > Todiramphus chloris. Next base: position 5,590,767 of record JANVCC010000012.1, on the reverse strand, counting down.
CACAAATCATCTGTGAACCTCCAGGTTTAGGAGGTACTCCAGCAGAGGGAAAAAGACAAAGGGTTTGAACAAACTTCGATGAATCAGTGAGAACTTACATACATAAAAGCAGACTTCCACCCTACGCAGCAGCCTATGAGGATGTGCAAGTTCTGCTTCTGCTGTAATGATGAAGCCCTTTAAGCTCATTCTACACACATATATTCACATACATTCTTTATGAACCCCAAACAAGGAAGTGTACATCTAATACTGTAGTTTGTACCTAATCTGAAGATAACTCATTTTTATTAATAAGTAAATTATAAGGTTGCTATCTATGCACATAATTTATTAATCACAAACATACATGGTAATTTGTATTTGGAGTCTCAAGGCTAAGTCTAGATAGCATGTTCCCTAGTAGAACACCTAATTTTTTCATGCAGCTGCTCAAAGAAGCCATGAAGTCTGCAAAACAGGCATTTAATAAGGATCTAAGTTATTATTACAGCTCTGAGTACTCCATTTATATGTCCTAGTTGGAAAATTGTTCTTGCAACATACTTGTCCTAGTTAAAAGAGGATTTATCCCTAAACAAGCCATACTATAACATCACCTAATATAAGCACTAGTGCTCAAATCTTTCTTAAGACACCTAACTGGGGCACCTTAAGTGGGAGACTGCTCTGTTGTTCTGGTAACTGATGGAAAGGGAAAGACATTTCCACAGGTTGTGCCTCCCTCTGTTTTTCATATCTGAAGTGTCTGTACTCTTAGCTTAGCTACTTCAGTTGAGTGATCAAAGTTAACCAGGAGAAATCCAGATATACTTCTTCTGGGAACAAGCCAGATTTGGATAAATATTTATTGCTTCAGGAAGGCCTTTTAATCATAATGGAAATCAAATCAGATTCAATTTGATGTGTTTGATATTCAGCTCTAGTATTTTATACTACAAATGCATCAAGGAATATACCTGTCTGCACAACTCTGGTCAAGTGCCAGCAAGATTCCTACATTCACCCAGAGAGGGAGAATTTTCTACCACATACCCACCCCTCTACTTTCTTCTCTAAAACTTCCATTTTAGATATAGAAATGAATTACACAAGAAAAAAAGAAGATAGAAATACATCTTAACAAACTGGTGGCATGTCACTTAATCTAATATTTTCATGTTCTAAACATAGAATTGTTTAAAGAATATTCTGCATAGAGAATGGGGGTTTGGAGCTTTAAAAATGCCGTCCTACTGGCAGCAAATTAGGTAGCCACAAGAGGTTCACACTACAAAAATGTGTATGTAATGTGAATACAAGAGGTCTCGGGTTTTACTTATTTTTAATTTTAATTTACTTATTTTTAAGTATTGTTACACATGACATCTTGTACAACAATGGAAGTCAGTGAGTTCATTTTGGAATGCTTATCGCCTCCTGAGAAGTAGGCTATTGTACTGTAAGGAAGCAAATTTTCAGGTTTCTTTACCAGCAAATCAGCAATATAATCTATAAATAAAATTTTATTTTTATGGTCATTTCCTTGCAATGCTGGTGACAGAGTGCTGGTGTGCTTAATAAGAAATCATGATTTTGTAAAAAGATAACATGGGCTGCACTCTCTCAGAAAGAGTCAGGAAAGAGATGTGGGAGAAAGAATGACATGGGCTTCATGGTGAAACAGGCAGTACATGCATCTGAAAGGATTTCTCCTGCTGGTAGTCTTAATGATACCATTTCAGAGTACTGAAGTGCTTCTGTCTTTTCATACTCAGCTACTGCCAAGTGGAGATTGGATGAGATAATGTTCTAAACCATATCTGAGGACAATCAATCTTGATCCCAAAGAAGGTGAAAAAGAGGATAAGAGGTGAAAGGAGAGAAATAATAACTTTCAGAAAAGAATATTAGGGAAACAATAACCAGATTTTTTTTTTTCTAGGAAAAAAAATCACAGTGACTCTCCAAGAGGCATTTGGAGACAGATCATATTTAGGTATTGACTGCAATTTTCCAGGTATAGTCATGAATATGTTTAAATTGAGCTGTGACTTTATCTTAAAAATTCAGATTGCCAAGTGGTTTTAAGCCCTTACCTGGATGTAAATTAAATTATTTTAATAAAGGGTTAAATTAAACCTCTTTGACTTTGCATTGTAAGCGGGCGGAGGAGCAGGCATTCAACTCCCTGGAGGAGCACTGACAGCCACAGGGCTCAGACTATGGATCAGTGTGTTAGCCTTTTTCCATTAGCAGGGTAAGTTGCCTGTTTTGTCTTTGCACTGGGAAGGAGAAAGAGCATGTAGGAATAGTCAGAAGAAACTGAGAGATGGTTTAAGGAATTGCTCCATGGCTCCCATCAGCCTAAGTTTCTTTATGATTCACTATCATTCCACCCCCTTGGCAGCAGATGGGTAAAAACTCAAACTGATCCAAGAGGATTAGTTACTCTTTAGGCTTCAACTTGAAATAATTTCAAGACCTGATAGCTGGACTCACATAAACCTAGCTTTATATTTCCAAGTGAAAGATACTAATTGATTTTCAGATGAAGACCGAACACATTACAGGCCTGGAGGTTCGTCAGCCAAGATTATTCTCACACAAGAGCAAAGAAGTGCATTCAAAATCTATGATGAAAACATCCTTTTGGAGGTCTGAAATACTCTATGCCAGGAGATGTTTTGGTAAATGGTATCAGGAGTTTAGTGTCTCAATGGTACTGGATAATCTATGCATACACAACACAAATATATACACAACACATAGTCTACATAAGAAAAGCAAGAAAATCTTTATGTAATTAAAAAAAACTTAAAAAGGAGTTATACAAGGGCACATTCAGTTCACACATTTGTTCTGTGAAGGTAAGTAGCATAATTCTGTTCATAGTTACGAGAGTTCAGCAAATTTACACCATCCAAGCCTAGGAAAAACAGTTTCCTGTACACTTTGCAAGTGGCACCGATGCAAAAAGAAATGATGAATCTAAATGTGAAAATCTGTTGCAATATTGGTGGCATACGGCAGGCACGCATGAGACTTGCCATGCATTTGTTTTTCAGCTCTGATGTGTCACCAGTGAGCCTGGCACAGCTGCAGTACAGATGCACTGTATGCCATTCTTCATTGATGATACATTTCCCATGCGCTCTAAGAATTTGTATTCACTGTCACTCAGCTGAGGTTCCAGTGAGATAAATGCCCGGGTAGAGGGGACCAATGCTATTATTGCCCTGGTCGATGAAAAAGTAGAGAGAGACAAAACTGTCCATCTTTTCTGGTGGCAGCAGCTGACCTCTCCAACATCACACACACATGAGCTGGTCATGAACTCATGACTACCTCCTGGATTAATATCAGAAGAAATGCTTTAATTCCTGGCCATAAAATCAAAACAATTCTTTCTCTGCTGCCGCCCCTCAAAAAAAAACCCCAGGATTTATTAGGTATAATGCTGATAGAACAACCTATTTACTAAATAATTTGTTAATCATTTTGCCTGCAGTTTACATAGAGAAATTTCACCTTGCGGGTTGTTTACATACTGCTCAATTTAACTGTTCGTTGGGCACTTGCTATTCACAGCATGTAGCTGCTCGTGTGAGGCACATGGTGTTCTTCCCATTGCCTCACAGGATTTCTGAAGCATTTCAGACAGATTTTGTGGATTTTTTTCAGGCTAGAAGGGAGCTTTATTTAGCATGACCTGATGCATACTACAGGCCACAAATATTCCAAAGCTAATAGAAGGCCATGACCACATGCAAATATGGGTATTCATATGAATCCCAAAACACAGTGCAGACAAAGCCCTTCTTGCTTTACAAATATAAATTCAACAAGAAAGATTACATCAAGGAGCTGCTCATAATCTGAATGAACAGTGTTTGACACATACATTATTCAAGCCATTCTCTTTTAGACAGGATAGTCCACCCTTTTCAATGCTCTGTTCTCAGATGCTAAGTCTGTCAGGCCCTGAGTAGTCAGCTGTAAAGCAAACTGGGTCCTTCAACAACAAGCCAAACAATCCACTTCTCTGTCAGTCTGGTTGCAGATGATGGACCTAAGCACATGGAGATGCATGGTGCATTCATTAAAAGGCATTAAACGTATGTCTGCATCTTCATACAAAGCAGAAAAATATTTCAGAAGAATCAAAGAATCATGACATAGGTTGGTTTTGGCTGCCAGGGAAGTATCTTGTCATTTTGGGCAATTTATCCTCAAAATAATACTTAGGGATTAACAACTGCAAAATTATTTTTCCAGCAAAAAATCTGGAACACGGTAGAAGAAAGGCCTTACTATAATTGATCTGAAAATTTAAATATCCTGGTCATCCGTTAACATGAAACCCAGGAACCAAAGCCTCAAAATTTAGTAAGACTTTGGCTCCTACATGTTTATAGCTAGTGTTTCAGAAAATTCTGCTTACAGATTAGATAATGGGGAGAAGAGGAGACATTCATAAATGTTAACTTGATCCCAGGGACACAAGCCATTGAAGGGCTGAGTACAGAAACATGCATTTTCTTGCTGATGAAACAGGGAGTCCAGGGATGTTAGATTTAATAGATTCCCAACTTCCACAGTCCCAGTCAAATTGTTGGCCCAATCTCACTCTCGCCATTTAGACGTAATTAAACAATGATAGCCAAAAAGGGTCGGTAATACTCCTTTGCAATGGCAAAATGAAACAGATGCACATCCTCTGACAGGTGCTTGTTGGATCCTGTTGGAAGGGGTCCAAATAATTAGCTACTCACCAGATGGATACCAAAGTGCAAACAACAACCTAATGTGTCTTCTGGGTACAGACAACTCTGACTTTCAGTGATGTAATAATATTAACATGTGACAGCATTTAAGTTGTCAGCATTTTGAGGACTTAATTTGGTAGTCTGCAATCTGTAATGGTTTGATCCTCATAAACCAAACACCTACAGAAAAGAGAGCAGGAGTACAGCTGGCAGAGAGAGAAACTCAGCTTCCCAGTGGGACATACAGACTTTGTTTCATTACCAATAAAAGATAAGAGACACTTAAAAACAAAATAGAAAACATCACCAGCAGATACAAAAGGTATTTTAATCAGTTTTAGTAATTTGTAAAATTTTCACTGTCCACGACTAATCTATAAATAAAGACTGGAGAATTTATTCTTTGCCCTGGAAAATGTATGTGGAATATGCCACACTCCAGGCAGAATGATTGGTTTACAGTGTTTGCAAGCTATCAGAAGAATAACCTTCACAGCTCACCTCTGAGCTTCATTGGTACACAAAGCATGACCTGATAGAGACAGATGAAGCTTTCCAGAGAAGAACATTACTTCTGGGAGTTTATTTTTCAGCCTTAGGCCTCCCAGGTTTGCAAGAATGAGAAATTGTGAAGGGTTTTGGTCCAGTGTAAAGACATATTTGAGGTGAACATGAGCAGGCTCCTTAACTGCTTTTTCTTCAATAAATAATGTGAAGATTTCTGCCAGCTGTCTATACATCCAAATGGAAGTGGCATATTTTTTACTTAGAGCAAAAGCTGTTGAGTCTCAAGATTTATGATTCATCTGAGCAAAGTTGGCAAATCTTGCAATTTCCTTGTGGTATTAGGTGTTTTTGTTAGAGTCCCAGACCTTTGAGTCATGGATTATTTGAGAATTTCAACTTCTCTCTTAATGAGTAAATAAAAGTGATTTTCCAGCTCTCCTACTTATACAGAAATATTTGGAAAACATGAGTGTGGCAGCCTAAAAGATTTCAAAAACAGAAGCCAAACACAAGGCATGTATCATCTCATAAAAGGCATAATGAATATTAAGTCATTGCATGATTCCTGGGATATAATGTTTAGTTTCTGAGGACCTGATGTTAGTAAAACCCTTTGTGTAAATCCCAAACAGATTAACCTCAATCCTTGCCTCCTCAGCCCTTTCTGAAGCTTTGGGTCTCAGGAGTTTGCTGGCCCAACGGAATTCTCCATTTGTAATTATGCGTTTTTTTATAATGCAAATAGTTGTCATTCCGCAAAAGACTGTGATTGCAGATGAAGACTCAGCAAAGATCTTGATTGGTTTTATTTTACTAAGATTTCCTTTATAATAAACCAGTAAAGCATTTACACAGGCAAGATTAGTACGAAGGATAACCAGATTTGTTCATTATTTCTAAGCTGTGCTCCAAGCCCATCAAATTCAAGGGTTGGGGGGAGGGGGGTGTTTGATTTTCATCCATGAGTTTTGGATTAGACCCCTTAAAGAATCACATTCATAAACATCTGTCTATTGAAATAGAAAATCTGGAATGTTTACCAAATAGAATTTTCTAATTATTTATTATTTTTGGCCAATAAACACATAACATTTGAACCTCTCCAAAGAGATATAAAGAAACAGTTCCACTCTTCTGAGGGCAGGGGGGAAGCAGTAATACCTTTAATAAGCATATGCATACAATTTCTGTCTATAAAGCAATCAAATCAATAACATTATAACCTGTGAATCACAATATTGGTATAAATAATTTTTGGCAGTAGTTTTGAGACTATTTTTTTTTAAGAAGATAAATTGCTTTAAAAATAGCTATTGATCTCTATTGATCCAAAAATTTTACTTTAGTATAATCCATGAAGAAGGGTGACAAAATTTTGGATTAAATAGGATCACTTATAACAGATTTTCCCTGAATCTCTAAGTGTGCTATACTGAATACTTTCTGTCTGCTTCTTTCAAGATCTTGGCTTAAACACTAATTTCACTCCTGTTGTTTGTCACATAACTATAGATTAATATTAAGCAGTCATATCTGTGCATGTGCTATGAAAAGACTGGATATAAATATTAATACATAACTGTAGGTATCTACGTATAAAATATACATATATTCAAATCATGGTAGTACTGCATTTTGAATTACAGAAGAATCAGAAACTTACGTAATTAAAGAATCTACTGAAATTAATTTCAAATGGTGGAAAAATAATTCTGAAGAACATCTGCTGGAACATACGGCATGACAGTATGTGCAGTATTATGTCATAATAATGCACCTTGGGTGCAGTATGAGGCATGAAGCCAAAAGGCATATTTAGAGGCAAAAAATTCTGTACCAAAACAAAATAAACACTTATAATTTTATTTAATATCTATAATAATAACAGTTTCTTCTTCAATTAACCCTCTACATAAAATTAAAGAGGCTCACTAACAACCACAGTACCCAGATTTATCTATTAAATTCCATTTTGTATTTCAATAAATCCAGTGTCTTGCAGAAAGATTGCTTTCTAAGTGAAAATATTCCCACAATTTTTTTAACAGTGCCTACGCAACTAAGGAGCCTAATATTCATCATCTTTAAGTCACCTGGAAATCAAAGAAAATGTTTATTTGAGTCTCAAAGTTAGACTGAGATGTCACAGGAACACATAAAACATGGAGAGACCAATAGGAGAGTGGAAGGGCTTCTCTCTCCATTGACTTTGTAGCATCAAGATGCTGTGGAAGGACTGTGTGTGTTAAAGGGGGTAGCAAAACACATGTCAGATGTATCACAGCAAAATAAGACATTTCACAGGGACTCAAAACAACACAACATTTTGTCATCATTCTTCCAGATTTTTATGATTCCTGGTTTTTTCCATAAGGGTTTTTTTCTTCCTAGTTGTATAACCTTTAACAAAAAAACAGTGATTCAAGAATTTTATCCTTTCAGAAGCCCCAGGAATCCCGTGTCCCTCATAGGAAAGGAATATAACTGCCACTGTTGTTCCAAAATATTAGACTACTCCAATGTTTTGTAAAACCAGAAATTTGCGTGGTTATGTGGGGTACTGCATAAAGTTTCCAAACAATGGAAAACATTTTGGTGAATATGGAATTACTCAGTTTAAAATTATATTTTATTACCAATTTCCAGATTGATCTCATTACATTTAATTTGTGACTCTCCCCCCACCTACTTATTAATTGACTGTTCTCTGACACATGATCAGTAGGCTGGTAACTCCATTCACCTAACTGGGTATCTAAATCAGTGATGTAGTAGCTGTCACCAACTCCTGCATCTAATGTTAGAATATCAATGGTTGCCAGAGGGAAGAAGGGAATAATAAATTACTGTCTGTGTTGACTGAATAGAAGACACACACAGGGGTAACAAGGCAGCTAGGGACATTCAAGATTATCTTTAGCTAATTATTCTGATAAGCACAGAGTCTTGAGGTCTCAATCTTATTATGCCAAGAAGCTTACTAATAATGTTTGTTAAGAAGAAATACTATCTAACTGAACCTGCTCTTCTGCAGGGGGAAGGTCTAAATGTGAGCAGAAAAGTCTGATTCCGAATCTATGTTTGAGAAAGTAATTTTGTATTATCAATACCTTGCATGCATTTGTGAGCATATGTTCGCATGTGTGTAACACAAAGAGTTGTGAACTAATAATAATTAGAACCTAATAATAAAATGCATATGAAGAGTGTAAAAAATCTACTAAAATATATAAATGCAAGGCAAAATATCTGGAATCTGTTTTCACATTCAAATTAACTGAAGATGAGGACTGCCCTCCATGTGTGAATTGCTATGAATAACTTCCTGAAGACAGTTTGAAGCCAAGAAATCATCAGAGGCACTCAGAGCACAAACATGTTGAATAACTAAGCAATCATCTCTAGCACTTTGAACAAAAGGTATTTAAACTAAAAGGCTAAATAAAAGTAATGAAAAAGCAAATGACTGATTCAAAGGAATGTTTTCATGATTCATTTTTATTTTCATCTTTCATTGCCAAAACCTAGAAACCTATACCATTAGAAAGGTACTTTTTTTTCCAGCTGCAATAAAAGGGTTTTGGACTATGCACAGTGAATGAAGTGGCCAAGCCCTGAAAGTTCCACCTTAATCAATCATCAGGGATTACTGGGTGGGGGAGAAAAAATGTGTTATGGGTTATCCTTCCTTACTAGCATCCTGTAGCAGCCCTGCTCCTGGCTACATTTATATCTTCTTGTTCTCAGGCACATGCTGGATCTATTCAATTCTGCCCATGAATGGGATGAATGCAACAGTGCAACGCAAAACACATGACACAAGAAGGCACTCAACAGATAAAGTAAAACCAGGCATTAGCAAATGCATAGGCCAAACCACTGTATTACATATTTTAATGTGAATGAAAAATTTGTATAAATAACTGAAACCTTTCTGTCCTGTCTTCCATTTTTATAGATAAAACCTGATTTCTAAGGTATAAAGAAACATTTCTGAAAAAAAGTAGATTGACATTAGTACTGATGAAAGCAACAAAGGCATGATATATGGTGGAAAATACTTCAAAACAAAAACAAATTTCATGCTCTTCTGTTTTCCTTTCAGTGTAATTGGGTCAGACAACCCTTCCCTTTACAGGAACTTGTGTAAATATAGGTTCAAAAGTGGTCAGGACAAGGGATTTGGTCTTAGTACCATCATCAAGCTATTTTGTTCTGATTTCTGAAAAAAAAAAAAAAAAAAGGGGGGATGCCAGACAACCACAACTCTCTTTTGTTGGCTTGATGGGAGACTGTGCTCTTACTTTTTTTTTTTTTTTTTTTCATTTTTCTTCATTGCAATAGTCAATAATATGTGGATCTGTAAGTAAATGCACATTTGATAAAATATAGAGTTTATTTTGCCCCCATTAAAATACAATAAATATATGCTGTAACTTCAGGATAAATCTGTGATTAGATACTATGATTGTGGGTGACAACATAAAGTTCCTAAGAAAGCAAGTGCTATAAATGTCTCAAACATCAGCATATTCCCAGGGAAAAATGAGCTTGAATTTAAAGTTGTAAAACCACTAGTCTTGACTCATCCTACCAATGTTTTCCAGATGCAGACTATTCAGGCTCTGAATGAAAAATGTGATCCTTCAAAGAACTATTAGTTGTGTGCATCTTCCATGCTCAACTGCAGACTGACTCAATACATAGGTTCCTCTAAAGAAAGTTTGGTACAGTTACACTTAAATCCTAGTGTCAGCTGTAAATCTGGAAAAACTGAGTACCTTCAAACCAGTTACAGAAACTTTCACCATATGTTTATCCTCTGATGGGGGATTTACTGTGACATCAGGTCTAGCCCTATGATATGGATCTCATTGTGACTGGCAAAAAAATTTATAACAAGTTACGTCTTCTGACATAACAACAAGATGTGTCAAAGTCAAATCAAGTGGATGGTGTAAAAGTCAGTCTTGAATTACAGAGAGTTGAGTCAAATACCAGATCAGGTTACTTGTCTTGAGAAGTGGAAGGCACAAGCAAAAACATTTTTTTATGCTTCTACTGAAATATCTTAGCATTCATTTTCAGATACATAAAATGTAGATATCCTCTGATATGTCTCTGGGATGTCTGGTTGGAGACTCTAGCCTGGTTGAGACTTTGAAAGAGACAATGGAAAGTGATTCCCAATGAAACCAGTGACCAAAGAAAGTTTAAAAACAAACAAAAAAACCCCACTCACATATGTGTACACAAAGCCACCGAGAACATGTTCTAGCCCAGGTTTAAAATTTTCAGCAAGTCCCAGCGCACTTTGATTCAACCAAGCACATCAGCAAGTGCCAAATCACTGATCCAGAATCTCTCTCCCTTGGAAGGAGGAATAACTGAAATTCTTGCTCTCTGTTTCTGGCTTGATCTACATCCTAGTTTACCAAGACTTCTGTGTCTTCAGTCTCAGACCTTAGCCAGTCTCTTCTCACTTTCCTGCAAGTTTTCAACAGCTACAGATAAAGCACTGTATGTTCTCTAATATGCTTTTCACAAACCCATTTATTTCTCATGTGTCTCAAGTGTATAAATTCTATCATGCTACTCCAGAGGGAATGGGCATGACTGAATTACAGCTTATAAGAAGCTCACTGAAGGATCTGCGGAAGTATTCATTAAAAAGAAAAATTTTGTGAAAATACTCTTTTATTCAAGACACTCAATAAAAGTCACTAGCTTTTTTTTATCTTAGAAAATAAGATACATTCTCTTCAAGTTCTAAGCTTCTTGTTACATACTAAGACTGTGATTATGTTTCACCCTGTGAAAGACTCAATTATTTCATGTTAGAAGTTCATATATTCTTGCAGTTGGTTTTTTGTCATTTTTTTCTCAAAGGCTTTTCACCAGCTGTATTTTTTTTCTTCTTTTTTTGTATGCATTGTATTCCAATCTACTCTCTACCTTAGGTATTGTGAAATAATTTTGCAATTCCTTTTACTAAAGAGAAACTAAGTAGAGTCCTGTATGTACTGTGCAACTGTCAGCTATCAGAGTGGAGAATTTTGCTGTAGTTGTGTTTTCTTCAATTAGTTCAGTAACAATAATCTGACAAAGCAAATTTGTGAAAGAAGATAACCACAGAAATAATCATTATAAAAGTTTATGAAATTCAGATTAAACAGTATAACCTCATATGGCTGTTGTTGAACTGCCAAGTGATGTCTCCATATTTGCAGTAAAGCAGGATTCATTCATATTTACTGAGAAATTTTCAACTAAGGAAAACCAGGAGCTGATCAATAACCATACTGGGAATCAGTAGGTGTCAGGCCAAAAGTGTCTACAGAATTTAAACAAAAGTGAATGTGAAATGCAGCTCAAAAAACTTGTGGCATGTTTTACTAACTCACACCAGCCACCTCTAACTAACGTAGCACAAACACATTATGATCTAAGGAGTCCTGTGACACAAAATATTCTTAATAAAAAGACCACATATTATAAATTTACCCTGTACTTCTATGACAAGATGGGTCCTGCTCCTTGCAGCCTGCCCATCGGCAGAGGGACACTTAACAATTTAGCACAGTGGGTGTCTCTTCTTCCTCTTACTGTTGACAGTAACAGTTCTTGAACTGATTTTCACAACAGCAGGAAGCAGGTATCAGAAGTCCTGCTCTACTTTTCTATGCTTATCACTTCAAATGCAGTTTGATGAGACAATTCATGTCTCTGACACAAGGTCCAACACAATTACAAGAATTATATCTTTAAAACAAATGATATAAGGTTTTGGGTGTAGGGACCTCCAGGTTTAGTATGATGGCTTCATTTATTCAAGTACTGCCTTCAAGAAGATAGGGTGCCCTCTACCTGACAGATTTGATACAGGCTGCTTTAAACATTAGATGAGCATAAAATAAAGCAGCATTGATTTTACAAAACAAATAATTAATTTCCTGATTATAGTACTATAAACAAGGGCTTGGATTTTTCTCACCTAAGAGGGCAAGCTGATCATTGTCAGTACCATTCATGGCTGGTAGAAGAAATTAACATTACTAGAACATATTTAATTTGATCTGTTTTAGAGGGCTTGTCTAGGTACAAAAACTGTCTGTTTCCCTATGGGGACTGTAAAGGATTCTAATTCTAAAGAATCACTAGTTCAAAGACAAATGTCTGCACTACTGAAAAAGCAAAACAAAGTGAGACACAATAATGGAGCACACAAAAACATGTGTACCAAGTATGGATGTCTTAAACTTTTATTCCTCCTCAGATGCTCTGCTGTCTATTTAGCTTTATCCCCACATCAGCTTGTCCTGGGGATTTCTTCGTTCATACACTTGAGATCCTTTTAATCCTCCTCTCTATTGATTCATAGAATCATAGAATAGTTTTGGCTGGAAGAGACCTTCAAGATCATCAACTCCAACCTTATTCCTAGACCTATCAAAAACCACTAAACCATGTCCCTAAGCACAACATCCAACTGCCTCTTAAACACTTCCAGGGATGGTGACTCCGATTCCACCACCTCCCTGAGCAGGACATTCCAATGCCTGACAACCCTTTCTGTAAAGAAATGCTTCCTAATATCCAGCCTGAACCTTCCCTGGATCAACTTCAGGCCATTTCCTCTTGTTCTATTGCTTGTCACCAGGGAGAACAGACCAACTCCCACCTTGCTACAACTTTCCTTCAGGTAGTGGGTGAGAGCAATAAGGTCTCCCCTCAGCCTTCTTTTCTCAAGGCTAAACAGCCTCAGATGTCCAAGCCTCACCTCATAAGAGGCGTGCTCCAAACCGTTTACTAGCTTTATAACCTGCCTCTATACCCTCTCCAGCACCTCAACATCCTTCTTGTAGAAAGGAGTTCAAAACTGGACACAGTATTCGAGGTGGGGCCTCACCAAAGCTGAGTACAGAGGAATGATCACTTCTCTGGCTTTTTTATCCCATATGTCTTCAGGATTAACATTTAACCTAACACATGATAATCATAGGGTCATCCCCTTCTTTGTACTCTGTGACCGGACTTCGAGATATGAAATGCAAGTAAAGCACGCCCTGTAGCCAGAGATTTCTTTAAATCATATTTCTAGCCCATGATTAACCCATTCCCTCTGGTCTCAGTGGCTTTCTCAGAAGTTACATCATTTTCACGACTGCTGCAACACCTTAAAATGACAGACGATTGAAGTATTAACCATGCATCCCCCCTATTACATGTCTTTGTTCCAAGATACAATCAACTTTCCATAAAGGCTACATAAGACATTTAAATAATATAATTGACAGATTTTGTCTTTAGTAGTATTTTCCTGTATTATTCTCCTCAACTCCAAATTTTATCAGTTTTACCATCACAGCCTCCTTCCTTACAATGGTTTCACTAACCAAATTAAAAAAATAAAGCAAAAGCTAAGCCTGGTGTTGTCCCCTATCTGATGAGTGCTCACGGTTCACAACTGCTCTTCAAAAGCCTCTCCCACCTCCCTTATGTCTGAGTTTGGTATTAAGCCACCTGCTAAAGCAGGTTGGGATGTTACAGGCAAACACCACCAGTCTGTTACATACACATGGCAGTTAGAGATAAACAAGCATCACTTGGCACTGGTGTTTGGATGCATGGTAAGAAAAATGGAGGAGGAGGACACATAGCCAAACCTAACACATCTCTATTCAGCTGTTCCCAAAGTGATGACCATTCTTAAATGTCATGCTAGTGTGCATGTTCTCCTTTTTTCACACTACTACTCCTACCTGCATCATGCAAACATACAGTATGATATTTTTCAGTACTCCCTAACTGTAGACCATGTATTTCTGGGTATCCACCTTGTCCCTACCCCATCTATTTCTTACCCTTTGAATGCTTGACTGACACTTACCATTATGAGTCAGTGTCTCATAGTCATAAAATTAAATAAAATGTATTTTCAAGTGTAATAATTAGCATTTATTTTATTTTCCAAAGGGAGCAAACCTGAATCTAAAGCCAGACTCAAGAGCTCTTAGACTCATCAGTTCCTCTACCATAGCTTGTAAGTTGGGAATAGCTGTAGGAGGCCTATCAAAAGGACATTAAGTGAGAGTGTGTTACATATTTTCTCACCTTCCTACATATGCTTGCACCACAAAATTAAGATTTGACAGGAGGGGCTAAAACCAAATCATTGATAATTATTATTCTTTCCTCTATCTTTAATGATTTTGATATTCTTAAACTGATTATCATTTTGTAGTTACATATGAAAATTAACAGATCTACAAAGTGCTAATTAAGAAAAGCAAAGTATATTCATATAATCACATACATTAGAGATCAGTATGACAGGTTTTTTTCCCATCTCTAGTAAACACTTCAGATTAAAACAAAATAACTATTTCAAAGAGGAATACACACAACAAGAGATTTAGCACTGTCAATTAGCTTTTAAATCCAATAGAAAATACCGTACCACATTCTGATAAATGTTTATGATAGTATGAGGCTGCAAGACTATAATATCATGTAAACCAGTAAAAAGGAACAAGGTTTCTTTCCTCTTTAAGTACATTGGAGAAGCACAGTTAAGTTTGTATTAGCATATCACAAATGTGAAACTGGGACACGGACTCAATGTGAAATTAGAACAGCAGCTGGTATCCTGTTAGCAAGTAAAGTGTGTTTGCTTGGGGAAAAAAAAAAGACAATGTGAAATCAAGCCATACAAATGAACAGAGAACAATCAGTCAATAAAGGATCTGCAAACTGCACTGCATATCTCAAGTTGCCTCTGTACTGTGTCATAAGACGTTTCACAAGAATAAATATATTTAGTGGGGTCAGATCACATTCCCTAAACTGAATTATCAAGAATGTATTTTTCTTTATAGATAATCTGAAGATTACTGAAATTTATGCTCTGACAGGTTTGGCCATGTTTTTGATTCTATTTTATTTCCTGCATCATACAGTTCAATGAATTATGAAGCAAAATTTCATATTTTCCTGTAGAACACAGAATTATGTAGTAAGCAGGGAGAATGCACAAAATATTTTAAATTATATTATGCATAAAAATGTTCACTAGTTTATTTCATTTTAAAAAGTGTGCCTTTAAACAGCCATCCAGAGAACAACAAACTTTTAAAGCTCTGTTTTCTTTTACTTCCTTTCATAAAGTCCAGTTTGCACAAAGGGAATTTGCACAAAGGGAATCAACCACTTCATTTTCCCATTCTTCACCCTCTCTTTCTCCATCTCATCCTTTCTCCCAGCAAGACAACTGTTACATCTTTCACTCCATCTCCTATCCAGGTAGATGAATTATCAACAGTGCATTGGGGCAGCCCTTGAGGACACATGCAACATTTTGCTATGACTCTGTAGGTTCTCCAGCTGCAGTGCATAGAATCCACAGTGGCTTTGTTTTGTTCTGTGTTCCCTCTTCTATGAACAACAGCAAGGTTAAGCTATTTTTATTCAGCAAAATACAGTACCAAGTTACGTAGAGACAGGCATGTCCCCCTACCCAGCCTCACAAAGCAGCACCTGAAAGTTTTCATCAGGTCTATTATTTTTATGGTGACTACCTCAGCAGAGGCCCACATGGGAAGAGGCTGTCATTCAAGACAGGAGGCAAGTGAAAATGCTCTTCCAGACTAGCTGGCTGATGACACTGAGACAGTTATTGAAGATCTATTATGCCCTCTCTTTCAGCAATTTCACCTTATTGCCATGCATTTACCAGTATTTAACGCTTTTTGGAGAAGGTGCAGTCCTAAGGATCTACAGAAACACTGGAAGATATCTAGCTTAAGTACAGTGAAACCCAAGAGTAACTGCTCAAGTCAGTGACCAGAATAATGAGTATTAAGATATCTATTGTCTAGCGGTCTGAGTTACCTTGCCTACACTTCAATATTTATAAAATATTCTGAGTTTAACTATTTCAGAAAGAATCCAGAATAATCGGAGGTCCTTCAGAATACATGGGAAGACACTTAATTTTAAATATAATCTGTAATACTTAGATTTAATTTACACAGGTACAGCAGCTCCAAAATTACAAGGAAAATGAAGGAATGGGTACACAATCCTTCCGTGTTTAATGGCAATGATCATAAATCTGTTCTCACATTCTTGGCACTGTATGGAAATATAGCATTTACTCTCTTAACCATTCCTTGAAGTATTATTTGCCCTTTTAATAAATATCCACTTAAAAGGCTCTTGTTATTTTGCTGCAGTATTATCTCAAATCTAGGAATCAGATTCTAAATAAATCAGATTCCTGCATAGGATCTCAACAGGTCTGACTACCAAGCAGCAGATCCCTCAGCCAGAAGGATGGTTCAGCTCTCCTTCCAGCATAACACCACAGAATACTTCTCATATGGCAAGGGTAAATTTTTCACATGAAGGGCTGTAACCTGCTTCTGCTTTTGCACAAAAGAAAGATGAGCTGGACCAGGCTGGAGTATCATCATTGATGGTCATATTCAGATTGCTTACTTAGATGCTGCTGTGGCATCTAAGACCACGAGACCTGCTTTCAAGTCACAAAAACTCCTTCCACACTAGGGAAGCAGAAGCTGGGAGACAGACATGACATTTGAGATAAGTTTCTACAGGAAAAACTCTCAGAGACAATTACATGCCTCCACTAACTTCAGTGACGCTGCATAGCCAGTGTCCTCAAGCACTCTATTAAAGTTAAGTATTATAATAGTTACATCCCAGTCTGCTACCCCTTGCTGCCTGAAAACAAACCTGAGTGTCTCTGCTTCTTTGGATTTGCTGTAGAGCACTGAAGTGGTGTGTTGATGCTTTATAAAAAGTAAAACTATGAAATCTTAATTGCAATCTGATTAGGTGATTTAATAACATGATGGGTTTAATGTATCTGTTCTAGGTTTGTATGAGGCTTTAAAATATCATTACACATTGATAGACTAGTGTAGTGAAGCCAAAACACCAGTATAAAACCTTTACTCTCAACAGGCTCATTACCATTAGAATGATTAAGTAATACTGGCCAAGAACCACTGAACCACACAAAATAGTGGGAGTTTTTTATGTCATAAAGACTGAAGATATACCATACTTTACAAAAGTTGAAAATATATCAAAGTTTTATCATCCTTTCCTAATTTTTGCAGGCAAGCAGTACCACTTCCACCCTGTCAATAATAACTACAGTACCTGCAGAAAGCATATACTGACTACAACTCCACCTACACATCTTTTTCATGTTTTCATACATGGTTAATTATTGCTTTGAGGGAATGTTTTTTGA
This sequence comes from Todiramphus chloris collaris, assembly GCA_025345505.1. Classification (NCBI taxonomy): domain Eukaryota; kingdom Metazoa; phylum Chordata; class Aves; order Coraciiformes; family Alcedinidae; genus Todiramphus; species Todiramphus chloris. Next base: position 5,573,229 of record JANVCC010000012.1, on the reverse strand, counting down.
TTCCATGTACATCATATGGAGAATGGATGGTTTAACTTCCACAGAATAGTTGTGACGATATATCCTTCTTAGTACTTAGCCTCCTTTTCTCTAGATGAGGTGACTTGGCTGATGAGATTGTCAAAATGTCAGACTGAAGGATTGATGTCTAATTTGAAAGTCAGGAATGAGTGACTGCAAGTAAAGGCTTCAGGACAGAGGTGAGAATATTTAAAACAACAGTAGGACATCAAATCTCATCTCAGAGGACAAGCTGATCTACAAATAAGAATGAGTAAGACTGGTCTGCACAACTGACACATTATGTTAGCTCAAGAAGAACAAATTGCTCATGCTTACTGCATGACTGAAGGTCAATATGCCTGAAAAAGTATGGAAAGGCTCTGGACTCAAGACCAAGATTAAAGGCTAAGGATGCATAACTAGCCCAGGTAACAATCAAGCGCTTTTAGAATTAATGGTCAGTATCACAGTGCCATCCTATAATGACTACAGTTCATGTAAATTAAATGTTTGGGTGAAAATCCTCAGTGACACACATCAGACTATTAAGAAACAGAATTTGCCTGAATATATTTGACTTAAAATGCCTCAGATTGTTGTTGCTGTAACTTTATTCAATAAAATGTATTTGAAGTTGGTACTAAAATCTCTCAAAAGAAAAATTGCTGCTAGGTACCTGATACTGCTTTTGCACAGCTCCTTCAGTTTCTACATTAGCAAACTGAGGCATTCCTAATTGTGTCAACAGAACAGAACTAATTTAAGTACAAACAACTTAGCAGGGGCACATGAGGTTACTTGAACCATGTCCTGAACTGTTGCAGTGTTTTGCTGCAGCTGTGCTAGGTGATTCTAGACCATTCCAGTTGTCATGTTCTCCCATCACTGATTCCATGGTTCCTGGCACTATTCCCAGGGGCACCAGGTTTGGACAGATTTTCAAAGACTCGCAGTGACCTGACGCACTGCTATAGGAAAATGTAAAGCTGTTGTGCTCCTATACCCTTATCTTCACCCCCATTTAGGTTTAAGATTAGGATAAAAACTGTCCATAGCAAGATAAGAGGTAACCAAAGAAACCACTGGAGCACTTTGCTGTGGAGGCAGGATCGGGACCAACATTACAATGAACAGTATTACTAGAGCAAGGTGCTTACCTGTCATAGAGCTCCAATAAATAACAGAAAAACAGTTTTTATACATCTTCTCTACAGCTTTTTGATTTGCTTTATTTCCAGGGGTGGGGTTTACAATAACGATCAGACTGAGCATTTAATGAATATATTAGCTTGTGCATCATGGTCAGAGCAAGGAAGGGCTTCTATAGGTGAAGGTTACTTCCTAAATTCATTCTTCAATTTATACAGCACTGCTCCTCTAGTTCCTGAATCCGGTATGATGTTTACCATTGCAGGGGGACACATGGGAATTTCATGTCTGAGAATTGGCCAGTCATGTGTTGGAAGGAGTTGATATGCTTATAAAAGTCATTTTAGAGTCTCAGACTGGCTATTGATTTCCTCCTTAGTGTAGCTAGGCACTGCTGGCATGCTCTTAGGTAACAATGAGAATCATTGCAATTATCTGGGCAGCATACACAATCCAATCTATTCCCCAAGCAGTTCAAATTAAAGCTTCTAACATATTTCAATCTACATCAGCATTCAGTCTACATCTTTAGTTAGAAGACATGGAGTACATTAAGGAAAAACTAAGTCACAGTATGATGTCCATGTTTTTCTAATTAATTTAAGTACTAAATTTGTATTTTTTCTGCATTTTTATATCCTTTCTTTTCCAGCTTTTTGATAGCACTTGGTATCTATACATAGCTGGGAATGTGAAATAGTTTGTCTTCTATACCATTAAGTTTCCTAAGAGCTTTCCCATTTTACTGCCATTTGGGTTCATTCCCTCTGGCAATCCTTTCTCAATGTAAATGCTCCAAACTGTTCTCACTCTAATATGCTGCACTATGGAAATTCACTGTAGACAGACTTCAGGATATTCAAAAGGATAATTTATAAATAGAATTTAAGCTCACTTCAAGTAAACAAAAAGGAATATCAGTATAAACCTGTAACTGTGTTTATTTTCTATATTTTAGCAGAAATATAAAACTCACTGATAATTACTGACAGTGGGGTTTTTCTTCCATTTTGTCCCATCTGAAACAAAACACTTTTCATACTCTGTATGCTGTCAATTCTTGTTTTGCATCTTCAAAGATATCTCATTGAGAACACGTAATGGCAACTGACACAGCCTATGTATATGCACTCTCTATGAATATTTGTTGAATTAAATTGCCTTCAGCATGTTGTCCTTTTTTGCAACAATTAGTAAAAATCCTGTTTCTGAAAGCCTGTCACAAAGCAGAAGCATTAAAAACCAATTGCTTCTATATCTAATTCATCTCGAAACAGCCAATTGCTTCTATATCTAATTCATCTCGAAACAGAACTACATGCAATCATACAAATAATTGAAGAATGGCGGGTTGACATATTTTAAAGTGTACACATGAAAATGACACAACTCCAGAAACACATTGCTTGCAAAACTGAACAAAGGAATTTAAGACTACATTTTATTTGAGATCAGTGAGGAAATGAGCTGATGATCTGAATCATTAAATAGCCACGCTAAAATGCATTGTCTCATTTGCTTTCCCTACTGGAAATATGAACCTACATGATCAGATAACCAGATACAAAATTATTTAGAATTCAGATATATTTTAATATACCTAATATGAAGATGATTTTTAGACCATTTTAATGTGCACTCTTATGGTTACTGGGAATTCTTCAAGAAGATCTCTTACCCTGCTGCACAGTAGATGTTACTTTTCTGGACAGTAGACCTTAACTTCATTTAGGTAGCAAAACTGCTTTTGGAACACTCACAGTTTTTCATGTTTAATCTACTAATGTGATGTGAAAAGAAACTACTGCCTTCTGAATTCCATAGAACAACTGTTAGTTAATAAAGGTATAAATATTACACTGAAAAAAATGTGTTAAGAATATAGTAAGGCTCCATAGTCAAATATTCAGATATTAGATGATGATCAAATCCATGTTTCCATGCAAGTAACAATTCTCATGCAAAATGTGTACTCATTTGCAATCTTCCCCTTAGGAAAGAAAATACCAATGCCTCACTAGCACATTCTCCAACACAAAAATTTTGAGGCATTCAGCATGGCAAGTATTGGAGTTAAAAATAATGGGAAACACAACCTTATAATGGGAAAACCTTGGGAGGGTTTAAGGTTAGGATTCTTTCCTGCTAATGTTTTGGCACTCTAGGGCTTCAAAATTCACCACAAAGTAATATATGTTAGGTATATAACTTATAAAGAACTACTAAGACTTGGGATTTGTAAGCAGTTAGGAGTTGAACCTTGGTATCCCTACTTGCACTTAAAAATGGCATTTTCATCAGTATGTCTTCAACATTTCTTGCAGTGAAGCATTTGCAGAATGTCAGTGACAGTAACTGTGATAGAAGTGTCAATTTGTAGGGATATCACAAGATGACAGATATTTCTTCCCAAGAGATATCAGCTATTTCTAGTAAGTCCTTGTTCCTTGCCCCTCCCCAAGCCTTTCTACCATTTCTTTCCTAATTTCCATCCCTCTGCTGCCTACTACCACCTTTTCCACCCTTTCCATTCCCTTTATTCATCAATTTCATGATGCTTTTTGTAATGTTTTGTCTTTTTCTACCAATCTGTATTTTAATTTTTTCGTAACTCCAGCATAACCTAAAATAGGAATGACTCCTCCCTTCACTCCTAGACCTAGATGAACCTATTACACTTTTACATTCCATCATTTGCAATAATCACCTTTCTAATTGTGTTTTAAGGAGGTACCTCAATAATATATGTTAAAAAAAGTGGCTTTAAAACTGCTCAGGTCTCTTAAGAGGATTCCAAGATGAAAGTATATTTCTTTAATCAGCTGAACATACTAGACACAAACTTACCTTAATTTTTAATTTCAGAAGCAAATTAAACTTTGTAGGTTGCAGTGACTGGAGTGGGTATACAAGCTTGCAAGGTTTCTTCCCCATTGTTTTGTTTAATATATACTTTCATACTTAAGTATGTATACACAAAATAATGATTGACACTTTGACTCTGTTCCTGTGATGTTCTGCTGAGAAGATGAAAAAAATCCCAGGTGTATTTTTTTCTTCTTGTAACATTGTGAGCCTGAAGTTAGTAGGAAGAAGTCTTTTCCACTTTTGTCAAGTCTATTCTACCCAAAACAGATTTTTCCATTTTAAAAAAAGAAACATTCAAGTTGTCAAAAGTCATGCAAGTCTGCTTAATAGAAGACAGCTTATTGTGTAAAAGTTTTTCAGTCTCACTTTAGAACACTCCTCTACCTGTATAACTTTTACTCATGTGCTAAATAAGTCAGGATGGATGACCCCATGGATAATCACAGCAATTTTGTTGATGCAGAGCAAACTGTCTCAGTTGTCCTAAGGAAACTATACTATGAATGACTCTAACAAGACACAAAGCCAGAATATAACATTCTGATCTAAATGAAGACAAAGAAAATATTGACATTTATTTCATCCAGGCCAAGATTATCCATGGCTTTCTGTAATGCACTTCATAAAAGCATTTATCATCCTGTTCTCAGGGTGATGAAAGAGAAGCTGCTTGAGTTCTTCTTTCTCACCAACAATATAGTCTACAATATTGTCTTCAAATCTGAGCCCTCCCGTATCACCCTATCTGGCCAGTTAGGCTGTAGGAATGCTTTACATCACATTGCACCATATTGTAGTTCATTTCTCTATATCACAGATTGGGACTATGAATAAGAACCTTCTGTCTGGATCACAGTGAATCCTTACGGTAACTGCTGATCTGCATGACTTACTGGTAAAGCAACAAAAATAATGCCTGTCAAACACTGATATTTAATACCTTCTGTCTGGGAAATGGAAGAAAATCTAGTATCTGAAACAGAAGACAGCCCAGAGTCAACAAGTAAGTGGTGGGTATTTTTGGCTTCTAAACTAAAAAGTAAATGGCATTCTTCTTCATTAAAATTCAAGCATGGATAAATAATGTATAGATCTACTGATACACAGAACTATTTCAAGTTGCTTTGGATTTTACTTTTACCACTACTCTGTTATGTCTGCTTATGTAGCAGGAGAGGAACTTGTGAAAAAGAGCCTGGTGGCAATCAGATTGCCACAGTCATGGCCTTGGACCACAGATTTTTCAAAACCAGAATCAGATGCTTGATCTGTAAGCTGTGATCAGGACAAGTGAAGCACCTGAAGCTCAGAATTACAGCAACAAGTATACTGGCAAGAGGAAATCAGAAAAGGCCATATGCCCTATAATGGCTGTGTTCAAGCTCTCACACTTTCTGAGATTTAAGCTTCTCCTAGAAGTCCATCTTAGACTGAGATTCACAGCTGGCATCTCCCCTCTTAGAACTAGTGCCTACATAATTTCTTTCTGTGCACAAACCTCAACTGATTACACATTTTCACTTTTTAAGATGTCAAAAAGCAGTATAGTTTCTTATAATATGGCACCTAAACATTAGAAATAAACTGTTTAATGTGCTTAACACATCTCCCAAGCCTCCAGGTGAATCCTCTGCCTCCAGGGTATGGGCCAGCAGCAACCATGCTCCCTCTAGCACCTCCTTCATGTTCTGCCAACAGCTACAGAATATACCTGATTAATCTGTACTGAATGATAAGGATGCTTCTTTGTATAACGGAAATCCTGGATACACTTTCCTTCTCCCAACCCTGCCTACATCATTTTCTCTAGAAACTTCTCACTGAAGACATCTCTAGGCATCAGCAGGGAACACTGTAGTGAAGTTCTGGATGGAAATCTGTATTCTGCATGGCTGCATGCTGATATGATCACTTCTGGGCTAATCAGACTGGAACAGGTGTAAAAGCTTGTATATAAGACCTTTTTCAAATAACTATGATCACAAGCATTTCTCTGCACAAATGCAGAGAAATGCATATGGTATAGAGCAAAGAATTGAGACATGTAGAGCCCAGGTTAGCAGCCTCATTTCTGAGTGATAGTCTATGCTCCTGAAAAACTTATTCAATAATGTTAACAGTAACCTCCTATGGAAAAAATAGGGCACATACATTTCCTACCTCTTATTGATAGGAACAGTATTGTGTCTTTTTTTCAAACATTTTTTCCTTTTCATGTACCTAGGAGAACATTCTGCGCTCCTCTCTGGTAGACTTCAACAAACCAGAGACCACTTCCCAGACCAATAAGAGAGGCAAAATTTTAGAGAGCAGTAATGCCTAAAGTGGAACTTCAAATTATTATGGTTAGCCACATCTGGTTTATTATTTTAAAAGATTATTTTGGTAGTCTTTGGAATAAAAGGTAAAGAGAATGAGAGAAGTTTTATTTCACCTCCAGTCCCAAACACACTTCTGGCTTTTTATTTCCTATTTCCTGGCTAGATAAGCAAGCTCTCATCTTTTGATCCTTTCTAACTCCCTGCTTTGTTTTCCCTGGCAGAAGCTAGCATGTTGCTGTTCCTGGAGAGGCTTTGAAACCCAGACTGGCTCTCTAACAAATTATGGGAGACTGGGACAGAATTGTACTTGGCATGCTCTTCAAGGGTCATGGTACATTAAATGGCAAATCTAAAGTTTGGAAAACTTCAACTAGTTTACTTTCATGAGAATGAGCAGAAGTCCTGAAACTACTTCACCCACAGAGAGGTTAAGCAAGCTTGGAAAGGACTCCATAAGGGTTCAACAGCCTGATAACCTTAAGGAAGAGTAGTTTCCAGTAATTAATCATGGAAATGAGACTCAGGAGCCAATATGTCTAATATTGCCTCTACCGACATGTATGGGTTTCACCTAAATTAGTTTTTTACATGAAGTATTTACAATGTCTTCTGAGTGCTCTGCATGGAAGAAGTAAAGGCTACTATTGTCATTTCAGGAAATTTTGATTAGAATATTCTATTAATAATGAAAAGACCCTTTCCATCTGTCAAATTAGTTTTCCTATGCTTACATATGTCTTAGACTTCTCCTTGCAACCTCTTCAAAATCTATAGACTAATACTATACGTCCATGCCAGCATACTCTTCTGTATTCCAAGGCTTGTCATTTCTTAGGGCATTGAGTAAAGCAGTTAAAGAGAATTTCTGATACATTTCCATATGTAACCTACAAAAAGGATTACCTATTTAATGGTTTATCTGTGCTGACCACTACAAGAGTGCCATGTCTTTCTCTGTAAAATGAATGGAATCTGACCATAAAGGCTCAAATGTGCTGCAATAACTTTTTTTTTTTTTCCCTCAACATTGTATAAGTAATGATGACATCTCCCTGAGGAAAACTTTAGATTCTTTAACACCACTGTAGATATAGATGTAAGTGTGAAGCATTGATAGAAAATGGATAACAAGATTTGGACTGAGTACTCAGTACTCAGAGTACATGCTTTTTGGTCTGTCATCAAAAACCTTCTTCACACATCCAGCAGGTTAGATCCAAGTGTCTAGCATTCCAAAAAGACATTACCAATTTTACTGGCATCTTAACAAATTAAGCACAAATAAATTACATGGTCAATTTACTTGATTTCTGGATAAATACTACAAGAAACAAATAAATGTATAAAGAAAAATAGATTTATTTCTAAAGTGCTCTCCTTCATGCAAAAGCAGGAGGAGACCACAAGATATAATTCACTTTTTGTCCAGAGAAGAGTACCTAAGCTGGTGAAGGGCCTTAAGAACAAGTCTTACAAGGAGCAGCTGAGGGAACTGGGGCTATTCAGTCTGAAGAAAAGGAGTCTGAGTGGAGACCTTATTGCTTTCTACAACTATCTGTAAGGATGTTGTGGAGAAGTAGACACTGGTCTCTTCTCTCAAGTAACTAGTGACAAAACAAGAGGTAATGGCTTCAGACAGCACTAGGGGAGGTTTATACTGGACATCAGGAAAATGTTTTTTCACTGAAAGGGTTGTCAGGCATTGGAACAGGCTGCCCAGGGAGGTGGCTGAGTCACCATCCCTGTATGTGTGATAGATGTGGTGCTTGGGGATACGGTTCAGTTATGGACTTGATAGAGTAGGATTAATGGTTGGACTCGGTGATCTTAAAGGTCTTTTCCAACCTAAATGATTCTATGATTCTAATAAAAAGATCCACTAAGTGCATTGCCCACCAGGAACAAAACCAACCAACCAAACAAACAAAAAAGTAAGAGAATCCCATACACATATAGATTTATCTCTATATAACATTTAAATAAGGATTAATGGATATAATTGCAAGCTGCCAGGTATGGAATGCATGGCAAGGAAAAGTATATAAGTAGGGATTCAGGAGCCTGGCAAGCAGAAACGTTGGCTAAGTACATGGAGAGAACTGTTAGGCCAGTGATGAAAATTAGAATCAGGAATGGATTTCAAAGAAAGCAGTACAGGACCCACCATTAGATAAATCTGAAAAATTAGCCTTACCTAAATTTTCAGTATTAGTAACAACATTGATAAAGGATGCAACCATGCACATTGCAGAAAACAGGAATAATCAAGAACTATTCACTCTCGTGAATGCTGGAAGTTAATAGATTTTGGTCACATCTTATTTTTGCAGTTTTATCTAATGAGCTTTTGAGTGGTAATATAATTGATAGTGGGATTATTCTCAATGACTTCAGCAATGATGGTTCCATTTCTTGCTCTTTTATTTAACATCAAGAAGGCGTTCTCTGTAAATAAACGGGCAAGAGAAAGTTTCCTTATTAGTAAAAGCACACTTTCCCCCAGACTCAAGCAAGGACAGTTCAAGTATTCTACCTGTACTTCACTCTAGCTAAATTTGAGTGACATTTCTATGAATTTTGATCATGAATAAGTCCACACAGAGAGTGCATTAATGAATCTTCAAGTGCAAAGGAGCTCCAAGCTTTTACTAATGCACCAATACTTCATACCTGTAAATAACATTTCCTGTTAACAATCCATTTTGAGCCAGACTATATTCGTCATCTATTGCAATCTATTTTACATCTTCTTGTACCTCTGTACTACTTATAGAAAAGATTCTTGATGTAAATCTGACTCCAGGGACGCCAAATTGCTTCAGAAGCTCTGTTGTTCATATTCAAGAGACCCAACAGAATGCTTTTGCAACAGGCACGTTTAACATTACTGGGCATGTTAACAGGCACATCCTTTCATTAAAGGATTAAAAACTCTCTGAATAAAAAGGACCACAACTGGTTTTAATGACCTTTTACAGATCAAGTTATGATGCAGTATATCCACAAGTAGAAATGTCAGTGGGAGGCTAACACAATAAATCCAAGGTAAAATATAGTCCTTACACAGCCATTAAAATGCCTAATGCTTGTTAAACTATAGATGCAGTCAATATGAAGTAATGGGAACAGGGTTACACTTCACACCCTCACGATCTTTCTGTTTTCTTCCTCCCTATAATCATTTCTCCTTCTTTATGATTTTGGCTTTTTTTCTCCTTTCTTCTTTCTGCATCTTTTAATCTTAGGAATCTGGTGAATTTTTTACTGAACCAAAGCATCTTTGAAACAGTTAACAGAGGCCTCATCAGATACTCATCAGAGTATCCTCATCTCCGCTTTCATTACATCAACCACAGTACAGGATAACAGTGGAGTTCACACCTACCAAACTTAAGGCATGAGACAGCCTAGGAAAACAGAAAAAAAAATATTTTTTTTGTTCCATGTTAGTATAAAACCTGCACAAATATATGTGGCAGAAATGTAGCAGATGAAGCTGGAGAGACACCTTTGCAGAGGGTTGGACCAAATCTGCATACATTAGGAGCAATGGGATCAATAAGAGTTATCACATCTTCACATGTGCTCAGGCCTCACTGAACACTGATGCAGCACTTCAAGACAAACAGGCAGAGTTCAAAATTCATGACTGACAAAACACCTGAGGAAAATGAGCCTCTCCTCCCACCAAAACACCAATAAGTGTAAGAACACTGGGCTAACAGCCAGATAACCATGTGTTATCATAAAACCTTCTCTATCAATAATCTTACTCTCTAATCTACTAGTAAAACTGGGCTTCATGCATTTACTTTAACCCTGTGTAGAAGTAACAGTCTCAAAGAGGCTGATCTGAATAATGATACTATAACTTCAACATATATTGACATAACCTACATGTGCATTTTGCATCAAGCACTCAGGACATTAATAGACAACAAAAATTATACTCTCTTACAAGAGCAATATAGTTTGTACTCATCAGAGGGAAAAGGTTCAAGAGGGTTTCAAGACCCAAGGAGTATAAGAGTAATTCAGTGAATGGCTGGGTGTGCAATTTGTATGTGTAGCTCTCGTGATTCCAGAAGTTGTTTTTCAATATAAGATGGAATGGAAAACCAAAGTTTTTCTAGAATAACAGAGCATACACTAAAATGCCAACACTGCAATTTAATTGTCCTTTCATCATCCTTGGAATATGGATATGTACAGTTAAGCCTGGTGGACTTACTTAAACATGAACATTCATACTAAATAGCAGAATTTGGGCATTATATTGTATACTACAAATGCTATTTTCTGTCGTAACTTCACTCTCTCTTCTTTGATATTCTACAGCCTTTAATGCCATGTGTTGGCTGTTCACTACTTCCTTTTATTTATCCTCCTATATATGCTTCAGGGACTATTCTGACTTCAGTTATGTGCCTGGTTATTATATTTTTTTCAAGTTGTCCTTTATTTATTTCAATAAGACAACTAAAAAAATATCCTATCTTTCATTATTAAAAAGAAAACAACAAAGCAAAACAAAACAAACAACACATTTTTTGTAATCTCTTATAAGTGTCTAATAATGATCATCTATGATAAGAATTAATGCTTTCTCAAACTCTTCGGTCCCTGATGCATATTTTACATGTCACAGTTAAGAATTACCATATATTGAAGAACTAGTAGAAAAGATTTTAGGACAGATCTATAAAATGGGTAGTTTCAAGCCATACAAGCCAACATATTCATCCAAGAATTTTGAAGAAGCTCAAATATGACACCATAAATTATTAAAAATGGAGGATCAACTCATCACTTAACTCATCCTTTGTGGTAGGGGACTGCAGATATTGAGCCATCCATAGAAGCAAAAATGAAAGTCAACTGTGTAAAGCTATGCAAGGATCTTGTGCTGCTGAGTAATTCTGTACTAATTGCTGCCAATAAAGGGTGAGATTCACTTGCTTAATCATGTGTCTTGTGTAATTTTCCATGTGTTCAGGTACTCTTTCTCACCCCAGGAAACCTCCTAGGAGAGAGCTACATACCACCTTCCCAGAGCACTCCTGCATGGATGTCTAGGACACCCTAAGGCAACTAAAAGGGTATTCAATTCTATCCACAGTGAAATAAAGTGTTGATTAATACAAAGTAACAGCAACATGGTAATACAAGCCTGACCATAGTTATATAGCTTTAAATGAACAATGAGTGTTCAAGAAATAGTTGCATGTAAGTTTATTTTTAAATTTATAAGAAATTCTGGCTTATATCCTGGGACGCTTTTTGTTTATTTTTGTTTTGTTTGTTTGTTCTGGGTTTGTTGTTTATTTCTGTGGGTTTGGGCTTTTTGACTTTTATTTTTATTTGTTATACACACAGGATGAAAATATTAACATTCAATTTCTCCTTTCAGGGCACTTTTAAAGCTAATACAGATTTTGCTGGTTGAGTTCAATTTACATCTGTTATCTATATGACTGGCATCTGATAAATGTCATCTTCAGACTTCAGCTCATTAAGAAGATTATACTGGTATAGAAGATTAATTATTTTTACTCAAATGATCCTTTAAAACAATATTTTATGTTGCTTTCCCCCTCCATAGGCTCTTTAACTTTCTGTTGACTAGAAACACGGAGAATAAGACAGCTAACTCAATGTCTGAATTTACTGAAGTTCAGCCTTAAAGATGTTTCATTCTCCTTTATTTGCCTTGACATTAAATAATTTTAAGTTGTGATACCATCTCTGTCCTCTCTGACCTCAGTTTACACTGACTCCATTAAGTTCTTGATTTCATTCATTCTAATTCTACCGAAAGCAGGACCATATAGGAGTCACAGACTAAATATTTTACTTTTAGTTTTGTTTGGGGCGGGGTGGCATGGTTGTATTAGCTTTTACAGAGCTGCCAAATTTGTCATAGTTCTTATAAATATCTTCCTTTTTTCTTTTAACTCCTGGATGGTTGTCAAGAAGTAAAACTCAACTCCTGATGCATTTACATACAAGTTTCTTCATTAGTCACCCATTCAGTAGCCATTTGCCTCTTATCTTCATCAAAAGACTTCCTGGTTTTTCCACCCCTTACTCTGTCTTGTCACTGTAAGTATATCTGATTGATTGGCCACAGTTCAATCCAGTGGCCCTCTTCCATATATTTCTTGCTCCCCCATAGAATATCCCAGAACCATCTCCTTCCTATTTTCTTTTCATCTCTTTCTCTGTCTTGACCACTGGCTGTCTGAGAACATCTGTTTTGAATCAGATGTTGTTAACATCAACCAAATTTGCTTCCTGACATTTCCCTTAGCTGCATTATCTCCCTTCCTTTTAGGTTCCTCTTAAAATATATCCACTATGATTCAGCGTTTCTCCTGTGGAGCAGAGTCAATTTCTGCCACCCTTGGAGAGCTTTCAGTTATACAGTGGCAGAAAAAGTGCCCATATTTAGTTCCAAGGAGTTCTGACAGGTGAAATGAGCTACTGATTTGCATTTATTTATCCAATTTACTGGCTTCTCTTCAATCTTCCTGTAGAAAAGATCTGTTTTTGAAGGATGTGTTATTACATGAGTGCTACTATACTCTTTCTTTTATATATATTATAATTTATCTGCATTAGTGATCCTTAAACTTGTTTCAGTCCACAGAATAACTAGAAGATTTGTAAGAATTCATAAAAATATTCAGCATAATGTAATACTTTCAGAACACTACTGTTTGTCAAAAGAGTCATCAAATCTCTTTTCTCCAGGTGGTATCTGGAATTTTACGCAAAAAGTATTTAAGATCTGTTGTTCTCATGAAAATTTATACTCTAGTTTTGGGGTTTTTGTTTCACAGGGATTTGATAAGTATTTTGGAGGGTGTCTGTGTTCTACAGTACTATGTTATCATATTAATGTTCACGGCTTACTGAATTTTTGGCCTTCACATTTCATTGGCATGCTGCTTTGAGCCTAACTTCTCAGTCATTAATGAAAATACAAAGCAAGACTGCATATAATATTGACTCTGTAAGCAGTGCCAGCATCCCTCTGCAACTCAGTATATATCCATCTGGGCACAGTCATTCCTGGGAGTCTAAAAAGTCATATAGCAAGATTAAACTCCAAGGCAATTAAAATGAACTTTTCTTTAAAACTTCCGGAGATAATGTAACAAGCTTTTAAAATCAGCAGGAGTCAGGCACCTAACTGCTCTTGATGCTTTTGAAAGCCTATCTCTACAAAATATCAGCAGCACCTAATAATATAGTAATTCTATCAAAACAAGCAATTAAATGTGTCTTGCATGATTTCTTCTCTATAAAAATCATGCTGCTTATTTACTCAAACTTCTATTACCCTCTAGATTTTACTCATTTCATCTCTGGGTATTTATTCAATTATTTTAGAAGAAACTGAAATCTAATTCATGACCAACTAAATCTTTTCTCACAGCTAATCAGTCAAATGAAGAGAGATCAGTCAGTATAAGACAAGATATTTTTGCCAATGTATATTACTATACTCAGAAAGTAGAAAGCAACTGAGATAGAGTTCAGTTAAATTTCATGTAAAGAGTTAGCTGAGACTCTCAAATTATTTTAAATGTCCTAGCTTTTCTAACTATTCTGCTTTGATTTGAATAAGCAATGCATTTTAACTCATGTAGCATAGAAATGTCCATATGCAAAGACTTAGACAACTAAGTCCTGTAGCTTTGCACTGGACTATTAGGCATTAGGCTCTGTCACACCTGTTTCTTGCTTCTCACCTAGTCTGTAGTTGTAGGTGGAGTTTGATAGTTACTTTTGTATGTAATGTATCTCAAAAGAAAACCTAGCAAATACATTAGGAAAAACTGACTTTTCCATAAGCATTACCTCTGCCTATCATTTTATTACATTCTTCCAAAAGCAAAATAAAAAACTTCCCACAGCTCTTCTCCATCTATCAATATACACTATTTGCTTAGAGATGTTCTGTCATGTTGATATGATACACTACTTTGGGCTTATTTAAAAATCAAAGTAATTTCGGTGGAATCATTAATTTACTTTGCAGTGTCATTCTGGGCTCCATTCTGAATAAAGTCACTAGATTCGGGGGTTTCTGGTGCCTTTAAGGTGACACTGCATATTGTCATCAACATTTGTGCCACACTTTGAGAAGAACACAATGGAATTAGCTGCAGATGCATAAAGCAAGGTGATAGTAAGAGCTGCCTGATCTGGCCTTTAGGTACTGGTTCCTGCACTGTAGTTCATGAAAATTACGAATAATAAAACTCACAAAAATCAGCATCTTAGGTAGAAGCAGGGGGGGATTGCCAGTAGGAAGGGAGATAAAAGGATATTTCTGAAATTCCAGTCTCCTACTGCAGGTGCTTTTTCCACCTGTGCACAGAAAAGAGATTATGGTCCATCACCTAAACCCCTCAACCCTACTTACATGCTGAAGTTGCTCCATTGGGTAGAGAATATTCTTTCATTCTTCCCCCTCGAAAGATGGACGGAGGATGAGATGGTCTTAGTATAATTGTTTTTTTGTGAACAGAAATTCAGAGTTCAGCACAAGCTTCACTCTGGAGGTCAAATCCACATGTCCACTTCCCAGGAGAGTGCTACAAACATCAACAAATAAGACTTAGACAGAGGAAGTCTCCATCCTGTCTGTTAAAGGTGGCCAGCTGTACATGGAGAAATGAAAGATGGATGGGAAGTGAAATCTTGGAGACATGTAAGCAGGGAGGAAGGGAGAGATGGGATTGAACACAGGCTTTATGAATTACCTACTTGGACTTGGAAACTTAAATTTTGTCTGAGCTGCATTTCAGTCACTACATGGCTTATGCAGACCCAGGGCTTTGTAGTCCTGTGATGCATCCTTGTCTGGTAGAATGGCAATTAAAGCGGGTGTTTCATGGTAGCTCATCCCACTTACAGGATAGTGGCAAGAACAAGTAGCTATTTGTTATTTGCCAGCCTTTTCAATTTTATGACAGCTGGGGTCTTCTGGCTGCTGTTCAGAAAGCAAGATAAATCTGAGGCTTCTGCAAGTGTGGCAGTATCTTTAGTCAGTGATAAATAAACAAAAAGTGAGAATAAATATATAAAGATCACAGTAGTAAGCAACTGAATAAAAGACTGAGTAAAGACTATGGAACACCTGCTAAAAATCCACTAACATTTACTTTTCTATGTTATTGGGTCACATTATTTTAAAACAAAGAAGTTCAAACCACCTTGAATATTTCTAACTTCAACTTGTGTTTATGATGCATAGATCTGTAAAACTTTCTCTTTTCTAATATTAGATTATAAAATATATTATTGTTATGGCAATGTTTCAGTTTTGCAGACAAAAACTGACCCCCCCCCAAAAATAACAAGATGTTTTCCAACTTTCTGTCTTGCCAAAATACAATAAAAACCAAAACAAACACACAAAAAAGCCCAACCAACCAAAAAAAAAAAAATTAAAATGCCTGGTGCTCTAAAATAAAATAAAATAAAATAAAATAAAATAAAATAAAATACATGTTTTTCAGGAGGTTTACATTTCATCCTCAGTTTCCAGATAGAAAGTTCTAATGCAGAACCTGGAAAATTAAATGTGAAATCTGAAATCATATCACACTGTTATGCAGTACTGTACACATTAATAGATCTCAAAGACATTTAGTAAAGGAACAAGTATATGTATATCTAGCTTAGCATAAACCAAGGGGCAGGCAGGGTGATTTTTCAAAGGGTATGTTGAGAGCAAGACAGAACTCAAAAGTTCCTGTGGAAGAATTCCTAGATCCTATATCCAAATCCCATTCTGCCTCAGATCAACCATGGTGCTGTGCATTTTATGTAAATTCTCCAGTAATAAGGATTCAGAAATTATCTGACAATTCTGTGTAATTAACTATGAACAAGAACACAACACAACTCACTCTCCAAGAAAGCTGTAGTGGTTCTGTAGCTTATCACTACTAAACAGTAAAAATAAAAAATAGTATCCAACCTCTATATCCAAAATATCATTTGGAGGTAGTAAAATAATCAGATGTGAATGAATAAAGATGTCAAGCTTGGCTTAGTAAACAGACCATTTAATAAGCTCCCTTTTCTGTGAGTTTACTGCTTAACAGCAGTTAAGCATGTCTAAGAACCCAATCAACATGCAGCATGCTAAACTACTACTGTGAATGCTATGAATCCACAAACCTAATTCAAATTTTTTTCATTTTCAGAGGTAATAAACTGAAGAGACCCTTCTACTTTCATTTCAAAATCAATTTTGTCATTGATTTCACTGAAATAAAAGAAGGTCTTATATAAGGATCTACTGGTAATTGGAAAAGAAATACTGTGAATAACTTTACAAGAAGAGCTCCACAACTTTGTATCAGCCACAATTTAACAAATAATATGCAAAAAACAAATGAAATAACCTGGAAGTATAGAAAGCTCTGCTTAAAGTTTTGTGGTTTTTTGGTAGAGGATGCTAAGCTTCCATAGAATTGATGTTGCACAGTTAGTGGCAATTTGAATGTCATGAAAGATAGTCAAAGTAAACATTGTTTAAATCGCTCCTTAAATCTCTAAAGGCATTCTTCATGCACATATCTGAAGAGGGAGAAAATGTGTAGCTGATCAGATTATATTCAAGTAAGCTTATATACTACACTAGAAAACTGATAAGCATATACATGATAAGTAAAAAATTCTTTACTACACGTAAGAATTGAAAGATTAAATGCCAAGTTTTATTTCTTTATTATTTAAAAAAAACCCCAAAACAATAAAATCCAGGAACACATTCAAACTTTCAAGGAATAATCACTTTTACTAGCAACCAAACCCCACCCAGTTACACTGCTGCAAATCTAGATTTACTTTACCATATCTGACAGTAAAATTTTGATCCACTTATGTAATTCTTATTTTCATGAATTCTGATCTGTCAAAAGTAACTGCTCAATTGTAACCTCAAACTTAAGAAGTCTCTAAAATCCTGATTTCTGGAAGTGGGAAAGATATTCCAAGGGAAATATCACTCTGTACTTGATGACTTAACCACACTATCTCTAAACGTCAACCAAGGACTTCTATCAGCTGCACAGTATAGAGGTCATTTGGGACTTCTGTTCCATCTGCTATGGCCAGTCTAAAGTTTTATGAACCACCTAAAGAGACTCAGTCTGCTAATGCCAAATGTGACATAAATTGGATTGTTATCAGCCAGGCCTAGAGTGAAATTAAAATCAAAAGCTCCACCATGCAAAAGTGCAACAGATCAGGACATACAATTTTGTTGTACAGTAAAGGGACAAATCCAGGTAGCCTATGAATAAAAGACGAACACAGGATCACAGCAGAGGTTAGAAGTGTATAACAGTGAATAATTTCCAAATTCTCATGTGAGGTTTTATGTGATAGTGTTTCCTGTAACAACAGATGACTGGGTTCAATCGCCTGAGGTTTATTCATTGTCCTTAAATCCAGTATTGCTGTTCTGCTACTCTCAACGTCATTTAAATTTTTTTAGGTAGCAATCTAGTGTTGCAAATCACTGTTCTTCACTTATGACTGGTTTTGGGTTTTGATTTTTTGGGGTTTTTTTGTTTTTCTGAATACATATTCCACAACGATAATCAGTAACTTTTTATCCAAATAGGAATATCCCTCTGTAAGTACCTCAGAAGTAAGTACACAGAAGGAAAGGAGAAAATGTGAGAGCTCTTCTGTGCTTGAAAGGAGAACACGAAAATAAGGAAGAGCACTCCCTTGTCCCTCCTTCCATCCCCAAAATAATTCAAGATCTAGCCTTCACTCAGGAAATCCCAGACTGGTGAGAGCAAAGTGTGTACCACAGCAGTCAGATTGAGAGGGAGGTGGTACAGCAAAGAAGGATAGGAGCTGAACAACAACAGGTTTATTTTGTCTGGAGACAGGGCCAGAGAGTTATTTATGCAGCAGAGATCAGTACAACTGGGGTAAGCTCAGGAGCTGGTGCCAGAGGCATGAAGGAAAAGCTACTGAAGTGTCTGTATAAAAATAAATATACATAGTATGTATTTGTGGGATTAAAAGCTTCAGCTTTTCTGTATCTTTGGGGTTTTTTTTTAATTATACAGCATCCTATTTTAAATGTTTCCACCATACATTATAAACAGTTCAGAGGAATACAGAATGCATAGCATCTAAATGTAGCTGCCCCTGAAACTCAGCTTGCAGTAAAGACAGTGAAGGCAGAGCAGATTGTGGGTCTGATGGTTCCTTGTTGTCCTGTTGTCCTGTTTCTCTAAAGCTAGAGCACAGCTCACAAACTGAAGGTAAATAACCAAGCAAAGGGGTGGCTCAGGATGCCAAAATAATGTATTAAATCCCTTTCCTGAAGTTACTCTCTTATCTATAATGGTGGATATTTGCAAAAATGTCTCTTCCACAAAAGAATAATGTCCTATTCTGTCATCCACTGCTTTGTTACGAAGGTAGGTTGTTCCAAGAGCTGACCAGTTGCATGTCATAGTAAAATGGTTTACAAATATGTGGCATAATGTTTGGACTAATTAGCTCTATCATGGATTAATTACTTTAGGTGCAGCATTCATTCCAGAACTGACATGCTTGGTGTATCTCTATACAACTTAGTCATGTTCTGGACAACTCTGTTTCTCCTCCTAGTTTGTAAAATGGAGATAACTGCTTTTCCCAATTTCTTCACAAGGGTTTTGTTGTAACTAATTAATATCCCAAGATCCTCAAACACTGAGGAATCACAGTAAACTATCCAAGGTAAGAGAGAAGAGATGGGCCCTGCTGTGGGTTAGATGAATAGGTATTGTTGTGATGACTGATAGGATGTGTCTGAATACATAAATAATGCTAAACACTTCAAACATATTTATCCCTGTGACTTCATGTAAGATGGTTATAATTGATGCACAAAAGGCAGATGCCCACATGGGAAAAAAAATCACACAGGGACACTGACCCACAGAGATGTATACACAAGATACATTTAGACTGCAGGAGTCATCAACAAACAAGACCGAGCTAGCACCTTTAGTTTTTGTCAAGACTCAAAGCCCAGGAAGGGATGATACAGCACGTCTGCTTGCATGGACTACAGCACCTCTACTTTTGAAACCCCTGAAAACACAGGATATTTAGACTTACAATTCATAGTTTTCTTGTAATACGTAATGGTTTATTAATCATATGATTTACAGGAACTTTCCTATTTAATTTTCTTGCTTCCCAAAACAAGCAAAAAAAAATCAACAAATCCTAATTTACATGACTGTTCCCAGTTGTAAAAAAATGTCCCCAACAGCGGAGATATGAGTATTCTGCAGGGAAGAGTAATTTGTATCAGCCTTTGAAGAAGCTTTTTATATTCATTTCTTCAGAAATGTCCATGCAACACCTCCCTGACATATAGGCTGCCCCAGTACCAGGGCAGAATTTCCATGCTCCTTTATAGTGGAATACGAGTGATACCAACAGGGTCATAGGGAGAACTTCATGGAAGACAGTCAGAATTTTTCAGGAATAAATCTTCAAAGAACATATTTGCTAAGATGGATCTTCACAGACATTTATGTGATAAAGAGAGGCCTTTAGGTTTCTATAGCCCTGTACGTGTAAATGACGTTATATAGTATGTATGTACTGAATGAATAACAAGACTTGTAATCTAAATGTAAAAATGAAAATGACACTAAAACATATGGTCTATTATGGTTAAATGGATACATATTTTTTTTAAAGTACTAAGGAAAAAGGTGGTTGGTATGACACAAGGTTAGGTGAGGTGCTGTAATACATCTACAGCTTGGGCTGTGTCTGCAGCTAATTCTATATTCGGTTGTATTTTTCCTGGAAGTCAGTGTAAGCTCCTATAAAAGGATGTTTTAATCATCTTTCAAAAAACACACCCCTCAATAGCCCAATTCATACCAGTCTAAAGGCGAACTGCACTTCAGAAGTGTTCATAGCTCTCCAATGACTTAAACCTGAGCAGGTTAGTTTCACTTTCAGCATCTCTATCAAATACTGTCGAACAACTCATAGTTCCTATCCGTTATATTCCACAACTGCTTCAGCCACAAGTTTCTTCTATAGATTTTTACAGTGACAGGCACAAGGAGGTTCTTTGCTAGCTTGCAGTTTTCAGATATCATCATGGTATGTGTTACTGAAGCATGAGTCACAGCCCTACTCATCCATTTGAGCCCTGCTTCAGCTGTTAGTTACATATGCATACACTTAAATTTAAACCATGAACATGTTTAATTTCCTAAAAAAATTAAATCACTGCCTCCTCTTATTCTGCAGCACATCTAAGAGAAAAATAATGAAAACCACTTAACTCACCTTACTAGGGACTAGAAATACTTCTGAGCAGTCATATTAATCATATTTGTGTGTTATAGCAGGGTATAAACAAAGTGTGGAGCTAACTTTTTTCTTGTCTATATCACCATAAACTCAGAATGTTTGAATTGCTCAAGTATGACCTTAGCATGGAATTTCCCATGTCAGGAAAGCAGGGCTTTTCAGTAGCAACATCCCCAGGATATAACCCTCAAGCTATGTATTTGGATGAACACACTGTTTTTAAACTTCAGTGACACTGTCAAAATGTTGCCTGGCTAAATCAGCACTTAAATCAGAATTTTAAAACAGTGTCCAGAAGAGTATTAAGGTTTGAATTTTTTTTTTTCTTCTCATAAACATTATGAGTTGCAATGATTTTAAGTAATTAAATCTATATTTGTTTTCTATACAAGTTTAAGTAATTGCTGTCACAAAGGTCAATAACAACTTTCAGCTTAAAGAAAAATTCTATAACCAAGTTAGAAATATTTTGTTCTAAGTTATGCACTTTTACTCTTCTGTGACTGGGACAGCTGTAGAAATATTGTGGTGTTTTCCATAAAACAAATAAAGCAATAAAGACAGCAAATGTCCTATACATAATGTGCGTTTAATGAGATTACTCATTGTAAATAACTCATGCAAAATGTGTCCTGATGATGATGTCAAGCAGCTATGTGGGTCAATCTGCAGATAATGGGTTTCTGCAGCTTAATATATATCTTACTTTTTTTTTAAATGATCACCTTACCTTAAGGGTTTCTGAGCTTGTTTTGCAATTGTGAAACCCCTCCCTTGTTTCACTGGGATCACATAAACTGAAACGCAAGGAAGGACCACATATGTCATAAAGTAAGTACATATATTTCATTGTCAAGGAGCTATTAACATTTTTTTAAATCTTCTCTCCCCTTTCTTCCCTAGTCTTTGATGAAATAGAGGAGTAAATGGCTTCTTTTGCCCTATTTCTCTCAAAATTTGCTCCTGAGCCCTCCTGTTAACACATACTCTGCTATCATCTGCCTCTATCTACCCAAGCATGAAGTATTTGCTGCCCTGCTGGGATATGCTGCTAATCCAACACTTAATGTAGCTGGAACTTTCCCCACTGAATCTGTAAATCAGATTACAGGAGAGATGTCACAACTCTTCAGCACCTCGAGTTACAGCCAACAACTATAGGAACAACATGTTTTCCCCCAGGGAAGGATGGGGAGGAATGGTGCAAATGAGAAAGAAGCATCAGAGATGTATCCAAGACGAAAAGGGATTTGAGTGGTTATTTTTAAAAGCAGTTTTGTAGCTGGACATTGGTGACAGACTCAGCAATGCAGGGTACAGACAGCCTTTTTAAATGGTAAAGAGGTGGATGGTAAACTGCTTTGAGCACTGGGCAACAAGTGGTACAGGCGATGTTGGAATGAAGATCTGCAGCAATATAGTGACCCAGCAGAAACATGCATGGCATTTCTTTAATACTTCTTTTAAAAACAAAGCTGAGTTTTAGCATTCAAAATTCTTCATTGACATCATCATTCAGCATGGAGGTGAAAGATAGAAGAATAGAGAATTGTATTAATAGCTCAGTTTTCAAACATTTCACCTTAGCCACAGAAAACATTCTCTACCACCTGGATTGTTTGTGTAATTTATTAGGTAACAGAGTTTTAATAGAAAAAGACTTAAAGCTTAGAGAGAGAGACACCCTGCAAAAGGCACGTTCTGGAGTGCAGAGCTATTTATTTATTTTATAGAGTACATCTACACAGGAAAGGAAGGGTCATCATTACAAGGCACAACACAAAGTCCCAAGTGAGAGGCAAGCCTAGGCAAACAGAGACACTTATTAGTTTTGTGTTTAAAGAGAGCAAGATTGATTTCAGAAATTATTCTTCCAGACTCATAGCCTTAAAATAAAACACAATATGCATGCTTCAATATGTTTCTACTTGGCTCTATTATACAATACCATGTCAGAACATTCTTTACATAGAGAACAACCACCAGAACTAACATGCAATCATCTTCCAAAAATATGAATTTCTTTAAAACAACTCCTGTGGAGCAAGTCTGAATACAAAAATCTTGATTAGTTTGAACCAAGAATGCTTACAGGCCAACTTCCAGATCAGACTAAATTGAAATATTGTACAGGACAGTAGTGCATTCCTGTCCCTCCAGTGTTCCAAATAAACTGTGAAAAATCCTCTGTACCCTGATCTACACTATATAAACAGAGCAATAATATCCTGCACATGTACACAGGGTTCAAAACAGAGTGACCTTTGCTCTCCTTGTATTATGGATATAGACAAACTGAGGGGTAGAAAGACTGAGGGCTCAGCTGCCAAGCAGGCTGTCAGCCAAAACTTGCACTCAGTTTCCATAGAATGTAGCACCTATGAAAAGCTGCAGCCCATGATGCATCGTGGCATGTGTTGCTGCTGCATTTCCCCTGTGAGGACATTTGCTCAGGTTCCCCTACCCTTCAAGTCACTGTCCCCTTCTTCACATGGAGAGGACAGATGATGATGAATGAGGCTCTACATAGAGCATGCACAAGATCCTTTGCCTTTTGTGTCCGTGCACTCTTTACCACTCTCTCCTCCTGCTTCTCAGTGGCAGATGACTTCCCAAAAGGGAACCTTGTGGGGGAAAGGGATGGGGACGGTGGGCCAATGAGCTCTGCATGAGACTGCAGCAGGGAAAAGCAGAGGGATCCTATTAATGCTGCAGGGTTAGATAAGGTGAATGGTTGTGCTGAATGCCAAACTCAAGAAAAACTATCAGCGGGTCCAGAAGGAAAGGCAACCCTAAATGTTTTATGCAACACAGGTGCAGCCCCTGATACTTCATTATCTTTGCATCATTATAATGGATCTAGCTAGTGAGCAAACCCAGCAATAGGAAATTTTAGTATCTAAACAGCACTACAGTGAACTCCTTTTGGACTGTTTTATAATCAAGCACTACAGAACCTTTGGAAGACATGCCTAAAAGTGCAAGTGCAGACAAATCCACCCTTAGGTAATTCCCTTGATTAAAACTCTCAGACTTAAAATTAATCTAATTAAGGACATCATGAAGGAGCAGAACTGTAGTATTCACTTATGTCCTCTTTTGCAGATGGTGAGTTGCCAAACAGAACTGAGAAT
Source organism: Todiramphus chloris collaris (assembly GCA_025345505.1). Taxonomy (NCBI): domain Eukaryota; kingdom Metazoa; phylum Chordata; class Aves; order Coraciiformes; family Alcedinidae; genus Todiramphus; species Todiramphus chloris. The sequence continues at coordinate 5,549,372 of JANVCC010000012.1, read as the reverse complement.
CTTAATTGCAAGAATTATCAGCAAATTCAAAAAAGATGGTAAATTAGGGACTGCAAAAGTCAGACTGTTACGTAACAGCAATGCTGCCAGATCTCCTGGTCCTTGCATTAGATAGGAAAGGTGCTCTCAGGAGAAGACACAGTGCTTTTTATAAAAACTGCCAAAAAAAGAAAGAAAAACCTAGCCCATACACATGCCTGAGTGACACAGGTAGTAAAATTGGTGAAAGAGGATACCCTTTCTACTAGCTTGGTTTTCCTTCATTATTTGTAACTGCTATTTACACCAATATTGAGAGGCTTCCAAACACACACTATGGTCATGTAGTGCAGTTGTCACAACCAGCCAGATCTCTGCAATTATTTTTGTTTGGTTGGGGTATTTTTGGTTGGTTTGGGGATTTTTGTTTGTTTTTTTGTTGTTGTATTGCTGTTTTGGTTTGGGTTTTTTAATCATCATTCAAGCCTTTCATAGCAGGTAATATGCTTTGATGTATCACTGGAAATTTTCATTTAATTAATCAGTTTTCTGTCAACATATCTGACATTTCACAGATATTCTTCTCTGATAAAAGCAAGGCAGGTAAAAAATTAGTTTGAAATGAGATGGTGGAAACCACTGAACACCTAGAAGTTCATTTCTGCCTGATTTAATTTTCCCCAACTGAGTGCATTAGAAAAAGTAATCTACTGAAGAATGGTAGAAAATGGTTATAAATACCTGATACAGAAAGGTAGACAGAAAAATATGTTTGGCTGCATAGAAAATGGTTTGATAAAAAAGAAGCAGAAGGTACTTGTGAACTACAACTTATTTGTAGTATAGTACTGAGCTCCTTCATTCAACTTTCATAATCAAGCACAATATAGATGGAAGCAAGCTCCAAGTAGCCAGTTACTGCAAGCAGAACATATTGTACTCTATAATTAAAAAAAATAGCAAATAAGTGAACAGTTGAAATGTATTCTAATAGTAAATTTGCTTTTTTTTTTTTTTTTTTACAATTTCATAGCATGCTTTGAGTTGGAAGAGACTTTTAAAGATCTTCTAGTCCAACCCCCCTCTGCTGTTCGCAGTGACATCTTTCACCAGATCAGGTTAGTCAAAGCCCCATCCAACCTGACCTTAAACAATTGCAATGATGGGGCATCCACATTCCTCTGGGAAATCTATTTCAGTGTCTCACCACCTTCATCATAAACAGTTCTTCCTTATGTCCAATCTAAATTGACCCTTTTCCAGTTCAAAACTGTCCCTTGTCCTCTTGTAACAGGCTCTACTAAAAAGTCTGTGTCCATCTTACTTACAAGTGCCCTTTAAGTATTGAGAGGCCACTATAATGTCTCCTTGGAGCCTTCTCTTCTCAGGATGAACAACCACAACTCTCTCAGTCTTTCTTCATAAGGAGGAGTTCCAGACCTCAGGTAGTTTTCATATCCCTTCTCTCGACCTGCTTGAGCAAATACATTCTTTCTTGTGCTGAGAACTCCTCCAGACTTGGATGCAGTATTCCAAGTGGGGTCTCATGAAAGCAGATTAGAGGGGAGAATCACCTTTATCAACCTGTTGACCGCACTTGATGCAGCCCAGGTTACAATTGGTTTCCTGGACTACAAGCACATTTCCAGTTCGTGTCCAGTTTTTCATCCACCAGTATGCACAGGTTCTTCTCCTGAGGGCTCCTCTTAATCCATTCATTCCACAGTCTGTACTGATACTGGTGAGTCTCTCAACACAGGTGCAGGATCTTGCACTTTGCCTTGTTGAACTTCATGATGCTTGCATGGCCCTACCCCTCAGGACTGTCAAGGTCCCTCCAGATGACATCCATTCCATTCATCATGTCCACTGCATCACAGAGCTTGGTGTTACCTGCATATTTTCTGAGGGTGCACTTGATGTCACTGTCTATGTTGTTGGTTAAGATATTAGCTACTATTGATCCCAGAACAAGTATCCACTTTAAAAGTTTTAAAATAACACTTCTTGGAGTTATTATGATCTTAGACCACTTCTAGTGCTAACAAAGACAACAAACCTCAATCCTCAGTTTACCATTTTTTATGACTATATAGAAACTTGAAAGATAGTGGGTCCACTATAGCATCTATGCATGCAGACATATCTAATGTAATAAAAGACAATGAAAACTCAAGCTAAATGTTTTTATTTTTGATGGTTTAAGAAATAAACGTCCTAAAAAATACCCAAAGCATTTAAAGTCACTATGTGAAAACTCAGTTGTTGGTGTTAGTGGAAATCACTGACTGCAAATGTTCTTGACATACTACAGATGCCCAGTACACTTCCATTTCTCAATGGACCACACTACCATAACTTGTGCTCATGCTGCAACCTTCTTAATATAAATAAAAAACAGTAAGACCATATCACAACATCAATCCAAACCCTTTGAGAATGGAAATGAATAATTAATTTACTGATTAGTTACTGGCATAGATCATCACCTGGTAAAAAAACATTTAGCTCAACTCTCTAATAAATACTTTACGTATTTTTAAGTACCTTTATTTTGATACAAATCAACACTTAATTATATAATTAATTTTAACATATTATTAGCACAGCAAAACCCACAGAGTTTAGAACCACTTGCAAGATTAGTGAGACACCAAAAATAAAAACTTGAATTTGTTTCTCATTTATCTACTCATCAAAGGCGACAGGTTGATAGCTGTGGACCAACATCATACTGTGGTTGAGAGCCAATAAAAATGTCAACTAAATACTGACAGCTCCTTATCTGAGATAAATCATTGTAGCTCTATTAGTCAGCCCTCTAACTTCCAGCATTCAAAGACTTGGCTCTATGTACAATGTATGTTCAGACAAGATATAAATCAATGTGGTGTCAACTTGACCACGGTTTCTTTTTTCTCTTCAAATATTACTATGTCTTTGATAGTTAAAAGCAAATCTCACTGAAGTCGTCTAATTGACATGGGCAGGAAAGCATTTACAACAGTAATTTCCTCTCAATCCAACAAACTATAGTTCACTCACTGCCTATCATCTCAAAAGCTGCTGTTATCTACACTGCGTAAATTTTCCCACTTATTAGTCCATAAAGCACTTGGAATCATCAATCTTTCTTTCTTCCCTGAGAATGTGGAAAACAAAAGATGCATCTTCCTTCCCTTTTGTGACCACCTGTGTCTGGGGACACCCTGATGTTTTAAACAGCAGCTGTTTCTTGCAGACCCTGCAGCAGCTTATGAATGAATTCCCACAAACTATATTCATAACCAGGCAAAACTATCAGGCATCAGACCCAGTCATCACACACAGCTGGAGCCCAGTGTTATAGGGTATCAGCAATCAACAGTAACTCCACATGCCTCTGAGCTGGACACTATTAACAACCATGCAATGCTTGTCACTGATCCTCATTTCTCCATGTGGAATGTATTAAGTTCCCAGTAGTCTGAACTGCTGGAGAAGCCCTGCTAAGCATTTAACCCAACATTTCAACGGCTCAGGCTTCCCAAGGAGTTTGATCTGGCCTTAGGACTTATTCCTGTTCTTTCTCAAATGTACTGAGTATGGGAATTTTACCCGACGGGGCTCCTCCAAACACAGAGACTTACCATTCAGTCTCTCAAATCTTTGTATTAAAAGGCTCAAACTTACGGTAGAGTGCTGAATGGGTATCCAGGCAGGTGTTTCGACTGAGCATTTGTGGGATGGGCATCTGCCATGGCTCTGCTGCAAATAAGTGAAAATGGCATTATGCACAACACAGTACGTGCTGCAATCACTAGGCGCAATGGACTCCATTCCAGATGAATCATCTAGGAGTTTTCTAGTATGCATTACACCTCACAGAGTCATTTTCCACTGTCATGTAGGAAAAATAATCTGCAGTTTGAAGGACCAAAAGGGCCTCAATAATTATCCATTAATTTTGCTTTGAAGCTCTCAGTTATGTGGGTGAACATATCATTTATTCACTCTGAACCCCAAGCATGTGCCATCTGGCTTTCCTCCATAGTGGAGCATTCAGAGAACAACAGCAGGGCTTTAGGCAGTAGGTAGAGATTGACTTTGTGTCCTCCATTTCACGACAGGCTGCATTTTTCCATTATGTCCTCACTGAACCAGTGATAGCTGCAGCCTGAACCACCCCAGGGCTCTTTTCCAGGAGGAGTAAGTCTGTCCCAAATTGTTAGTGTGTTTCTTTGCTGAGCAGAGCACTCTACTTGCTCCCCAGATTGGCCCCTGAAGGACATGGAACAAACACCCAAGACTCCTGTAGTTCCCTGAAACGTTACAGAACCAAAAGAGTAAGGATTAATTTCAAGTGTAATGTTCCACATGGCAGTGCAAGATGCAACCATCAGGCCTTTGGGATGATGTTCCTGTAATTTCCCTTGCATTTGCAGTGATTTAATTACATTGTAGCAAAGGTTTGGAGTCAATCAGAATGAATTGCATAGCAGATTGGGTCAGAGTCCCTGAAGAAAAGTTCAGAATAAATTCTGGTGTCTGCCACCATTATTACTCTCAGCATTTCACATACACGTCAAACTATTATTGTGAAAGCTCCTTGAATAGGAGGACTCTGGTAATCATGCGTGTTCCTAAAGCTGGAAATAATGTGAGAAAAGAAGCTTCCTTCCTTTTAGTTTTTATTTAAGCTGGATACATCATAAGCGAGTACAGTGCACCTTTCTTTTCCCCATGTTGAGAACAAAGGATAACAACCTCTGAAAACACTAATGATCAGGCTTCACAGAATTTTCAATTTTGAATCTGATTTAAGCATATTAATTAACAAAGCACTATTAGTGTTTTGGTCTTTGTCTCCCAAAGCTTTGCAATGTTACATATTTTTATAAGTTAAAAAAAAAAAAAAAACAAAAAATGTGCATATCAGTTTCTGCTTTATATTCCCCAAACCTTCAAAACTGGTTATCTTTTATATTTTTACTTAGACAAGTTTAAGGCATATTCAGAAAAACAGCTAGTGAGCAAAAAGGCATTGCATCTTTAGACGAGAGTTTAGAAAGTCTTGGTTAAAAGGGTTTGAAAAAGTCACTACTATCATGGCAGCAATATCCTGCAGGTGTGTGTTATCATCTGTAAGAAAGGGATGAATGCAACAGCAAACTATGTAATCCTATTAAAATAATAAAATGGTAAATGAATTTTGATCAAAAGACTGCATACAAAATTGGTAATTAATTTTTTTGCCATTCTTTAACAATTCTACATCTTTATTCTTTAATCCGAGGCAAAATAAAGGCAAGAAAATTAACAATTTGATTTGGACAGGAAACATTTTTCTGATCTTACAAGCTCAGATAATCATGTATAACATGTTTGTCAGGAGACTCCTCAAAAAGACTCCTCAAATTCTCAAAGAGGACACATCTGCAAAATAAAAGCTCCAGATCTCATTCCAGGAGGGGCCATTGTTCAGCAAATATTCTTGGCTTTGACATCCATACCAAAATTGTCCCAAGGACCAGAATCACTTGACACATGCTGCATATTCAAAGGCCAGAAAGAGGTAACTGGGAATTGCTTGTAGGCACTAGCTCTCCAGAGATTCCAATTTTTCATCACAATGGCTGGGATGATTGTGCATCATGGCCTGTAGGGTGACCTGCAGAGTTTGGATTTTCACAGCTAGATATTTGAATTACTGTGCTGAGAACATGACATTGCACTGGTATTGTCTGTGAAATTCATATAGGTCAAGGACTAGGACTAAAGACTTTTCTCCTACAGCTTTTTGGGGATATGGGGTTGGATTTGTTTTTTTTTAAATTACAGCTGATTTCTTATTTGAATGATGACTACTTTTTGTATTGTTGTGTAAAAACTCATGCTTTCCATACTTCTCATATCTTACACCCTCACCTAGTTGAAATAGTTCTAAGAAATAAGGTTGTGTACCAGCTGCTGGTAATGCTTTTCATCATAAAAGTCTTCATTTTTTTTTTTTAATGAATCTGTCAAAAGCTCCAAAACGTCACAGTTAGAGACACCAACTAAAAAAAAAAATAAATATACAAAAGGTCAACAGTACCTAAAGTATTCTGCAAGTATAGGAAATACAAATAAGCGTAGGAATAAATATTCTGGGAATACCTGCAAACTGTAGAAAGAATCAGTTCTATTTGATTATTACTGCCTACATTTTCTCCAGCTTAAGAGTTTAGTGAGCATAAGAACTATAGACCCTGGGTCACCACTACACTGGAAAGTTAATAGTCTGAAAAGTGATGAAAATACATCATTTGAAATCATCTTTCTTCAGAGTCTTCAAGGGAGGACAGAATTACCTGTAGTTTGCTTTTCATGTTTACTGATGTTTGCATGCAAAAAGAATGTCTTGCCTTGTTTAAGGGAAGATGTTCCAATAAGAGAGTTCTTTAACTGAAATGGAAACACAGAGGCTGTTTCTCCATAACTTATGAATGAGTGATTTCCACAGTCTCCACAGTTTTATTCCTTTCTTTGAGAATACCCTGCCTTCTGCACTAAACTTCACCCTTGAGACAGCTCCAGTGTAGTGATAGACACAGCTATCCAGGCGTAGGCTTTATCACAGCTTCATGCAGTCAGAGTCTTCAGAATATGCAATAAGATCTTCAGTATGTGTAATTTTTGTGTAAAGAGACCTTGGGACCCAAAACAATAATTCTGTTCTCATTGCTGAATTCAGAACCAGGCACAGCTTTTTTTTCCTGGTTAATGCTTTAAATCTTTGATAAATTCCAAAGCAGTAATACAATCAGGAAGCAATGAAGCAGCGACCAAGTTCAGATAGATATGTTAACCTCCTAGTCAGATAGAGACAGTGCAATTCCTCCTCTCGAAGCACTGTTACCTGTAATTCCCAAGCCAATAGATTTATCAAACATCCTAAAATGCAGACACTGTAGGTAACCAGGAGACAGAGAAGCACCAACTTCAGAAGACAAACCCAAGGCTGCAAACCCTTCAGCTTGTACACCACATCTACCTTCCTAGCATGCAACCTTTAAGTAACCTATCCTATATGCTTTTCTCAGTCAGCTGTTAAAATAACTGACTGCTGTTAAAAATATCAGTTTTAATGTAACAGTGAAGAGTGGTATCATCAGTGCCTACTGTATTATTGAAGTGGGAAATATTGAATATTGAATGGGAAGGTGAGAGCTTTGTGGTGCTGCACAAGGGAAGTTTCATGTGACAGAGACACAGTTGCACATCAGGAAGCTCTGGGTAAAATTTTAAGGAAGAATTCCTCTTCTGTGTTGTGTGATCAACCATAATGACTGCTAAGGGTGTTTGGAGGATTTTATAAGCAAGTACATATAGTTTATTGTTATTTTCTCATACGTAGGGAGAGTTTATATATATAGATATAAAACATAAATATGTATATATGTGTGTGTGTATATATATATATATATTAAAAAACCCCACAAAATCAATACCAAAACATTTGGATAATCAAATACTGCCTAATATGTCTGTGGCTGGAGACACATTGGGAGGCAAATTTTAGCTCTGCAGGAAGATGTAACAAAACCCAGAGAGGATATTTAAGAATATTTTGTCTGCTAAAGATTCAGAGCTCACTGAACTGCAATATTCTTTTTCAGAGAAGATACTGGTGATCAGAGTAAAAAGCAGTCACAGGCGAGATCCTGTTTGTATCCATTAGAATGGCCAAGAATATAACTTGCAAATTATATACAAGTCCTTGAGTGATGACTCCAGTATCAGTGGAACATAGCTACTCCTACACATCTTTGCAAATTATCTTTTTTGATGCAGATGATTTTCTGGAGAAATGAAAATTGTAGATCTCAACTAGAGGTCTCAGACTGGATAAAATATAATCATATACTAGGCCATACCCCTGACCTAATGATTCACATATAAATAACTATTCCCTTCTACTGATTGCACACATCCTGTCATTTTTCAAGTCTTGCAGTAGGTGAAGGGAGACAGAAGGAAATTTGCATGGTAGTAGCAAACAGATTAAAACACAAAAGAATTTCATATTTGTATTGAGATGGCATGCTAGGAGATACACCTTTTCTGCTCTTACTGGCCTATTGATCATTGCAAAGAGTCCATTCAGTCAGCTCCAGCTTTGTGAAATGCATAAGAATGCATCTCACCTTGGTACTAGGAACATACCTTCCCACCTCCATTCAGGCCCTCTGAATATTAGAGAAGGAACTGCTAAGGCTGAATAGCTCTGCTATCATTAAGCAGCATATCATTAATTGAGCCAGGATCAGGTTTGCTTGATTTGCTTTTTCTTTCTCAGCATCTTCCACCTTTCCTTATATCTTCAGCTCTCCATTGCTGTACTAAGCCCTAACTGTATCTGGCTGAGTAGTTAATTGAACATTTTCTTTTCACAGTTTATGGACCTGTTCACAGATTTATGAAACAAATCACCCTTCTCCTTTCATAGTTAAAACCAATCTCAATAAAGACATCTCCCTAAGATCAGCAAATTATAATCTAATGAAATCTATTGAAAATTTCAGTTGCACTAAACAAGGTCAATGCTCAGAAGAACCAAAATGTCACTCAGAACTGGAGATCAAAGTAATTCCCTTCTATTCCTGCTGCTGCCATAGAGACCAAGGGAGGGGGAAGAGGGGGAAGAGATTTAAAAGACTTAATTCTTCCTGAAATTTATAATTAACTACAAGGGAGAAGGGACAATTACCATATTTCTAAAGAATAAAGGAGAAAAAAGTTGAGCTTTTGACAAGATATAATTACAAGACATTACATATGCAATGCACATTGGTTGGTTATGTGTAATTTTCTTGAGACTCCCCCCAAAAAAATGATTTTTTTTTTTCTAGAAAAGACAACATGTGTCTCATCAGTTTACATTCATAATGTTTGAAATTCAAAAGCTGGAGGCTTACAATAATTGTTCCAAAATTTAACATTGGTAAATAAAGATTTGAAGTAAATACTCAGATACACTCCCCATCTGTCAGACATCTATGAGTGTGTTCTCCAGCTAAGATAAATGGTAATCAATGAAAAGTATCTTCCTGCTCTTCTGAGACTATGCAGTTTAGCCAGCAGCCAGCCCATAGTTACCGAAGCTGTCCTCAAGTACCACTTGAGAACAGAGTTTACTAAATTACATGTAAATTGCATGGATTCAGCACTATTACTCTTTTAGGGTCTGGCAGGAAAACACCACAGTTTGAAGTGCTCATCAGCACCTAATAATGACTATAGAAAAAGATTTTGATTTTAGCTAAATGTGAATCTCTTGGGTGGGGGTGTGTGGAAATCATTATGTTTCCTTTGTTTTGAGTTTGTTATAGACAGGAAATTCAGCACAAAAAACTTAGCTACCCAGTTATAATTTCAAACTGCAGTGATTCAAAGCCTGAAGTCTTGCAAATAAAAAAACCCCAACAAATGTTGCCCAGATCTATTAACAATATGTGGGCACATAGAAAAGTGGTTATTTTTTTTTGTTTTAAATTAAATCCTCGTGTAGTGTAGATCTCCACAACCCTGCAGCTTTTGGTAAAATTATATTAGTTTAGAACACCTGAGGCACTGGTTCAACCTCAGTATTTATACCTAGTTTTATAATTTCCTGACTTTGGGGACTGACTCTACAGCCTCTTGGATGAATACAGCTGATCTTGTAGGAAATCTCATAAAATAAATTGAAACTCATTCTATGAGTATACACTCTTTAAAACCCCTGTATTCAGTTTTTTCACATTAACACAATATAACTGGGGGGAGGGGAGAAAGGCTTATTTTCTTCTTTATGGCCCATTACAAAAGCATTTCTGCATAAATATTCTAGTTATTAGCTATTTATGTTGTCGTCAGGCCAACATAATCAATAAACCAACTTAACCTCATAATGGATTCACCTCTGCAAAGTAAGACCAACAGCTGGCATATAGTGTGTGGACATACTCTCCACCTCCAGCAGATGACTTCATCTGATTTACCATTCTGACCTTCTAAGAGCATCTTGAGACTGGTTTACTCTTCTCTGAACTAGAGAGGCTGGAACAGTGAGGTAACTCCAGTGGTGCCACCTCCACGTATTTCTATTCTTCAGCCAAATTCTAAAAACATCTTTGAATCAACTGGGTTGGCACAGGGAGTCGACTGTGTTGACTAAATAGAGAATGAGGGCTTCCCCCTCGCTTGGAGAATCCACAGTATCTTACTGGCACACGACACCTGGCCCTACCTTTACTGAGCATGGCACACTATCAACAGGCATTTATACTGATATAATTAATGTAGACTGTTTGTTTCAAAGTCAATTGTTGAGGAGGGTGAGCTTTGAATTTTGCCTTTTCTTCCATGTCAGGACTATGGGAAAGGAAAGCTAATGCTGACAAAAAGACAAGGTTCAAATTTTAAATTTCTTCTCTGCTTTACTCTTAATTTCATGCTGCAAAGTCGGGTGATGAACATGTGGAATGGGAAAGACCTACAGAAGAGTCATACCATATCCAGGGTCTAAGACAGATGTTGGTCCCATACTTGACCTCAGTGGCTTATTTTCTAAGACTATTTCACATATTGAGACTTCTGCTTATACATCTGTCAGAGTTTTGCCTTAAGTGCATACATTTGTGTCCCCTGTTCCAAAAATACTGCTATGTGAGCAGAATAAAATAGGATAGACAGATGTTGCTCTCTTCTGGAAAACTTGCCAGTAAGAACTGTGCGCATTCAGTTTTGGTATGGATAACAACATAAAAAAAATATTACCCTGCCTTCCAGCATCATTACAAAACATTTTTTTCCCTTCCATTTTTTTTTTTTTTTTCTTTTAAACACTTGAACTAAATCCTTAGAAAAGGTCCTGAACAGACAGCTGTGAAAAGAGAGATATTGTTAATTTACCAAACTAGACTAACACAGATTAAACACAAAAAAAAACCAAACCCAACCTAAAAAACTAAAAACTCTAAACTTCTCTAGTGGAATCAACTGAGTCTTTCAGTAACTCTAAAAATACTACCCAAATATACAAAATCTTTTTTCGCTTCACATGATTAATCACATTTTCATTTAATTGTGTAGTACCATGGAGGTCAGTGACACTCAAATTAAATATGGAACCTATATAGTTAATGATCTGGCTTAATCCACTACTAAGTGTAAGTTCCTAACAAGAATCTCTAAGGAGGAGTAATTGTTACAGAACTGTCAATATTTTGATGATAGAAATTAATTTTTGTAGCTAACAAAAACAAGTTCAAGATGGGCATTGTCCCTGTGTCTAAAGGTGACTGGTTCTCTGGTTTACAAGTTGGAGGACACAGCTCTGGGTGACAGGAACCCTACTACTGTCAGTGCTCAGTGCCACAAACTTGGGAGTTACACAACAAACAGCAAGTGGTTTAGATTTTGTAAATAAATTTGGATTACTTTATTTCATGTCTAGTCTTTGTGTATGTCTTTGCAAGTTCTCAAAACACAGAGGCTTTCAGGTGATAAAATCTGGATATTTAAGTCAACCTCAAAATACAACTCCCAAACAAAACAAGAGGTGACACCAGTGGCAACAAATATTGACAGTTCTTAGGGTTATCACTAATGTTAAGGATAAGAAAACATTAGACTAGATTGCCCAGGAAGTTTTAAAATCTATATCTTAGGAGAAGGTCTTTAGCTAGCCCTGCTTGTGACAGAGGGCTGAATGGCCATTTGTGGTATTATTCAATACTCTTTTTTTTTTTTTTTTTGATGCTGTGATTGTCAGCTGCAAATATCAAAAAGCCTGAACCTGACACCTTGAAATTGTGAGATTTAAAAAGGAAAAATAAATTTTTATTTCCCTCCATTGGTCTTCTTGGTTTTAACCCTTCAGACTTTCCACCTCTGAGCTCTCCTCTATAGTAACAAGGGCCAGAAAGCTTTTGGTTTGCTTGTTTTTTTGTTTTTTTTTTTTCTCCAGGGAAGGCTGATGATCTTTTCTGAAATGAAGGACTGGGGGTATCAATGAAGTAGTCTTTGTTACATTGGGTTTTGTCAGGCAACACAGAGCTATCTATTTTCTTTTCTATCAGCAGCCACTACTGTTCTGTTTGTAATTTTGTAAAAGGCAAAAGGATGGAAGAAGAGCTAGGGGAGAGGACTGCATGTTGCCTCTGACTGTTGGGAGGCACAGTGGGAATGTTCTTCCTTTTCAAAAAGTCCTGGTGTTCTCGCTGGGATGAAGTCTTGACCTAAGCTTTTATTTATACTGAATTTTTCCTAATGATAAAATAATGCCACAAATTAACGTGTTTTATGCAACAGTAAAAGAAAAAAAGCTACCTCAGGATCACAATCAATGAAAATTAACTAGGAGACTATAAGTCTTCCTTGACTGATTCAGCATTTCCTACGTCCCGAGTTCATAAATGCATGGAAAGATGAAGGAAATAAAAAAGAAGAGGAATAATTTGTTCAAATTAATATCTTCTATTTTAAATATACCATACATTTTGTCTGAAAAAATGCCAGTAGGATTTAAGATTTGGCAAGGCACATCAGGAATTTATTTTATTAAATGGTGTATTTAATCATATAGAGTTCACAGCAGGATCTTTAAATATGTTGTACATGATCTACAAGGACATATTCACTCCAACACAACTTTTATGTTATTTTCTACAGACTGGAAATACTGGAAATTTCACAGAATCAGTATCACCAAATCACTATGGTTGGAAAAGACCTTTAAGATCAAGTCGTAACCATTATCTAACCCTACCAGTGCCACTGCTACACCATATCCTTAAGTACCATGTCTAGATGGTGTTTAAATACATCCAGGGATGGTGATTCAACAACTTCCCTGGGCAGCCTGTTCCAGTCTTTGATAACCCTTTCTGTATTAGATTTTCTTAATGTCCAACCTAAACCTCCCCTGGTGCAACTTGAGGCTATTATCAGACTAAATCTAATGACCACATGTTAAAAATGTCACCTTTTTATACACTGTATCTTTTGCAGTTCAAATAGCATTCATCTTTTACTCCCTTTTTATTATTTATAAGATCTGAAGAATAAAGCGAATGTATTTACTCTCTCTTGACATTGATCCACTTTTCCAAGAATAGGAATGGCAATTATTTGCACAAGTCAGACAAATGGATATTTAAATAGGAATAATTAACAGATCTGAGGCCAAATATGACCATACTGTTGCTCTGTAAAATTCATACTTATTGAAAGGAATTTTAAAATAAACTCAGATGTTCTGAAAAGGTCTGCTGTTATTGTATTGATGCAAATTGGCATAAACAGATTTAAAAAAAAAAATTAAGGAAAAATTTTGTTTAAAGGAAGTAGAGTTACTCCAGTGAACAACAAAGCAAGTAAGAGCAGATTAGGGATTGATACAATGTAATGTCACTGGTGCAGCTATGTAAATATGGCACAAAACAAGATGAGGAAGTCATCTGTAATTTATTTGGCTTCACGCCTTTGCAATATGAAAGTGTTCTGGAACTAGATTTTTGCCATTATTCAGCTCAATTACATATGTTAATATGGTGTTCGAGCATGCATCCAAATAGCAGGTCACCTACAATTCACAATCCTATCTCATTCCAGCATCAAAGTTGGCAGAAAGACTGAATATCTGGAGTTGAATATTTGAGGCTCATATGCTTAACTTTCAGATTATTTCAGCCATTTAGCAGTGGATCCAAGAAACAAAAGACATGGAAGGGAAAATACCATGTGTAGATGGAGTTGAGAGCCCTGCTCAAGAGAAGCAGCAGTAGTAAGATGGCGGTGATGCTACTTGTGTTATTGCCTAGAAGGCCCTGGGAAAATGTTAGTGGAAACCTTCACCACCAATTAAAAAAGTAAATAAACCAGTTTCTCCTGATAGATAAAATAAAAAAAAAGACATTGGCCCACATTCTTCTTGCAATTATACAATGTTAGAAGTAAACTCGTTCCCCTGTCCCAAATCCATTTACTACATACTTCTTTGTCAAACTCTCAAGGCCAAGGATGGTTAAAATTTCTGGTCTCTGTCATGCTACCAGATACCCAGAAGTGGAGCTAATCACAGCTGTCTTTTCAACCTTCCTGCTTATTTTCTATTGGAAAGCAATGTCAAGGAGTACAAATTGTTTAACATGATCCTGCATCCAGGCATTTTTCAGTGGTGCTGCACCACCGCTGCCAAGTGCTTTTCACCAGTATTGTGTCAATATGCACCCACAGGCACCTCTGCTGTGTTGCAGGGCAGGTTGAGGATGTAGTCTCAGATACAGAATGGCTTGTAGAAGCTGGAAGGGACTGGAAAAAACAGGAGGTAAATGAGGCCACAGAAGGAGTTCCTTCTGTGGTGTCATTCACCTCCTGTTCTTCCCTGATTTGGGTTTCTTCACCACCAAGATTGGAATGACAGCTCACATATGTTTTGGTGGCTTCACCACACTCTCTGCAGCAGCCACCCACCATCCCTTATTGCTGCCCATGGGTGCCTGGAGTGTCTCCTCCTGCCCTCCTCCATGCCATGGATGGGGATCCCCATTTTGCACGGCCATGATGCAAAAAATGACAGCAGTGATGATGGCAGTGCTAACCATTAGTTTACCTTATCACTTATGCAGCCTTCAGGTGTTCTGGCTACCTCAGGCATTTTACAATCCCTTTGGAAATGAGGACGTTTGCGAAAAATAAACCAGAACAGGTAACAAATCTGCTGAACCCCGATGTCTGGTAGTATTACTTATGAATACTAACACCATGTTACAAACATGTGGTGAGCTGCCTGCCTTGTACCAATGGAAAGGGAGTTCCCTGATTATCTCTCTCTGTCATTTAACATTAAGTTAGTTTGCTAAGTTTGAGGACATCTCAAAGAATCATTCAGCTTATCGCTATCCTAGATCTTGAAGTTGGAAAGTGTCCTTAACCCTAAAGTCATTAGCCCTCCACTGTTATTGTGGATAAAAAATAGTTTGCATGCACATTTGGAAGGAAATATTTAGGACTATTCCCAAACAGTCAGGTTAAATCTAACATCAGTGTAAGAGTGCTGAACTGGGACCAAGGAATTTTTATTTTTCAGGCCTAGAGATGCATTGTAAGCTATGTTTTTCCCCAAAAAAGCCACAATAAGTCACAAGAAACTTGCATCTCTCCAATCAGAAACATCATGACTATCTAAACTACATCTGATTGGCCTCTTTAAATCCTAGGACCCATATAATTCCGCATCCACCCCCCACTCCCCCTTTTTTTTTTTTTTATTCTTTAGTTTACAGAACAAACTGATAGGCTGAGAAAATATGTGCATTATACCATGTATCCTGAAAGTGCTCTAGTAGCTTGAGATATTAATAGACACAAGCACAGGCTAAGATAAAATATGAAATCATTTTCCTTTTGCTAGTAAAAATAAGTAAATTACATATCATTTAGAAAGTAATATAGAAACAAACTACATAATCTACAGAAAAAGAAAATGAAATGCTCATTGAAGCAAATCTTATTTATCACTTTATCTTTCAACCTGACACAGTACATGCTCGATCTATTTAATTACAGGAAGAGAAAATTAGCAGAGAAATATGTACACATAACAGCAATGTTCCGAGTCCTACCTTGGTTGTGACAATGCACAGACAATCCATTCTGTTAATCTCCACAGGAGTGTATGTAAATCATAAAAACAAATCAGCAAGGGTGAGGAAAGGCTTTTGAACAGCATGAACAGAACCGGAGGCTTGAATCTGCACAGCCTGCTTTTCCAAGTGGGGCCCTCATAAGAAACTCGAGTCCTCCTCCACAATGCTAAAGGCAGTCATGATGCTCACAGGGATCAGAAAACCCACTAGAAATCGTCTCAAGCAAAACTTCCAGGTGGCTTATCAGGCTTGATTGCTGCATTGTTCAATCTGTGATCGAAATGTTCTGTTGAATAGTATGCAGCCTTCTAAATGGGAAGATGAGAACCACAACAAGCACAAAAGAGCAAAAGCATCACATTTCAGCCCTGGCTCTGGTTTCACAATTCTGATCTGCTGTTTCAGTATACCCATAAGATTTCCCTTGCCAAGTCTCTCTCTCTCGCTCTCTCTCTCCCTCTCTCAAGCTCTCTCCCTCTCGCTCTCTCCTTCCCTGTCTTCCCCCCCCCCCCCCCGCTCACTCTCTCTCCCTCCTCTTTCCTACTAACTCCAAGCAAGCACAATATACACAACTATCGGACCCATCTATCAAAGCGCTGTCACTTCTCTGCCAAAACAACTGCTTTGGGTTGTAAGGGTTTTTATTAAGAACATGATTCCTACAAACGCTTATTGCTTGAAGTGCATGATTGAAACATTAAGGTGTGTGTGAGAGCTCATGCGTCACATGTACAATCACTCAAAATTACTAGGTCAGATTCAGATTCAGGAAGTGAATATAAATACCAGCTGGATAAGGAGAACTTTTGGAAAGTAAAACGGAAAATAATCAGTTAGGGGGGGTGGGAAATGGGAATTGCATATTTACAGATTCATTTAGGTCTGCAGCACAACAGTGATATAGTTATGTTTTACCATCCACAGAAAAAAAAAACCCCACCATTATACACATTATTCAAAACAACAGAGGGGCACCTTTTTTTTTTTTCCCCCTACTTAAGGAAAATATCTCAAAGTTTTAATTGAAAGAAAACGCTCCAAACACCTGAGCTTAAAAGTCCTTAAGTTGTCTTCCAAACTTTTTCTGTATCTTTGACAGATCCACAGGCTTAATCAATTTATCTCATGTTCTGTTTGCTTTGCTCAGAGTTTTACAGACTGTTTAAACCCCAAAGCCCTACCTTTCTTGCAGTGATGCTGGTGAAGAGCTTGCCTTTCAGGTGTCTTACATGAATCATTCTGAGTTAGAAAGCTTGCTGTCAGCTCTTAAAGTCTTCCCTCTCTTACAGATAGAGGAAGAGAGAGAAGAAAGAGGAGGGAGGAAGAAAGAGACACAGAAAAGGAAAGATATGTAAAATGAAAGCTCTGTCCAAAGAGAGAGGAAAATCAATGCTCCTATTCACTGGAAAAAAAAAAAAAAATACAGCCAACTGGACTGTTGACAGCAACAAGAGAAAATGTCTAGACACCCATACATTACAATTTACCTTTTCAACACACTGGACAGCACAATTCCCCCTGGGTGCTTTGCTGAGGATCTCTCATTCTCACTCAGAGCTAAAATACATTTTCAAGAAAATAAAATAAGCCTTTCCAAGAAAATAAAAGGATATTTAAGTCATCTGTCTTCCATAAATTACTCAGGTTATAACCCTAATATTCTTGTGATTGCTAAAGCAGCAAGAGACTTAGTAAATGACACATATTATTTTGCCAAAATGAGGTCACTGCTACCAAAGTTACAAAATCCATAGTGAATCAGATACGTGGTCAGAGAGCAACCAACCCTCCCCCAACTATTAAAGTCTTGGTGGATATAACATCTTAAAGAGAAAGCCTCCAGAGTACTTATGACTCTGTCTAAAACTTTAACCCACTCTGATCAGCCACATGTGCACAAAACAAACTTGATTTGTGTTTACAGGCTGCACTGGAACATGCAAGTTTTCTTCTTACAGAGGTTTAGTTCAGTAGAGAAACAGTCAGATAAGCTTATTAAACTATAGATTATATGAAACAGAGAATTTTCCAACATCCTTGAAGTAAGAACCAATTAACCATACACTTAACCACAAATGAATCCATTAAGATTGTCAAAACTAAGCCACACGTGCTCTCAGCATAACAGAGTAAAAGGGAATTCAGTCACCTCTACTACCATGAGATATTTTAACACTTAGATATAAAGTGTTCAACAGTTTGTACTCTTCCAATCAGTAAATTCAAGCTGATCTAGTAAGGTGTGAAATATTTCCATACATATAATTACCTAATGACTTGGATGAAAAATTTCATATCATACTCAAAACTGGCACATGGGGATATATTTTGAAATTATCCAAGTGCATGATCTGTAAATGCTTCTACTTGCAAGTAACTCTACTGCTGTGAGTTGCTCCCAGTGAATTCATGATCCTATTTACAGCTTTTATGAAAAACAGAGGGTTTGAACCCTTTGAGAACATTTATGTGAACATGACTCATGTGTGTCTGGGAAAATCAGGCTT
Source organism: Todiramphus chloris collaris (assembly GCA_025345505.1). Classification (NCBI taxonomy): domain Eukaryota; kingdom Metazoa; phylum Chordata; class Aves; order Coraciiformes; family Alcedinidae; genus Todiramphus; species Todiramphus chloris. Next base: position 5,531,230 of record JANVCC010000012.1, on the reverse strand, counting down.
CATCACTGTACCTAAAAGCTTCTTCCTGCACTCCTCCAATTTTTGAGTGTCATATCATTTCATAAAATGCAACAATGAGTATTTAACACAGCAGGATTTGCATGTGTGCTACCCAAGTTTAGTGCATTGTTGAGAAGCATGGTCCCTGAAATACTGACACCTGTTTTTTACCCTCAGAATCTCCTGTAGCCCTAGACAGAAGAGACTAAATCCTTTGAGGACACAGACCCCAGCTCCATCCTTCCACAGGCTCATTTTTTTTGTTAGGGCTCCTGGTCATATATTCTAACACACATCTATTGATGACTTTATAATTCAGCACTGCAATAAGGGAACAGATAATTGTCAGTGGGTCTTCAGTGTTTCTTCCAAGGATACAGTTTCTCATTTTCATTAACTACCCTTCCTAAGTCCCCCCAAAAATCTCACCTTCATTTTCTTCCTCCAACTAGATGCTTTTTCCATTCATTTTCTTTTCTACCCAAGTATAAGTTTTTCAAATCCTTGTCACTGTTTTACCCTGCATTAACAACATCTCCTTCTGCTCTAATTTCTGCAGGTCACATTGCTGCTTATTTCTACTTTTTCCACTGCTTTTACAGCCTTTAAGTTATGTGTACATATGATCATGATTGAAATCTACTATAGAAAGACTTGACCCAAAAACCAAACAAATTGAGAAGCAGCCATCTGGGGTGAAAAGAGATGGTTTATAGTTGCTCATAGTTGATTTAGTTAGTCAAAAATAACCTCTGTGATGAGCTCAGGAAGCCTTAATACAGGAAGAATAACAACTATTTCCCACTGTGATACCAGTGGCTTGGTGGACCACCATGTGAAAACCACTTAGCCAGGTGGCTTCTTCTTTCTCATCTAATTTTATCAAGGTGTCTATTTTTAAGTAATACAAAGCCAAACAACATGAGGTGAGTGAGTGAAATGTTATGGTCTATAGAATGCAGTAGTTTAGACTGGACAATTTAATGCTCCTTTCTGGCATTAAAATCTCCACTGTATCCAGGTACTTCCACTTGGATAACCAAAGCACAGGGTTTAAATAGGCAGTTATATTTAGAACTAGAGTCTGTAATATCCAGCTGAAGTGAATATTTGTAAAAGCAAGCTTCTGTAAAACCTGAAACTAATAGGAAGGATTCTGATATTTTTAAGTCTTAAATTACATATTTTTAAGCATTTCTTGAATTCTCTTGAAACCCAAAAACTATAGAGCAAAAACTGTAAAGAGAAATCATTTTTAAAAAAACAAACAAAGAAGCAAAACTGTCTTCATTATTATTTTTAATTCAAACAGTAGAGATTAAGAAAAACAAGAGTACCAGGTCTCCAAGTTTTGGAGCATACACTAAGAAAGGAGGTATCTACCAGGCTGATAACACAGCATTAGTAATGTCAACATCTTACAAAATCTAGCTAGTGACTATTTCGAGCTCTATGCACCTACACAGACAACACATAAACACACACATCCTCTTACAAATGTGGAAAAAGATTTATTTACTATGAATGTATCTTAAATTGTGTACTACAGAGTATTTGTTCATGGTATTAAATTGCCAGTCTTCCACATGGGATTATATTCTCTTTCTTCTGTTCAGGTCCTATATTGCACCCAAACAAGGTACAAATAAATACTTTCTTGATTACATCTTTTCCAAGAGGGCAACTGATGTAGGCATGACTTTGTCTTTACAGTCAGAGTTCATCTCTACCACTGGAGCCCTGATCCAGCTAGGATCCAGCTATTGTGTGCAACACAATTGGTTAGTTAGTACATTAACACTGGGATAAAAGTTTTCTGAATAATGATATCCTAGAATCGAAAATCTCATGAGACAACCCACAAAAACAAACAATAACAACAACAAAAAAAATCCTATCCACAATCAAAGAAAAAAAAAAAAAAAAAAAAAAAAACCACCAAAAACCCAAAACCCAAAAAAAAAACCAAAAAAAGGGAGAAACTACTAATCTTACATATCCTGGATATGTAGTTTAGAGCTATATTACGAATGAAATGTCAGAATAAATCCTGCTTCAGCCAGGATGAGAAAAGTTAATATAAATTTCAGAAGGTGTGAAATTCTGTATTCCATAGTCACCAAGAATTTTAATTCAGTTTCCAGGCTGAACCAGAAGCCCATGAGTGCTGGTGTTAATTTAAAGATCCACAAATTAGCAATTCTGCTCCTCCTGACTGCAGCAACCCTAACAGCAACAGGTCTGCAACTGGCCTCAGGCCCATGAGAGTGTCAGGCAGAAGCTGTAACAAGAATCGTTCTTTTCTCCCATGCATGGCATATTTCATTGCTATTTAGCACAATCAATGTTGGAGTCCTGACCAATTTCTCTGGCTGGTATCTTTCTCAATTAAAAGAAAAAGACAAATTTCTTTTCTGTAGGGAAGCACAGACCTCATCGCCCTGAGCCCTGCATGTAGATGGCAAAGTAGGCACAGGGAGCAGTGAAGGCTGGATAGGTAACTCCACTCCTTCATCACAAGAACTTTGCATCCAAGTGGCCACTGTGGCCTCAGGCTAAACAGACACAGAAAAACGTTTGTTTTCTACTTCACAACTGTAGAGGGGATTTCCTCTCTTCCTGCCCCAAGTACATGCCCAGCTTAGCATCCTTTTATTCAGTATGTGGGAGCTCACACCACTTTAGCCAAGCACTGCCTCAGTACTCAAAAATAAGGAAAAAAAACAAGGTTGTTTTTTGATAGACAACATCCTCTTTGAAGACTGCTGATGACCTTACTGTAATACCTGTCCCTTTGTTGATGCACCCAGTGGAGCGTAAAGTCATTTGCCTTCAAGGGTGCTCAGTGGGACAACAGGGTGGTTGCCTCCCTTCCTCTCCAGAAGCCAATATATTCAAAGGGTCACAGCATAAGTGACTATGGAAAGGACTTGAGGAGATCTTCATTCCAACCTCATGCTCAAAGTAGGTTCAGCAGTGAGGTCCAATCAGGGTTATCCAGTCTGGTCTTGAAAATCTCCAAAGATGGTTATGGTGCAACATCTCTAGTAGTCTCATCCCCACAAACTCACCTGCTTAGAGTTTAGGAGAAGACAGCGAGGCAAGTTAGGAACAGAGTATGACTCGTAGGGTTATAAGAAATGCACATTCATAATCACAGAGTTTAGAGCAGAGCATAGAGAAAGGTGAGCCATCCTACAGCTCTGAAGTGCCTTGGATAAACTAACCTTTTGAAAGCTCTGCAGCCTTCATTAACTTAAAACTTCTGCCTAATATTTATGTATCTATTATTTCCCATGCAAAGCAATAATTGTTTTCTCTTGCTTCCCACAAATCCCTAATTCAGAATGAAGTGTAAGTACTTCAGTTACAAATGCTTCACTGGCCTCATGTGTGCTTGGATTCTCCGCAATAGAAACACGTTACTCAAGGGCCATATGTCCTGAAGTGGCTCTCAGCTCTCAAAATCCATGGTGAATAAAGAGTTCATTTTAATTCTTGAGCATTCTGCCTGTGGAAGTAAATCTAACAACCAATTGATCATCAGCAACTGAAAAGCTCTAGTGCATATGTTTAAACATGTAGCAGGTCCTAAGCAACTATGTGTCATTGTCATAGCAGCATGCCACTGACACTCAAGCACGGTCACTTGAAAAAGAAATCAGAAAAAAAAAAAAAAAAAAAAAATTACACTTTAAAATGAACTGAAACACTACATTATAAGTTCCAGGAAATGAAAACAAAACAACTGCTATCTGCTATCCCAAGGTACTGAGTACTGAAGAAAATACAACTCACAGCTCTGAATGTCTTAGAGTTTGTCAGTGGAATTGCCAAATTTTGGAGTTTACTGTGATGTAAACTTTGTGCTGGAGAGCTACAAACAGCATGAAAATGTTGTACATAGAATTGCTGTTGGAGAAACACAGTTTCTCCAGGAGTTCACAGTATCATGGTTCTATAGTGCATTGTTCAACTGGACATTCATACTGGAAATTACGTGAAATTTAGCTGAGATCTACTACAATCAATAGTTCCTACAACATCCTCAAAGACACAGTGGATTTAGGATATATATCAAGCTTTTGATAATTCCTTACTTCAGGGAAATAATTTCTTCCATAAATATAGACAGATATCAATGCATATACATCCTCTTGCATTTCAACTCTCACATAGCACGATGGTCCTATATGGTACAAAAGGTTTTTGATCAGCTGGAAACACAGCAACACAAGAAGCTCAGAAAGTCATGATAGACAATTAGTTCTCTAGATCTTGAAAATGTGCAGGAAAATCAATCTAGAAACATAAATAAAGCCCATGGAAAAGCTTTAGACAAGCCTTAAAACAAGAGGAATAATCTGAAAGTTTCCACTGTTAGAAACAATTTCTGCTGAAGTTTACAAGGTATCACATTAGCCTGCTCTACAAGGTATCGCATAATGCATGCCAGCTCAGCTAATATCTGCTTTCTTTTCATCATGTTTCCAGTTTGTTAACTCTAAAAGAAATCTTAATAATATTGTTTCACTTTAAAAAAAAAAAAAAAAAAAAAAAAAAAAACCACCACAATGACTTCAAGGCTGAAAGTCTACATAATAATCTAAGCCCGAGAGAATTGTTCCAGCCAAGTTGTGAACCTATGAAAATATTGGAGACACTATAATGAAACACTTAAAAATTCCCCATTGCAACTAGGAAGACTGTTACAAAGAAAAGTGTAACATACCCCACTACCACAGCCATGAAGATATATTGCTTAGTGTATTATTCACTATACTTTTATGGTGGACATCATTAAACTGCCCATACAAAAATCATCACTTCTCTGACATTCATAATATTCCATACTGATTGCAGACCAAACATAAACTACAACAAACACTGAGAGACTGAAAACACCTTGAATCAAATTTACTAATTGTGCAACACCTTCAACATCAAAAATACACTGAAATGAAAATATCTTCAGATCAGCAATCCTGCAGAACTATTACCGATATTAGCAACATTTTTACATAAAACTAAAAAGTAAATCCTGTCTAGGACAGCATAAAATGCACAGAGCTAGTAACATATGGAAATAAATTGCAGTCATAATTCTCCTTCAAATGTAGCGATGTACATGCAGTCATTAAACGGGGGGGGGGAAAAAAAAAAAAAAAAAAAAAAAAACCACTTCAGGAACACAAAGTCAAGATATTCTGCACGTTTCACCTGCAGCAAAACTTGACTAAATAAGGGAATTCATTCTCCATCACAAAGAGTGGACCATACCTTTGTCTTCATATCTACCACATAATTTTCAGAAGTCTGGTTTTCCTTATTGTGTTCACCACATTGTTGAGATCCCTCTGATCCATTGGAAGCTGCAGACTAAAGATGGGAGGAGAGGGGGAAATAAATCAAATACAGTAGCTGAGATGTGCCCTATAATTCTACTAGACTTAAATGTAAAAATTAGCATGCACATACAAAAGCATACCGTGAATTCAGATAAATATCAGGTGGCTCTTATATAAATATAAGATGTTCACCTTGATGTTTTCTTATGCAAAATTTCTGGGTTTTATCTTATAGCCATGCTCATGAAAGTCTGTGAAAGTCTTAATAGGCTAAATCTACAAGATGATCTTTATCATAATCTCTGGTTGACTTCAGAAGGCATTTAAGGTGCTCCACAGCTCTCAGCATCAGAACATAGAGATAAGGAAGGAAATCAGTGCTCCTACACAAAGGCCTGCAGACAGGAATGGGGCTCTCATCTGGAGTATCTAAAATAGATCTCCTCTGTAGGGTTTCATGCTTGTGTAGTAGCCATATTCACAAATCTTTTAAATTCAAATTCTTTTTTACTACCTTTCCTTCATTTACAAAGATTTCAGTCTTACATTGCTTACAGAAAACCATCATAAAACACATAGTATTTTTTCAAATACTACATTTAAGATTTAAGAAATGGTAAAAAGCTGTATTGGTTTGGTTTTTTTTTTTTCAGTTTTTCCTGATGAAAATCTAATATGTTATTGTAGATTTTGTATTAAGACAATAAATATTATAAATTGCACCTTTGTTTATAATGCTCTGTTGTGCAAAAATGTGCTTGAAGAGTTATACTTTGAATGAAACATAACTGCCACTAACTTGGATCTCAGAAAATTTCTGGGCACTTTGCAAGAGCACAAACAGGAAAGCAGAGTGAATTCAGAGTACACTGTCTAGTATCTGTCATCGCTGAGCATCAGACACTGTGAGTGATTTAGGCCCATCCTTTTTTAGACTGTGGACCAGGAGTGCAGTCAATTTTAACACAACAGGCATTTTAAATAGACCAGCCATCGCCAGCACAACTTAGGAAACAACAAGCCAGTGCCACAGGAACAGCCAAATCACATCCACATGTGCAAATGTTTTCTGCTCTGATACTAGATTGTTTATTTAGGGCTCCATCCAGCAGAAGACTGAATGCTGGCCCCAATCCAGGCAACTACTTAGACACGTGCTTTTAACTTCACTGGAACCAATGACATTAGTCTTGTACTCCAGCAAAGAGTATGTTTAAATGTTGGATCAGGCCCAGCAACTTAGCTCTACATGGGGCTGAGCACACAAGACTCCACACATGTCCTCTCTAAAGCTTTAGCTTCTTAACACGTCCAATGTCATGGAGAATCACGTATTCCTTTGGCTTGTTTCTTGTCCCCAAAGAGTTTTGCATATCCCCCTTTTGAGGGAAGGGAAGGAAAGGGGGAAAGGGGAAAGGGAGAAAGGGGAAAGGGGAAAGGGGAAAGGGAGAAAGGGGAAAGGGGAAAGGGGAAAGGGGAAAGGGAGAAAGGGGAAAGGGGAAAGGGGAAAGGGGAAAGGAAGGCAACCAGGCCAAAATTATGCAGGACAGCAAGGAACTGAATATAGGTCTTGCATCTTGTCTCAGAAAAGGCAAGCAACTCCCTAGGTGTTTCTTTCAGGAAAAGAAAAGGTTTTACAAGGAGCTAAAAACCATGCATAAAAATTTTCATTTCATCTTTGCTTTCTTTGAATACCTGGCATAAATGTTTTCCATTGTTATTTTTTTACAGGTGACAATATAAACTATGCAAGTCAATTTATTATTTATTTGTTCTAATCATCAAGACCAAACTCTGCCTGATCCTAAAGGAGCTAAGCTTCTGCAAGTTCTCAAAAGGGGCTGGAAAATGTTCAGCAGAAACTACAGAGTATAAGGTAGCATTTATCAAATGAGTGCAGCTGCACAATGGGGTAAGGAATTTCAATTTGTTTATATTTTACATTTTTTTCCCTCACATTTTTCACCATGAGCTGACTCAAACATTTTGAATTAATATAAAATAATGTTCTAAGATGCTATGAAATCTTTCAGTTGTTTTTCTTAGGGAAATGGGTGACAGATTAATTGTGAAGAGCAGTAAACCAAGAATATCAGGAGGGTACAAATGGCTCAAGGAAGAGTTATTGTAATATATCTACAACATCTCTCTGTTTCAGTGTGTTAAGGTTCAATAAGCATTAGCAGAATAATATATGGTTCCCAAACTTGGACAAAGTATATGTTAACAATCTATCTGAAAACCAACAGTCTTTTAACTTTGTGTTATGAAATAAATAGGACTGTATAATGCAAGTGGCAAAAAGGATACTTGCTGAGTGTTGTGATTGTTCTATTGAAAACTATTATTATTGAATTTGAGTCTTTTCTTATTCTTGATTACATAAAATCCTCCTTTCAGAGACTAACCAAAAGCCTACATTGTCTGAAATTATTTGTACATTTTATATCCAAAGGCTGCTTGCCCATGCAAAAGAAGTATGTTAGCAACAACACTTTGTTATTCCTTAACTGTGCAGGTCACCATGAGATGCAGAATTGGCAGCCCCAGAGTGACATGGTTCAAATGGAGTGGAGTATGTGCACTGCGCTCATACAGCCTTGTAGGACATTCAAGTTTGCGTTAAAACTACTGACAAAAGTCTAAACTTTTTATCAGACCCCTGTATCTAGAAGGCTGGCAGTTGGTACAAAACTATCTTCCTTTTCACAGAAGAAAATATTGTCTTATTCTCTTCAAGGCGGTCAGAGAAGAAGAGATTTTTACAAGCAAATATTGCAAAAACAGATTAAAACTTTATTCAGTACCTTTGCTGTCATGGGTAGTAGCCATGAGAATCATAGATCACACCAAAAGCAATCTTCCAATTTTGTGTATAGTTAATGCTAATCTATTTAGATTATAATTAACAGGGACTATTTAAACTTCCATCTCTTCAGGGCAATGTCTCTCCCATTGTGCAAACTTACAGCATTATTTATATGTTTATAACTAAAACAGTAATCACATTACCTGCCTTGTGAATTTTATCTAATTTTAACAGTGTTCAGCAAAGGTTTTCTGTGCTTGTAACACATCTTTCCAGTAGCTTATTAGGACATGCACAACTGTCACAGACAACCATCAACAAAATTCTTGTGGATTGTTTTTTTGCCAACATATACTGCTATGAATTATGGAGGACTTGTCATTGGTTCCACTTTCAACAGGCAGCATGTTCCAGTTCATGTCTGAGACAGGAACCAGACAGGAGAATCTGCTCTCACAGGCAATTATGGCATATGGGGCTTCCAAGAGTTCCTATAGGAGGTCTTCCTAAAGCAGCCAAACTCTGTAACAAACCCTGGATGAATTCTTCAGTCTATTGTACGGATCCAGAAATTATGCCTATTATATCTATAGGAGGTACTTGTAACCATCTACAATATTTACCAGATGTTTACTTCTCTGAGTGAGGCTTAACATTTGGAATATATAAAAATATATATAAAAAAAAAGAAACATGCATGTAAACATTATTTTGCTCTTCCATGCTTTTGAATGTTGCTGTTGGGACTTTGAAATTGTTTATACATACCTGTATGGGATATTTTCTAGGACACATATACCACTTTGTGGATAGAAAATGCTGATGAGCTTTGCAAATGATCCAGAAGCACTGGTGGGATTGTGGGGGAGCTATAACCCACAAGCCTACATAAATCTGCAACTGCCTTAGGGTTCAGAGAACTAATGCACCTTCTCCTACAGCCAGAAGCTTAGGAAATGCTCTCATGTGTGTTTTTAGGGAAAGAAATATAAAACGGAAGCTGATCTGAGACCTCTTTTGGCATTCTGTATCACGAATTGGAAGCTCTGGTCCAGTCCCATCAGAGCCTGTAGATAAATGCCAGACTGCCCCAAATGATTTACATTAGGAGAGGAAAGGTATGAAAAAACAGTGATCTGTTAACTTTTGGATGCCAATATCTGCCAAGAAATCTATCATCTTGGTAAAAAAATGCTCCCAGGAACATATACGGCTTAGAGATATTGTTTTTATTTAATTAACTTTTCTGAAAGTAAGCATTTTAAAAAATCATTTGAACACTTTAAAAGCTACAAGAGGAAAGTAAAATGCAACATAACATATGCCGGAATTATCTGTTTTACAGGACATTGATGTGAATTAATTCATTTAGCAGCTATGCTGGAGTAGGAAGCAACCTCAGTTGAACTGAGATGCACAGCAGGATACAGCTACTAGCAAAGGAGACAGCACACCTCCTTGCCAAGGTAAAGCCAACCCCACTCCTGCTTTGTGCAAGCCATGTGTGAACTAAAACTGGACTCAGGTCAAGTTCGTCCTTTAAAACATGCCAGCAACAGCAAGAACTCCTTCTGTGTCCGTGATCTGTCCGCCAAGGGCTGCACCTTTCTGCTGTACCTAGGCAGAGTTGACAGATCTCCGAAATGTATTGTGAGCATTTAAGTTTTGGCTCCTGCTGCTGACAATCTTGGACCACAAAAATACTAAACAAACAGTTGTACATCTTGGACAGTTTGCGGGAGACAAAGAATCACTGGCAACTTGAAGAGTTATTCCTGAAATGCCCTGACAAGAAATAATCCTAGAGATCATAAAGATGAGCTTTCTTTTTCTCTTCAACCAGAGCCTTTTATAGTCCTTATTATAGAAAGAAAAGTCATTCTGCAGTTTTTTTGGCAGGAATTAACTTTCACCAATATTACATGTGACTGAAAACTCAAACAATCCCAGAGCAGGCCATGCTAGAAGGTAAGATCAGAAATATAATCCCTCAGGAGTCAGGTAGAGTTTCATTTGCCTCAGCTGGGGCCTAAATTTCAATCCAGAAATAACATAGCAGAGCTCTCTTCTTGTCTACAAAATCCCGTAAAAAAGAAGGACCTTAATTAAGTGTTTCTGAACCCTTTTAGAAAAGTACCATTCAGTATCCACAGTCAAGTGATTTAGTCATCAGAAAGGATTTTGTTTCTATTTCTATGTTAGGGTTTCTGGCTGATTGTTTGAAGACATCAAGGTTTGTTCCACTTCATGTCGCATTAGCTCAGTCTTTGCAGCTGTCTAAAGTCAGGGTGATGTTTCAAGTTGTTACTAGGTCTCATGGCTAAGCCCTGCAAGACTGTCATTGCAGTCCTTTCTGAACCACTCATTCCAACATTGATGTATCACCAGTAAATGTGAATGTAGAAAAAATACACATTTGGGCATGAATTGTACTGCACAAATCACAACACAAGTGTTTGAATTTTTTTTTTTTTAAGCTATTGTACTTGGAAGTGAGCATAAATATAACAATAATATTTATTTTACCCTGGGATTTTTAACAATACACTTTAGCTAATATGGATTCAACCTTTCAGAAAATTTTATGACAGACTTAAAGAGTGTTAGAGCTCAGGAATAATTATGTGACTGCGGGCTTGCATTTCAGAAAGGTCAGGGTCTGATTTAACGCTCCACCCTTCTGAAAGCAAGTCTTGCTTTCAGTGTGTTTCTGGATGTCAGAATGTCACTAGAGAACTTTGCATTTGCTTCTCCCCAGTACAGATTTGACCACCTAAAAGCTGTCATCCAAGCTACCAGTTACTCAGTAGTTGTTCAGGCTCAGCTAACAGAAAGTATTTACTCAGACTTGATCTCCCTGATTATCCATACCACATAATTATCCAGTTGCACTCTGACTCTGGTCTGGGGCAAGTCAACTGACTTTCCAGGCAGGAAACTCACACAGGGAGGACACATTAGCTCATGCTTCAGCTTTTCTCCTCCCAGACAGGGAGTTCAGATGAAGCTGGCTAGAGTCAGTTGATTCCACAAACTCTAGCCTTGTGACCAACAAGAAGACACTCACAGAAGTTTCATCTTGCTGATCCAGGCTCCATCTGCAGTGTCACTCATACATTCTTTTCAAGCTGGGCTACAAAACAAGGCACTTGTGTACTTCCTCTTCCAGGGAGCAGATTGTCACTAAGGTCACACAGTGCTGGACTCAGCCAAGCATGATGGTTAATGCAGTGGGGAGGGACCATGGCCATGTGCAGTGACCAGAGTCCTTGCAAACACAAGCCTTGCAAGGGCTCTTGCTCAGGTACAATCTCTCCCTGCTGAAACATGGCACATCAAATACTGTTGGTTGGAAGGATCTGCTGATATGCTGCATCTGGCAAAAAAAGAAAACTGAGCAAAAAAAGCATTGCACAGATGAACCCTGCTTCAGGGATGAAGAGATAGATGATTCACGGTTCAGCTGCAGGAGAATGAGACTCAAAGCATGAAACTGGACAGATTGGTTACAGTTCACAGGCAAAGCCCCACCCTTTCTGTAGCTCCATGTCAGGCAGCTACCTACATAAGAAACTGAGACAATAAACTTACATATGACTGAGTTCTTACTCTGATAGACTATTTTCCAAAACCTTCTTAGCAACAGTGTTAGCAAACACTGTAAATTCAGACACCTCTGAATCTGAGAATGAATGAGGTGAAAAGTTTACACAAATAGATGCATTTTTCTCGGCTTACTAGGAATGAGTATAATCCAGATGCTCCTGATTCTCCCCATTCCTTACCTTTCAGCAATCAGTCTGCACTTTGATGGGCATAAAGAAGATTAAAAATGAAGAGTAATTTGGGATATTAGAGATCTATTTCTTTCAAATATAGCAGAAGCTATTACTGCGTTCTCCTGAAGGCTGAAAGAAAAGGACTAGAGAAATTTAAAGGCTGAATATAATTAATGAATGCTCATTTAGAATTGGCTATCATACAACATCTTGGAAGCTAAATTTACATCTGAAGAGGGCAGACTGTATGCAGAAACTGTTGTTGGAAGGAGTTTCATGTGCACTGTGTCAGGCTGGAGGGAAAGATAAGGAGATGTGGTTGCAGGGAGGTCCCTTCAAGCATGGAGAGATGACACCTGCCAAAAGCCCTGCAGAGCAGAAAGGTCAGCTGCAGTAAGAATAACATGTTAAAGCACATGGTTTCTTTCCAGTTGTGCCCATCTGCATACATTTTATTCATTAGCTTCAGTGGAGTCCATCCACATTTAAGCCCATATTAGAGAAATCACTATCCTGCCCTAAAAATACAGGCAGACAAAAGCTGGAAGCAAACGCAAATACTTGGAAACAGAAAAATAAACTCATTGATTGTAAGAGAAAACATGACTAATGATTTTAAATTAAATAATATTTGCATGATATTTTAATTAGCAAGGATAATGTTTATTTTACTTACATAGAAGTTCTGGATACATAAATTCCAACCTACATATTTCAGTTGCCATAACAACTTGATACATTTATTCTCTTGTGTCATTTTTTATTGCATCAGTGTGGTTGTTTTGGTTTTTTTTAAACAACCAAAAAAAACCTCAACTGCTTTGGTTGCTACGATAACACAATATTTTTTAATTGTTCTTTTCACGTTTAGTTCTTCTTGAAACCAATATAATTTCCCTCCAAAGATGTTCACAGCACAGTGTGAGAATTTCACTACCAATTCCAGGGCTCAGTGCTGGGTTTGCCAGAAATGCCAAGGATGTGTACAGCTCTTTATCTCAAACTGCTACATCAGTAGTCCCCCTTAGGACACTAGTTATATGGTTTGAGGTCGAGACCTTAACAGGAGACCTACAGAGTAACAGCTCCCAGTTGGTGCATTTTCCCCTGAAAGCCAGAAATAAATTAAATGAATGCTAGACTCTTCAGAAAGGTGCATAGCTATAGTAGATTTGAGGCAGCAGTGGCAGCAAACATAGCTGCAGAGATGCAAAACATTTAAGTAAATCACTGCAGTGCTCTGCAGACCAGGAGGATATTACAAAGCAGTTTCCACATTTCGTACACACTGATGTAGCGCATGATGAGTTAGACATTGCTTTTATCCAGGAGCAGAACTGATTCCTAAACTCTTGGGACCTCCAAGGAGTTGGTTCAAATTTTTTTCAAATCAAGATGATCAAATGGTATCATGATGGGAGCAACAGAAAGGATGAGGGTGTTCTTTCTCCTCCTCACCTCCAGCTATCTGTGCAGTGCCATGGAATCTGCTGTTGCCCATTCACCTTTCCAAGATCTGCACCACTGTAAATGGACCCATTTAAATTAAATTGCAACTACCTAACTGCTGATGTTGCATTTCTGTCTGGTTCCCTGTAACAACCATAATGAGAGAGACTATATTAATTAATAACAACTATATTAAGGTGCAACATGAGGAACTGCTTGGTAATCATTGTTCCATACAGCTGGCATGGAATGAACTCAGATTAGAGATAATAGAGAATTTGTGAATATAAAGCTAAAGTTTTTGATGAAAAATAACTAGAGCAATGGCTCCTGCGGACTGCCTTGCCCTTTGGGAGCAGATCTTCATTTACTATTAATTATAGTAGCCCCCAGTGTGGTCAGGAGAGCTGTGACAATTGCTTTCAGAGGACTGTACCCCTCTTGGTTCTCAGGAGGGCAAGACTGTGCACATGTTTTACCACACGTAGTTTAGGACAAGCTCTAGCACTATATTTTTACTATGACTAGTATCATACCTTTTTTGTTTCTAATCGTACTATTCCTTATTATAAAAATTATGTGTAATATCTTAGAGAAAGTAAAAAAAAAAAATAGAATGGTAACAACTCCAAGTAGAAGAAACATCCAACAGTGCTAGGTACTGCATGATAACCTTGTAGGAAATACATATATATACATACATATATACACTCACATAATGTGATTAAATTATGATTTATCTCATGATATGCTGGAGGTCCATAGCAAATTGGAATAGAATCCAATCTCCTGTCTCCACCAATGGCCCACACAGTCTCTTGCTATTTATGCACACCTCAAGAGAAATTACAGAGGAGGAAACAACCCACATTTCACTTGAGATTAAATTTTGTGCCTGTTATTGCCAGAAATGGTGAATTTAAGTCAGCCTACTCAATAGCAGTAATAAAACCAGTCCCATTTTAAGAACATCACTGATATGTCATAAAGTGTTACTTAGGAAGACCAAAGGTGTTTCACATTAATGCAAGGATATAAAGCAAGTATTAAAGACAACAAAAGGAAAAAAAAAAACCCAAACCCAGAAACAACTACAAAATCAAATCCCTGGAGAATATTGTAATGACTTTTACTTCTTAAGATAGTTTTGCTTGAAGCGTCCTAAACCTTGATATAGAATATTTGTTTCAGTCAGAGCCATAGGGAGGGGAAGGAAGCAGTAGCTATCATTACAGTGGCAGGCTGCCTTGGTAAGTTATGGCTACTGAGCTACACCACCACATATACTCATGCTGACATGCAAAAATACTGCAGCTAAACAAAACCTTCAGCAAAACACAGTGCCATGTCTCTTGATTCAGTTTCCCTCCTACAGAGCATTACAAAATATTTCACACCAATGTATGGAAAAGGAAAAGCATTCAAAAGGTAAATTAAGTGGAATGACTCAGCACATTAAACAGCAGAATACCTCATCACACTCCTTAAATGTTGATAAACAGATGATGATGTAAAGTGAAAGGGAAAACAAACATTCCCTGAATATTTTGCAGTAGGTTGAGGCTCCATGGAGCTGCCAGTCAATTTCCCTTGTGACAACTGTCATGAGCTAAATGCCAGATAAGAATCTGCCACTGCTGAATGAAGAGATGGCAGAAACCTGTGCTGTCATATGAGGCCTCTAAGAACTATTGACACTAACCACTGATCAAGGTTATTAAAAAATTATAGACTGTACAGGGATTTCAGCTTTTGCAAACATGCAGTTAGAGACGCACAGAAGTGTAAGGTCTGCATTACATAAATATCACTGTCAGCTGCATCTGAGAAAAGGAGAAAATACTAGGTGATGCCTAGGGTGGTAGGAAGGAATTCTCCTAGTGATGCATACTACCTTATGTAGCCTGTATAGTTCATACATGCCCCCCTTGGGTTCCTACAGGCACCAGGAATCCACCAGAGCTGCCAGATGAAGCTGATATTTCTTTACTTGAGAAACAGTGCCCTTGTCACAGCTCACTGACAGCGAGGTCCAGATGATACTGTCAGAAGGGGAGCCTGAATGAAGCAATAAATTCAGTCTCATGAAAACTCTCTGACTCTGCAAGACTTCATGCTAAAGCTGTCTGCTACTTTATGCATTTAAAATATGTCCAGGCAGCTTAGATAAGACTTTCTTCTTTTTCTTGGGATGTATCTAGTATCAAGGTGCCTGATTCTGGTAGAAACTTACATATAAACTTGTAGGAATGACAGGTGAAAAGCTTATTTGAAAATATTTTCACTGCCGTTGAGTATCTGCTTGAAACATCCCAAATCACCTTTATGTACTAATTACTCCACAACCTCACTTCTCAGTATCAAGGGCTCAAATTCAAATTCTGCTTGTATTCAGAAGCCTTATAAAAATATTGATGTTTGTTAATGTCAACAGCACACAACTCTGTGAGCTGTTCTTTTTATGTAGCCCATTCTTTACAACCTATTGCATTATTACTATGAGGTCAGCTTCACATTTCACTAGCTTATAATCAAAGGTGAAGTTAAGCAAGATCATATTCTTAATACTTGTTTGTGCAGCACTTAGTAAAACAGGGTTCACAAAAGGTGCCCCTAAAAGCAATGGCCAATTCTATTATTGCACTTTTCAAGGTTCCTGGCAAAAATGTAGTTTCTACTACCAAGACAAATCTCTCAACCAGTGATGTCATTTCACTGTGTGGAAACATCACAATTCCTGTTTTCTTAGCTATGGTTAACTAAGAATCTTCTTCCATATATTTATGATCAAGACCTTGGTTATGATTCAAAAAGATAACTCAAGCCTTTGCCGTCTTTTGGCTGGGATGCAACAAAATGCTGTGAAGCTGGGCAAAGTATCTTGTTTTTCCAAGTTCCCTACAATTTAAGCAGAAAGCTGCAGCCCTTGCATCTGCTCAGCACTGAGCAAGGACATTAGATCAGTCCTCCCCTCTCTGTGATGGCTGTCCATGGAACAGAACATCAATATAAGGAGGTTTTTGGTCCTTGTCCAAGGGTAAGGAGATCATCACAAATTGCATACGAAGAATAATATATGATAATTCTAAACGTCAAAAGTAACAGAAGTGTCCACTCAGAGTGCAAAGTTATTCTATGTGTGCCAAGCATATTCCCTAGGTGGAAACAGAAACAAGGAAGCTAACTAAGAAGTAAAGTGATACTGAATTAAGAAACAGCATTAAGAAATATACCCATGACTGCAGAAGATGAACTCTTGCAGGCTGTAGTCAGCGTCCTGAATACAGAAAGTTACAGTCTTGCTGCTGATCTAGCAAAGATACCGTTGGGTACCCCTGCAGCATTTACTGTCAAAAAAAGTACAAGATATCTCAAAAATAATTACAGATTGCATAAATGGAGACATATGTCTGCCATGAATCTTCCTACTGCTTAGGGAGAGACAAAGTTGCCTGTTCTGTTACCTCTGGTTTTCTACAAATTATCAAAACACCAATAAATGTGTGAGAGAAGACACCAGTCTGATGTAATGACCTGAATTCTTACAGCAGACCCTTTCAGTTGTTCTCACTGTAATTAACAAATTAAAAGCTATGATTGCTGTTTCCACCAGAGTTTCAAAAGCCAACTTTAATAAAGTGGACTTCAGGTGTACTACGTCTGTTACTCCTAGTTTGTTTTTTTTTTTTCCCAGCTTGCACAGCAGCTCTTTCGTCTTTTCTCAGAAAGAGACATCTTGACTACCTGAAAGTGCTGAGCTAAAAAAAAAAATGTACAGTGACAGGGCACAGGATTTCAGAAAACCAGGTAGGCTCTCCTGTACTTCTGCAATGAACTGGAGGGTCTGTGAAACCTTCCTCTCTTTGGTTTGTCCTTTCAGCAAAGAAATTTTATGCAGATGCAACAACAAACTGAACACAACTGTTGGAGTTACTATGTAGTAACAAGGTTGACCTCCTGACAGAAAAGCAGAAGCAACCATACATATCAGTCAAGAAGCATCTGGAGTTCTTAAGTCTTTCACAGGCACAGAGAACCATTAGTGGGTTCAACCATTTTTCCCCATTGGCATTGTGCAGGCTGATGAAAGTGTGAGAGTTGGCAAATCTGTCATTTTTTAAACATGACATATTTAAAGATGTATTAAAAAATTATTTTCAGAACTCACTTGTAAAACTAGGGGTTTTTTTGTTTGGGTGGGAATAGGCACCACAGAGACAGGAGGCTGAAGATATCCAGACACAGATTACATCTCATTTGTGTGACTACATGAGGATTCTGCTGCATCAAACTGTCCATTTTCACTCAATAAAACAAAAATTGGAGAAACTACAAGAGTAGACATGTAGAGAGAAGACAGGTTGTGAGAGTCCTTAAAAGCAAGACAAAATAGAGTGGTGTTGATATGGTGGAAAGGTGGAAATCTACAGAGGCTTCCAACAGTGAGGAAAGTATTAGAGAAAGTGATCCCTATACAAGGCCATTTGGATGGGTAAATGGATGGGAAAAAAAGAAACATATTCCTAAAGGCTCTTTTCAAGAAAGGAGAAAATGGTTAAAAGTGAGATTCACTCCTTCCACAGTACACAAAGGTCTAGGCAAATGATCCACCTAAATATTATAAAGACAAATAGGCAATAAATTTTCTCATCTCTAAACCAGGGACAGTTTTCACCATAATCTGTTACAGATTAAAATGGTATAGGTGATAGTTAAGCACAGACAAATGTGTAAAATGTACAAGCTGAAAATGCATAAAGTCCTGTGATTCTAGTCATGTTATAGGTAACTGTATTACACATAAAAAACACACGGTTAGAAACTAAATTTTCTAGTTGACTGCTTCCCTTTAATTTCCCAGGTTTTACGTTTGGGATTGTATTTACTATTTTTTTAAATCTGCAAGTACACATCCCAGTTTATAAAAAAACTTACCAAAGCAGAAAATATATTTTCTCTTTCATGTGTATTTATCTTACTGAACAAAGATATATGCACCTTTCCACAAATCACTCCCAGGGTGAACTTTATTTGATCCAGAAGTCTTGGGGTGATATCTTTCTTTATTATTGGGAACTATTTAAGAAGCATTTTAATAAAGAAGTATTGGTAGACTGCAGAAATATATGATGGACTCTTAAAACCTTTCTATGGAGAGACCTTGCACATGGAGTGCAGTGAATTTCTTGCTTAGTTGCTCAGATTGGTGAATGATCAGAGTTAATAAACATGTAAGTGAGACAAATTGCTCTGAAATATTTTTAGAGTGAAACTTAACTAGAGTACATTCGTCCCTGAATGTCAATTTTACAGAACCCGTACAGTTTTATAGGACAAAGAACTATATTTTAAAGAGTTGATGTATTTGCTTTTGCAGGTGGTTAAAATATAACTTCTTAGAATCTTATTAGAAGCAATGAATTATATCACATACTCTTCAGAGGAACAGCTAGCTTGTGGTAGAAGACTGTTGGGACATTCTGATATTTTTATGTATGTAATTTTTTCAATTTACTCTGTTCTGGGCAAGTTAAAACATAAGTTTTAGAAAAATTATTTTAGAAAACATACATTAATATTGCAAAAACCTTTTGTTAAGTTATATTTTCATAGTATTTTAACTACTAGATATGTTATTTTTGACCTTGATACACAGAAGTGGAATTTACACAATAGCCTGACCTCAGTGCTTATCACAATAGAGACCCATTGCTTATTTAAAAGTTTGGCTAATTCTGTATGCTGGTTAATATTCAGGCACATTTTCAGTGGGGAAAATGATTGTTTATGGACTCTAGCAGTTGTTTTGGTTTGCTCCCAATCCTTTGCAGATGTAATAACAAATCCCAGATCAGAAAACTTCCTAGAGGTTGTTTGATAGGTATATTATATAAATGTGAAAAAAAGATAAAAACAAATAAACCTGCTGTGATGGATGTGAGTCTTTCATCATTGCTGATCTGGTTTAGTTTGTTTAATTCTGAGATACCAGTTCTGCTCTCCCTCCCACCAATGTCAGCGGAAAACCACTATTAAACTAAATCAACAATTCTTAAATTAAATGAAAGCTCCCTGTCAGAAAGGACCTATCAGACCAGTGAGTCCTTTAAACTCTCATGCAAGGGACATTAATATGATGGTGATGATAAAATAAAAATGGGAAGCAACAAAGGAAAAGGCTTTTTATGAGAGCATGTCTAACTCTATACGAACACCAAGAGATGACAAAAGCAGAATAATGTCCGTTTCCAAGACTTTCTCAGAAGGACAGAAATTGGCTGTTTAGAGAGTGACATGACATGTATGTTTTCCTATTCTCAGCATCATCTCCTGTAGGGATATGAGATATGGAGGCCAGAACTCTGGCCCATTTCTGTACACAGGGAAACACTGTTCTGCATATATAAAACTTTGGTTTAAAATGGAAACATTGGCCTGACAACATTAAGATACACTCAGAAGCAACTTTAAAGTCACATTTAACAGACATGTTGACACTCAAGTTATTGACAAGCTACAAAAGAAATAACAAATTTATAAGTAGAGACTCAGCATGGATACCTAGTACGAGTAAGACATTTAGCTACAGCTAATCATAAATAAGGTTTTTAATAACACAGTGACATTGGAGTTACCCATTTCTAAACATCAGTCAAACCACTTGGGAAGGCGAGTGTATAAAATAATTTCTGTAAGTAAAGCATACCTCATTAATGCATAGAAATTAAAATTGCAAATTTATTGTAAGAAAAGCATGAAGCCAAGCTTCAGCATTGTTGTTAAACGATTATCTAGTTATGGCTGTTACACACCCTTGGGTGCAAAAGGAATACAACTAGCAAAAGACAAACCAAGATGTCACTTATACTATAACCCTTAAAAAGTCTGCTGCTTTCTTGAAGGAGAACTTAGTGCCAAATAGAATTACATGGAAATTGGCTCTGGTACAAAAGCAGCCCACAGACACAAACTGCATTTGATCAGATAAATGTGTACTGTAGGAGCTAAATCTAGTGAAGAAACAGACACATAAAACTGAATGTTTTGAGCCCTTCTAATGAAACATTATGGATGATCACACCTAATGACTCTTGCATATTAAGTATGATCACTTAAATAGAATCAGATTTGCCTCCTGGGAGTAAACCAAGCCATACAAATTAAGCTGTACCCAGTTAAAAAGAAAACAAACAAAAATCCAGAGAAGAGACTGAATCTTTATAAACACATATAGAAGGGTCTTGCAGTTCCACGTTTTTTAGACAAGTGGTTAGTGTGAAACAGATTAATGGTTTGAAAATTGCTCCAGGCAGATTTTTAAATAAGGGGTTTACTACAGGAACTTTGAACAAGCCAGCACTTAAAGGACAGAGAAGTAATTACAATGTTTATAATAGCTGGGTACAAGGATAGCAGACATTCCTGAAGCAAGCAGAAATAGGAGGATTCATTTTGCACACTGCAATTGATTGTCTTTGCAAAATGAGCCTCTGAACATAAGAAATGCATGGGACAACAGGAATTAAATGAAGAACTGGAATCCTTGGGGACCATCTCAAAGCAATTATATTATACATGCTGAATGTAGATTGCACATGTGAGATCAGTGCGTGATGACCAAACTTGCACAGTAAATGTAAATGATTCTTGTTCAATATGCTAAAAGTATCTGCACCATATGCCCTATAAGTAAATAATCTTTTCATGCCATGAGACAGGGACAAGCAGACCTTCGTCCACCAGATTTATAGGTAATTGCAACAGCAGAGTGTTCTTTTCTCTCACCTCAATTTTCCATCTGAATAAAGGTCAAAACACTACTGACCAGAAATAAGTAGTACCAGAGACAAAACTAAAGAAAACAGAGGTTAAAACAAGGACAAATTTGTGTCTTTTAATGAGTGTCCAGAGCTGAGCACAAGCCTGTAGCTTCAATCAGGGTTACTAACGTCATAGCTAAAGAGCTATACAGTTTTTGTTTTGCCAGCTGGATACCTCCATAGGTACTTTTATGTTTTCCATTATTCTATTTTCTGAGCATCTCTATGGTTTTAATTCTATCTCTGTACACAACATTTAAGCAAGAGACATCCTTTATCTGGTGACTGTTTAATGCAATCCAAAAAGTCCTGTGAGGGAAGAATACTTTTTCCCAGGTAAGTGACCGTTTGTTAAGCTGAGGAGCTGGGCTCAGACCTGTACACCTGCTCCCAAACTCCAGTAACACATGAACTCAGATGCACAGTCGCAAAGCTTTGACATCATAGATGGAGAGTAGTTTCCCCAGCCTTATCTGTAACTGCGTAGGGTGAGAGCACTTTTCCGAGCTGAATCCCTATCTCACATTTCCTAGGGGTGAAAAGAAATCAGTCTTCCCTCTCCAACAGGGACAATTTAAGAGCCCTAATTTCAAGAAGATGCTTTCAAGCTGTGAATGCTGGTCTTAAAAAGCTTAGTCCAAAGAAGTAATGAAGCTCTTTGGCAGTGGCTAAATTAAAAAACAAACCTTGCCTTTTTGATTTTCAGCAGCAGATTGGGCACATCCCCAGTCAGCATGCTAGCTGTGGTGAATACCATGCTGAATGTTTATAAAATAAGGTAATGCTGAGTTTCCCAGCACTGAGCACTTTCTGTGCTTCTAGTCCAAACAAGTTAAGATTAAACTTGCAAAACAGCTCAAGAACCCATAATATAAACTTGACCTTTTCTTACTCTTCCCTAAGTGTCTGCTGCTGGCCCCTGCTGGAAGCCAGGCACCCTGGTACACAAGTAAGATAATTGTTTCTTGCTTTAAGCCAATGCAGATGCATTATTACTGAAACTTGAAATGACTCAGTTTAAAAGTAGTTGAGATCCCCAGAAACTCCAGAATCACATTATCTTTGTAGGGTCAGCTCTCCACAGACACGGTCTCGAGGTAGCTACCTTGTATTTGTTCCCAAAATGAGCTTCTCTGGACCATATCAATCAACTCAATATCTAAGCACTGTCAGCATCTACAAACTACATGTTCCCGACATACCTTGACAGTCTGCTCAGTTAGGTGATCTCCAAACACACTTCCTCCCCTATGTCCTAAGCCTCCCACAGAATGCAGCATCCTGCATCCCCTAAATGCAGTTTGAGAGGAGTGAACATACGGATCCTGTGGCAGTGCCTTACATACTAGGCATTTGGAGTGGACTTCTTAATGTTTTCTGTTATATTCTCCCACTTCCAGATTTGAATATATGTGGTGGTGACAATATGGAGGCGGAGAAGAGTTGAGAGAAAACAGGGAGAAGGGCTTTGAATCTGACTCTTCAACACTGACATTAGGGACAGAGGATTTCACCCAAGGGTATGCTAAAGAAGACAAAGTGTGCTATACTTCAGTACTCATCAGAGCAGTAATAATTTCAAACTCCAAGCTATAGAGTCATATGTCATCACTCTGCCCCAATAAATATTTAATTTTTCCATATAAATTGGCAACTGCCCAACAAGAAAAAGCAAAATAATGCCTCCCAGCATATTGCATAGGGCACTTTCTTGGGTGAGAAGAGAAGCACTATCAGCTCCTCTCTGGTCAAGGAGGGAGCTGAATATGGATTTCCACATCCTTGGAAAAAGTCCTAACCAAATAGATTCATAAAGAAAATAGTATCAGCAGTGCCTTTATGAATGTTGCAAGAGAAGTCTAGCTATGGTCTTATTTCAAGAAAATATATCACAATGCTGAACAATAATTTGGATAAGGTACCATGTCATTTCAATGGAATGACATTTTGCCCCATATTTGGAATTTGGAATTACATGTGCTCTGGTTTTTGTAAACTTTAATTCTTCTTATCAATTTCTTATGTATTGCACCACAAGATATGGTCCTTAACTGATATCTGGACATGATGAGTTACCTCAGACACTATTATTCTTAGTTCCCTTCTGTGACTCAGTTCTTCTGTCCTCCTCTCAAACCTCACATACAGTCCTTCAGGAAGTACCCAGAACAGCAAGGAATTAAAACCTGCAGATCCCAAATCCTGAATTAGTACTTCCATTAATAAACAAATCTTGCAGAGTAGTTTCCAGATTTGGGGTTTTTTTTAATGTACATGAAGATATAGAAATATATAGAGAGATATATGGTGCCTGTGCTATCAAGACTAATTGCCTTCCACAGTGTCACAAAGCTTTTTGTTTTGGAAACTAAAATATTTCATACCTCTAAGTCCAGCTCCTTTGAGAACAGTCTAAGCCACTATATATTTTCTTTCCCAAAAGACCACATTTTTCATTAGAACCCAGTATTTATTGTTACATGGGCATATTACCTAAAATGACAACACTGCTGAGAAAGAACAGGTCGTAAAGGTTATTTTAAAAGAGTGAGAGAAAAAAAAAAGATAAAGAAGATGAAAGCTCCTGTTATTATGTATGATTAGTTAAACAAATGTTTAAGTGCTTTTTGGAACAGGGATTAATAAAATTGTTCTTGATGTCTACTGAGAATTGAATAAAACCTAATGGGTTCTAATTGCAATTGGAGAAACTCCAGTTTGTCTTCTGGGAAGACTTTCTATCAGTGAGGGAATAAGTTACCTGGAGAAGTTGACTCTCCACCGTGGGAGGTTTTAAAGAACAGATTAGGCAAACATATGTCAGGAACCATTCAAATACAGTTGATCCACCCTAGGGCAAGAGAATGGACAACACAATTTTTTTCAGAACTATATTCTCGAGTTCCTATATGTTGACGAATATGTCGGACTTCTTCATTAATGACCTGATATGTCACATTCCCTGCTTGCTGTATGGATAAATGAAACAAATAAAAAAGTGTTCACAAACAGAGCCTGGCAAACATTTTTAGTGAATAGTGAACTCGCCTTAAAAATTTTCATTGATTCTGAAATTATCCATCAGTTTAAGCTGATTTTACCAACTTGAATTTACAGGAGGAAAAACAACAGGGATAGATTCACACAAAAATGCATCCATATAAGTCCTTCTTTCTGCCTTATTCACTAACACCCACCCACTGAATTTATTTTAGACTATGATATTTACAGCTCTGCCAGATATATTGCCACATATATTTAGTTTCTGTACAGGGTGAAATGCAATAATATTATGATGATAGGTAATATTGCATTTTACATCTGGAAACATTAACATCACATATCATTCTAATGACCAACAAAGCTGTTAACATGTGGAGAGAGAAAAAAAAAAAAAAAAAAAAAAAAAAGAAGTGGTGTTTAAAAGCATGGGCCTACCAAAACATTTATCAGTTTCATGAGGACCAAGAGAACAGCACAGACTTTAACTAGAAGAATGAAAATTTTAAAAATGGGGAGAAAAAAACCAAAACAGAACAACCAGCAATCACCACTGAATCCCAACATATGTTCTGTTAATTCCTTTGTTTGTAGCCATGGGGTGCTATGTGGTGTCATTCAGGCTTAAAATTTGGATGCAACTGGTTCTGGCACGTATGATGAACTAATATATTCCCTTGACTTTTCACTTGCTTTTCAAAGGCCATTCAAAATCACTTTCTCTGAGTCTCTATTCTGAGAATGATGGGAGATTATAGGATGGGTTGTGACCCTTTCATCTCTCTGAATTGATGAAGATCCAGTCCCAGTACACTGTAAGATCTAGCATCAGTTTGTTACAAACAACTATGGTGATCACAGGTACCAGGTGAGGGATTTTAGAAGCCAACCATATCTGCATGGCAAATTTGTACAGTATTGCAAGCAACAACCCGAAAACTTTTCTGTTGTCTAAAAGCCTGCACTTCCAAAAAACAAATACATCATCAATAGAAAGGAGGGGTCACAGGATACCTGATCTGGACAGTGAAAGCAGCTTTCATTTTGTCAGCAATTAAGATTAGAACAAAAATACAGAAAGAAAAAACAAAAAAAAACAACCCCAAAAACAAAACAAAACAAAACAAAACAAAACAAAAAAAAAACCAAATAAGCGAAAAAACCAAGCCAAACAGAAAAAACCAAAACAACCCACAATTTATATAGAAAATTAACATACAGACAGCCAAGGAAGGTTTCAAGTGGAACACATGAAAGCTGGATGGCCTCTGGACTAAACGATCATACTTGGGCTTTTATTGCAGAGGAACACTGCATGAAATTGGAAAGGTTTTTATCTTATTTAAGACACGTAATTGAAGATAGAAAAGTACAAACCCATTGGTTTCCATAAGGAATAGAGCATGAATAAGAAATTGTGATGTATTAGATTATCCATTTACATTTTCCTAAGACAATTTCTCATAAAAAACAAAGTACTGTATTGGAATTGTACAGCAGCTGGTGCGTTCAGCACGTGCTAATCAGTTTTGACTCAGAAATAGAATCATAGGATCATCTGGTTTGGAAAAGATCTTCAAGATCATAAAATTCAACCATTAATCCTACTCAGCATGTCCACTGCTAAACCATGTCCCTAAGCACCATGTCTAGATGACTTTTAAACAAGGCCATGGATGGTGATGCAACCACTTCCCTGGGCAGCCTGTTCCAGTACTTGACAACCCCTTCAGTGAAAAATTTTTTCCTCATGTCCAGCCTAAACCTCCCCTGATCAACTTAGGGCCATTTCCTCTTTTCATATCA
The DNA here is from genome assembly GCA_025345505.1 of Todiramphus chloris collaris. Taxonomy (NCBI): domain Eukaryota; kingdom Metazoa; phylum Chordata; class Aves; order Coraciiformes; family Alcedinidae; genus Todiramphus; species Todiramphus chloris. The sequence continues at coordinate 5,505,219 of JANVCC010000012.1, read as the reverse complement.
TGTGCTATTTAGGACAATAGACCAGCACCCACCTCTCTACAACCTACTTTCAGGTAGTTGTAGAAAGTGATAAGGTCTCCCCTCAGCCTCCTTTTCTTCAGACTAAATAGCCTCAGTTGCCTCAGCTGCTTCTCATAAGAATTGTTCTCTAGACCTTCACAAGCTTAGTTGCTCTTCTCTGGACCCACTCCAGCACCTCAATGTCTTTTTTGTAATGAGGGGACTAAAACTAAACACAGTACTTGACGTGCAGCCTCACCAGTGCTGGCTACAGGGTGACAATCACTGCCCTAGTGCTGCTGGCCACACTATTTCTGATACAGGCCAGGATAGTGTTGGCCTTCTTGGCCACCTGGGCACACTTCTGACTCATATTCGGCCACGTGTCGACCAGCACCCCCAGGTCATTTTCCGCTGGGCAGCTTTCCAGCCACTCTTCCCGAAGCCTGTAGTATTGCATGGGGTTGTTGTGCCCTAGTGCAAGACATGACACTTGGTCTTGTTAAACCTCATACTGTTGGCCTCAGCCCATGGATCCAGCCTATCCAGGTCCCTCTGTAGAGCTTTTCTACCCTCAAGCAGATTGAAACTCCTGCCCAACTTGCTGTCACCTGAAAACTTACTGAGGGTGCTTTCTATCTCCTCACACAAACTATTAATAAAGATATTAAAAAGCACTGGCCCAAATAGTGAGGGAACACCACTTGTGACTGGTCATCAGCTGGATTTTTCTCCACTCACTACCACTCTTTGGGCCTGGCCATCCAACCAGTGTTTTACCCATCAGCGCATATGCCAATAGCATGTTGTGTTGTTGAAAGTTAAAAAAAACCCCAAAAGCCTACACTTCCAGACTGTTTTACCTTCATCTGAACCCTTAAATTATATATTGGTATGATTTTTAAAGAGACTAAAAGTTTTGTGCTCCCATTACACTGATGAAATTTATGAATAGTAAATTTGAAAATAAGGGTACCCTAGACTCTGGCTGCCATCACCCTGTCTCAAATTGGGTATGTCGGTTTTATTGTTTTGCTTTAATTAAGAACATCATTTTCATAAAATGAGAACAGAGTTTTAAGTTAGCCCTATATATTCTATTATTTTCAGAATAGAATTTGTAGTTTCAGTTTCCCTGATAAAGACCAGCAGCACACCTCATAGCCAGCTATGAGGTTAAGGAAGATGAGGTTGAGGATCAGATACTTTGATCAGGCCAGAATGAAAAGACTCTGTTATACAGTGGCTCTTCCAGGTACTTCAAGAGATAACATGCTGGAATGCACTTTCACCATTTTAAAGCAAATAGCTTTGTCAAGGAAAAAAAAAAAAAAAAAAAAAGAAAGCTGGGACTCAAATATTAAATCATTAATGGGATATATCCTACATTAATGTTAAGACTCATTTGTTCTGATTTCACTCAAAATCAGAATGCTTGTTCTCATTACTTCTGCAAGCTTCTTTTGCTAATTAACTCCTACAATAGATTTTTTCATTTCTTCTGAGAGTTTCATTCTAGATGCCTGTATTTCTGTTTTATCTTTTTAAAGAATCACATAAGAAATGTCATGTAGAATTACAATTTGTTTCTGGGTTTTACATTTAAAAAGAGGAAATCTCTTAAAAATAGTCATACCTATGGAAAGTGTTTTGGGACAACTTTTAAAGCTTGAAATTCCTTTTGAAACAAAACAACAATGGAAATTTTTATACATTTCCCTTATTTTTGATTTTGGTCTGGAGATTTGCAGTTTGCAGTCCATGTCCACTCTGTTTCTGTCTCCCTGTTCAAGAACGTAGCAATTCAATGCTTGGTTCTGTGGGTTTTGGTTTTTTCTTTGAAGTACAAATGTGATGAGAATCTATTAGTTTAGATGGCTAATTTACTTAATAATAATCTGGAGGTTGACAGGAGCAGATTAGAGACAGCGGTGACAACAAAAGGCTTTGAATCCTTCCACTGAATGCAGAAGAAAAGCAAAGGTGTATAACTTTCTTTTATATACCTCTTCCTTATACAGAGACTATTTTTGTTGATATCTCTGGGCACTTGGGATATGGAAATGTCAGTCCCAGAAATATGAATTGTCTTATTAAATTTTTACACAGGATACAATAACTGTAGTATTAATAACCTCAGTGGTTATTAGCAAGTAGAGGAGAAACATTCTCTTTTGGGGGTAATCACAGACACCAAGTGTCACGTAAAGTACACCAAGGATGAGTAAAACAAAGTTTTTTACTTCCCCTGTGACAAATGGCAACTGAAGGGATGAAGAAGTTAGTGACATATTCAAGATCAGGATAACACAATACATCTTCCAGACGTTAATCTCATGCCTTAATTAAGGCTATTCTTTCAGTCTTATAGATCATTGCATGGCCTTTCTCAGTCTTGAGACAGCTCACTCATTATATATATTTTAATTCTTAATCTGTTAAATTACCTCTTGGTTTTTCTGCAGATTTTCATTGCCTGTAGCAGATGTTGTCTTCTCCCATTTCTCTGCAACTTGATTTGCTTCTTCTATTTTTTGCTCATAGCTTTTCTGGGAATTTATCAGTGTCACTTCATAAAACTCTTGAATATCTGTTAGTAAAGAGGAACAAGTAAAAGACATTATTCGAAATGTTGGCTTTTAAATCCCTGGTGTTCTTATTTTTCCAGTATATACTTACCTACTATCATCGTAATGATACACACATATCACATTTCCAGCAGAAACCACCAATATGCAAATTTGTTTTCTAAAATGTCAATGAGATTCTTGAAGTATATCCTAATTTTAAAGAGGTCTTTGTAAATAATTTCAAAGAAGTAAAGGAATAATATTTATGAGAAGAGATTCAAAGAACTTATTACATGCACACCTGAGCAATATAGGTAGAACTAGACACTTATACAGGGAGAAGTATGTCACAGATTGTTTTAACTGGTAAACTAGAAATTTGCAGATGTAGAGTAGGACCTTGTTGTCAGACAACAATCCCAGGCGCTTCCAGCCCTATTTGCAGGTGCTTTTGGAAATTGTTTGCAGTGGGATGCACAACTTGAAGGAAGACTTTGTAGATTCATTGTTACAATCTGTTGACATTCACAAGTGGCTAGTTAATGTTTGACTCCAACCAACAGTAAGCAACAAGTCAGGCCAGATGTTTCTATCACACTTATTTCCATGGGATATGAACAGGTATAAAAGAACCATCAGCAAAAACACTTTCAGTGAAACCTGTACATGTAATGACCTAAGGAAGTGTCTCCTTTCCTGGGACAAGAAGTTTCTAGTCAGATAGGCACATACAGGAGGTGACGCATTGTCTAACAGAGATATTTTGACTCACCAAAGAAGAAAAAAACATCACAATATTTTATATCAGTTCTAACTGTAATAAATAACCTGCTGTGGAAGTACGTCTGCACATTCCATTATATGCTAACTCGGAGGACTGAACTGGATTTCATGTGACAAGCAGAACTGAAGGAGCCAGAAGAAGCACAGGGAGGCACACAGGAGAGACATCCTGATTTTCTGCACCATTCAAGGGACAGTCAGAAGTACTCGGATGGGTCTGTGCTTGTCCTCACATGAAGTCTCAGGCCAGATTTCTAGAAGTCATTCCTCTCTCTTTAATAGCAACTGAAATTGAACTTTTCTTCTAACTCCTTCTATAATTTTCCAACTCATTATGTACTCTATTTCTCATGTACAATGGTAAAGTAAAAAATAATGGTAAAAGTTAACCAGAAATTTTAATTTTAGCTGTAAGAACTGTGATCCATAGGGAGTAGATACTAACTTCTATTTCACAGATATATTTGTAAGAATTTATATTTCATTTTGCTAAGAATGTTTAATTCCACCTTAAAACCTAGGACCTACTTTTAAAATTAAAAGCTGCATGATAGTTGCAATGAAAATGGAAGTTTCTTCATTCTCAATGTGGGAATTTTTTTACGGTGATTTTGAATGCTCATAGTACAATTGCAAGTTGTAATATAAGGTTCCATGCCAGGTCAATTTGTATTGCAACTGCAAGTAAAACACCAGGTTAATATGTAATTATCTCTCTATAAATACTTTGCAGAAATAAACTAGAAATTGCCCTCTGGCAGTGGCATTCAGCTGGCATTGCTGTCGTTATCAGAGTATTAATTGGGTTGACAGTAGTCAGTCAAGGAACTGCAGAGCAGTTCTTTCTAAGTTTAAAGACTGCCTTGCCTAGTGTTTTCATTAAAAATAATGTGTGAGCCACATTTGGATGTGTATGCACGTGTGCAAAATAAATATTAAAAACTCAGTCTCTTTGTAAAGGTCCTTATCTATTCTGAGGAGGCCATGGGTTGCTTTCACTGGAATAACGATCACTGGTGTGCAAAGAAGAGCATTTCAGTGTACTTATGCAGTTACAGAAGAAAGCACAGAGGATTCAGTTAGCTGGTTGCTTTGTTATGCCATAAGCTAAAATTGCCATTTCTATGGAACATGGGCAGCCAGCAACTCGCAGTCAGTCAAGGTTAGCAGAGAACAGGATCTGTAATTTGCTCAGAGTAAAACCTGCTCTATCGAGTTATCTCCATTACATGAGAGGTGCAATCATACTAGGAGGGGAAAACAGCTGAATACTACTGAGGATGGGGAAAGAGGTGTAAATGAGGAGATGGGATCAAGCAGCTGTAGAATCAAGCTTGGAGCTTGGGTCATAAATTTAGTTGTGAAAGCATGGCAATTATTATGTCAAAACACAGTCTATCTCCCAGTAGGGTCTTACAGGAAGGTAATTCAACAAAGACACTAAAATCTTACACAAATTACATTTGTATTGAGTAGTTCTTGGCATTATATTCTCTCTCTTCCATGAAAACAAGCTCAGATTTCATTCAGAAATGGCAATGTTACTATTGATGAACTCTTTGAGCAGAAAACACCTCTCCATGTGAACTGTTCAAATTTCTGTACCACTCCATTTTGTTAAGCAATGCACTTATGTTTGTTTAGTGTCTGTGAATCTCACCGGATTTTAAGTCCAACTGAATTTGTTCATTTACTTGTTAAGAGATTACTTACTTTATTTAATAAACTCCACTTGTTCTTCGTTTAGCCTAGCCCAAATATTTTGTCAGTTTTGCTGTATGAAGATAAATTGCATACAAGAAATTAGATATATTCTAATATATTCTAATTTCTCTACATCAGCATGGTAAAGAACACATCAGTATCATTTTATAAATGACTATGGACAGATATACTATATATCACGTCATCTGTGCTCTGTGTTCTGCAGGCAGATTGCCGAGCACGTCTTACTCTGCTTCTGTCTTACAAACCTGTGCAAGAGTGAGTAGGGTCTAACATTTATAGATATATCAGGGAGCACTTTCTCTTACTAAAGCTGGATTAACTTCTCAGTGTGAAGGTCCATTTTCTTTACTACTGTTTAAAAAATATATATTAATTATTGAGACTCGAATACAACTTGTGCTCACTCTTACCTAATTTATTTAAAAAATTAAAAAGAAGAAAGAAAAAATGTAAACAAAAAAAAATTTGGACAAGGAACTGGAGAAGACACAATGTGCTGTCCACATAGAGCATCTGTCCTTTCAGTCAGCAACTACACAGAAAGAAAAACTTGTGCTCAGAAAAATCTGAACAGCCTGCATAAACTCTGTCATTTTCTGGCTTTAAAGTGGTTGGTGCTGCAGCCCTGTGACCATTATTCCAGTGCAGTTTCTGTTCCAATTTATATGCATCACAATATCCATTTGTTATAGGAGCACTTCACAACTCTCGTAACAAAGGGGTTAAATCATATGAAAAGGTGAAAATATTGAAAAGCCTAAACTACCTTCTGTCTTCTGTGACCATGGGCTTTCACCAGCATTCTAATGAGGAGAAATAAGATAAAGCAATACAATTCCTCATTCATCTGTAAGCACTTCAGCACCAGAAAGATAGAAGTAAATTGAAGAGAATTCAGACAAAGACTGATGATTAAAGGTCTGAGAGGACTAACTTTTGAGCAAAGATTAAAGGAAAAGAATAATAATAACATACACTTTCATACTTCTTTTCACTTCAAAGCAAAACAAACATTAAGATCTATATACTGTTGGCTGAGAAAATTGCACAAGGCCTCAAAGAGAAGCAAACCAGCAGTGCTGGACTGTAGAGGCCCACAGACAAGCACATCAGTTGTGTCCACACTTTGTGATCAATAACCTGCTTACAGAGGCTTCAGAATTACCAGTGGATTTGGGACAATATTCCATTTTAAAAAGGCCTCGTTGCAGGAAAGGGTAGATGCAGATGCACAAGGAAGTCTGGAACAATTCCTCAGTGTGCTAGGAATGGAGCAGGAGCCACTCACTCTTAAAACCTTTCTCCTTTATTCACAGAATCACAGAACTGTGACAGTTATAAAAGACCAACAGTGTTCAACCATCAACACCTCACCATCCCCCTAAAGCATGCCCTGAAGTGCCTCATCTACACAGTTTTTGAATACCTTTTTCAATGGTGACTCCACCACCTCCCTGGACAGCTGTTCCAGCCCCTGACTACTCTTCCAGTAAAGAAATTCTTCCCAATATCTAATCTAAACCTCCCCTGGTGCAACTTCACGCCGTTTCCTCTAGCCCTGTCATCATGTATTTGAGAGAAGAGGCCACACCCACCTCACTACAACCTACTTTTAGGTACTTGTAGAGAGTGATAAGGGCTTCCTTCAGCCTCCTCTTCTCCAAACTAGAGAATCAAATTCTGACAGCATCTCCTCACAGAACTTGTTCTCCAGACCCTTCACCAGCTTGGTTACCCTTCTCTGAACTCTCTCCAGCACCTCAATGTCTTTTTTGTAATGAGGGGCCCAGAACTGAAGGTGTGGCCTCAGCAGTGCTGAGTACAGAGGCATGATGCCTTCCCTTCTCCTGCTTGCCGCACTATTTCTGATCCAGGCCAGGATGTCGTTGGCCTTCTTGGCCACCTGGGCACACTGCTGACTCATGTTCAGGCAAGTGTCCACCAGCACTCCCAGGTCCTTTTCTGCCAGGCAGCTTTCCAGACACTCTTCCCCAAGCCTGTATCGCTTCATGGGCTTGTTGTGCCCCAAGTGCAGGACCTGGCACTTAGTCTTGTTAAACCTCATAAAATTGGCTTCAGTCAATTGATCTAACATGTCCTCTACAGAGCCTTCCTACCCTCAAGCAGATCAACACTCCCTCCCAATTTGGTGTCTTCTGTAAATTTGTTGAGGGTGCACTCAATCCCCTCATCTAGATCACAGATATGAACAAGAGCAGCCCCAAAACTGAGTCTTGGGGGACACCACTGGTCTCAAGCCACCAACTGGATTTAATTCTGGTCACCACAACTCTCTGCGCTCAGCCATCCAACCATTTATTAACCCAGCAAAGAATACACCTATCTAATCCAAGGCTGACAGCTTCTTTAGGAGAATGCTGGGGGAGATGGTGTCAAACGCTTTATTAAAGTCCAGCCTTTCCCTCATTCACCAGGCAGATCATCTGGACATGGAATGAGTTCAGGTTGGTCAAGCAGGACCCACCTTTCCTGAACCCATGTTGGCCAGGCTTGCTAGATACTTGCTAGTGTTATTTAAAGTCAGAAGGGAAAGGTGGTCAGGATTTGCTCCTATTTATGCATCTTGGTGTCCTCTCTACTACTGACCTATCCTCCCCAGCATAATCCATCTGGTAGCCCCAAGGCTGAATGAAGTATGATATGATATCTTTATGATTTTCACCTACACAGAGAAGCACTGGCAGGTACCAAATGCATCTCAGTATTTTCATGCATATTCAGAAATTTAGCTATCACAGCATATGCATTCCAGTGCACTGAGCAGCTGGGATCAGCCCAATATATCTTTTAACACCATCTGACCTGTAGTTTGCACATACCCAATTGATGCAAAAGATTAGAATGTGAAAATATCAAAAGATGGGTTTTCCAAGGTAATAAGGAACAAAAGGCAGAGAAACTCAATTTGATCTGGTACAGGTTTACAATGCAGATATACAGTGAGGATTGATTTGCCGGGTACCAAACAGGGAGCATAGAGCAGAAGTGGAGAGAAAAACCTCTTGTAATTTTTCTTCATTTAAAAAAAAAAAAAATAAAGGGGGGGAGGGAGGAAGAGGAAAATCTCTGTTCCAGCAACAAACAAGAGGATGACAGGCTTTCTGATACCATCTATATTTTATAGAACACAAACAATTAAGCTCAAAAGGATAATCTTGTACATTGCTTAGCCTGAAGTTGCACTGCATGTGTCAGCAAATGTTTTCTCTTCACTGATTTAACAGGACATGTAGCCCCTAGAAAGAGCAATGCAAACTATTCCATGCACCAAACCTTATCCAAAGTCCACTGATCTTGCAGATACCTACCCACTACAGCATGTTCTGACCTCCAGGAAGAGAGTAAACTGTGCTGATGGCTGTTACCTTTATCTGTGCTTAGCAATGAGAGAGGATTTACTTGTGACATACAACTTGCCACCACCCGTCTTCACTCTATGCAGATGATGTCTTGATGGTGCCTTTTAGAAACGGCACCAATATTCTGGTATCTACAGTAACTGTTGCTTCTGCAGATAGCTGTACATTTTTGCTGTTAACTGTAGCATCATTAACAACATAGAATCACATTACCCAAGAAATGTGCTCTCTGTGCATCATATTTCTGTAGACGTAAACTGGGAATTGGAACAAATATTCTGTAGGATAAAAGGAAAAGTGGTGTGGTTTTTTCTCTTCTCCTAGAGTTCCTTAGCCATGGAATTCATTTTTCCTATGCTGTGCCAGTGCCCTGACTTGCTCTGCAGTATAACTCCCATCTGTTTTTCCAGGGCACTCAGGGACAAGGTGGAATGGGGGTCTAAAGCAACACACAAACACAAGCTGTTTTCTTTCCAGGAAATTTGGGGCAGTGTTTTTATCTATGTGTAGCATAGCATCTGATATGTACCTTTTAATGTTGTGTAACCCAGCACAAATGTCTGCTGTCTCGCAGAACACTGTGAATCAAAATAAAGTCAATTATTACAGGCTCTTGTGGCAAATCTTCTTTTCTTTTCTTTTCTCTTTTCGTTTTTGTTTTTTTTTTTTTAAACTAAGGGAACATTACAGTGTACGTCTAAATGGCATCATTTATATCCTGGGGAGCAGATTATGCTAGGTCAGCTCCAGCCATCTGGTATGAATTATTAGGTAGGAGTAGGGATTGTTCAGAGTGTTGTTCAAGGAGGAAAACTGATTCATGCAGTAGAAGTAGCAGGGAAATGATCAGAGATTGTAACATCCTGCCAGCAAAGGGTTTTAAAGGTCCTGCCCAAGGAAGCATTCCAAAAAGACGTTAAATAACATGCCTCATGAAATGCAACTATGCTTTGTGGGGTTTTTTTTCAAGTAAAATTGAGTAAAATAACCACTATGAGAGGGAGAAAATAAAAAGTAAGATAAGAAAGAAACAACTTGAAATTCAGTGAGTTTTCAACAAAAGCAGGACTACGGCACAGACTCTGTGTGAGAAATGGCAGATTTCCAGTTACCAATCTGGTACATTGCGCTGGTCAGTGTCAGGGTGAGCTCAAGCCTGTCCCTCAGTGCAGCAGCAGTCAAAACTGCCTTTCCCATTTCAGCTGTTATCTCATCCCCAGGGCTCCACACATATTTGCCTTGGGGCTGCACTAATAAAGGTGGTGTGAGATTCAACAATAAAGGAAGAGCTTATGGATTATTCTTTGCAGTTGGTAATGGTAACACCACGATAGGTCAAGTCAAAATAAAATGTAGGAGCCCTGTGGCAAGGTTTTCAAATACAAGCTTTTGGTGCATGAGAAACATAGGTGCTAGCCCAACAGCAAGAGTTACTGTGGAGAGGACAGGTTCTCCTTTCCATGCAGGCAGTGAGACAGTGCAGTGAAAGCCAGGGAAGCAGTCTTCTGCCAAATGTCTATGGTTGATATATGTTCCTAAATCTATTAAAGGAAGCATACTCTGGTATAACATGTACCGAAGAAAGCAGCAAGAATAACAGGTTTCTGTTATTAACCTTCCATAACTTTTGAGCTTTGGAAAATCCCTTCTATTTGGCCTAGATAATTTTTTGAGGTGCCTTCCAACCTGAACTATTCAATGATCCTATGATCCTTTGCACACCTACGTGGTAACCTCTTTGAGGCAGGAACCGATATCAAGCAGGTACACACCTGAACAAAATTATCTCCTTTTATCAAAAAAACCTCTGAAACACTCTGTGTGCTGTAATGAATAACTAAATAGTTAGTAATTAATGATCTTTGCAATAGCTATTTAGATGTATGAAAAAAAAAGAAGTTTTTTGAGTACTCCTGACTTGGCTGTACGATAGTATCACAACTGTTTTTTGTAAAATAACAAAAATGCAATCAGAGCTCTCCCAGTCTTCTCAGCTAAGAGTATCTTCCTCAAAGACAGATACCCCAAATCCAGGCAGAATACAACATTGAACACAGATTGCTGTGCACAAAGAAAAGAAAATAATTGCTGCAGCCTTCTCTGTGTGAGTGATGTTTATATCACCAAGTGAAAACTAGAAAGCAATGTCAGACAGTAAAATCAGTATTTAAGCCTGTTCAGTGATGATGTTGACTGTATTACTACAGTTTTGCCTACGTGTTCTAAAATCTTAAACATTGCAGTCTGGATTTGAACATTCACCATTGACAATATGGAATGATTAACATCTCTGGTTGCTAATTGTTTCCAATGGAACAAGAAAAGAATCTGTGAGACAAGTTCAATAATTCACAGAAACACAGTTGAAAGTGGACATAGTAGATTAAATTAGCAAATGGCTCACTTGGTTCTGCTCAGTCTTTTTCTGAAGCTTAAGCCCCAGAAGAGCAGAGCAGCAAATTCCAAATCCTGCAGCAACCTTTCTTTATAGCCATATTAGCCAGGACCTGCAGATCAATGCAAAGTCTGTCAGAGTCAGAGCAGGTTTAGGAACACACTCTGGCTGCTTTGCGCTTCTGGACAACCAGGTATGTAACTGAACTCATCCAAGGATTTTTTGCAATATAAAATAATGTAAAGAGAAAGTGTTGCTAATTTTACTAAGTGTTCAAAAATGAAAGCTAAGGGAGCACTAAGAGGCCAAAGCAAGGATACCTGTGTTTCAGAATAGACCTTCTGTAAAATGACAGTTTATTTTGAAAAATGAAATTTTGTATCAAGTTCTTTTCCTATAAACTTAAATACAAACCTTTAGCTCTTTTCATCACTGTGTATGGCTCTGCATGTAGCAGTCGGAGATTGTGAAAGTTATTTACAGACAACAATAATGTATACCTTCGGGAAGAGGATTTATTCATTGTGTGGAGAGTTGGCTGCAAAGCCATTACTGAAGAGACTTCTGTGCAGCAGTTAACAGTTATTACAGTGAATTTCTGATCCTGTCAGAGCATCATGAAGCCCCACTGTGGGTCACAGACTTTATAAACACACTTTCATCTGAATGGTTTCAACGTGCACTTAAACAAATGTAATAGAGAGTTCAATACTGGAAAACTATTCAGTTTTATCATTTGTTGATTGTATGATTTTGTTTATTGCTCAAGTACTCGAGATATGATTTCTTTAAATAGGGAGGATTAGGGAAAATTGACAAAATTTTACTGTAAAATACAATATCAAAACTGCAGGTATATTTTAATTTCTGAGACAGCAGTAATAGGAAAAAAAAATCAGATCATGTATTCCCTCTCTTTTTTTTCACTCTTGAAAGGAACCAGCTGCAAAGCATGTTTCCCACAGAAGACAGAGAGAAATAATGTATAGCAGTCCAGAACAGGATGCATCATTCTATAACCTTTTCTGAGTCAGATTAGTTTTATACAGGGTTTTCCACTGCAGCTGCACATAAATAGGTTGGGAGTAGGTAGGGTAAATGGAACATCTAGTGCTTAGAGGACATGCCTTTGCACTTGCAGTCTTTAGGGTAGCTGCAGATACTCAGCAGCCCAGCCATAGGCCACCTCTAATCAGATACCACCTAGCAGCACCCAGGTTGCTGAAACTCTAAAAATAAGAAAGATTTGGCTCCCCATCATGACCCATCATGTGTTTTGCTCCAATGCAAGAAGCACTACAAGCAGCTGGAGCTATGCAGAAGGCAAAGGTGTCAAATTATGTCATTTGACCAGATATGCAGCCCACAGCTGCCAGCTCAGGTTGATAGCACTGGCCAATGGTTTCACACTCCACATCTTCCAGCAAAAGATGAATTAGTCTTAGGGAAAGCACAGTAATCCTGGAAAGACTTAGGAACAGAGTGATTAAGTCACCTCAGGATTAACCATAACTGTTCACAGGTTTAACTCACTGACTGTAATACCTCCTATGCTTTCCCTAGATTCTTAATATTTTCTGATGCAGAAAATTTGTTTTTAAGAAAGAACTGAAGTATCATCTTCTGAACAGGAAAAGAGAATATATAAATATATATATGTCTCTTCTAATCAGACTTGGCCATTGTCTGAACAAAGAGATAAATTTGCCCTTGCCGGAGAGTGTTTGGACACACACAGCAATACAGTACCAGCACATCCCTCTATGTATCAAGAAATACCACTACAGCTCCAATGCCGAAATTAGGTACCAATAGCTTGACAGGAACCTGAAAGGCTCTTTCACATCAAATACTTTAAAATGTAGCTGATGTTGCAAAGGCTTTCAAACCTGCACAGCAAGGACATGCCTCTAGCCTACCTGACACAGTGCCCTAGCTGCCCTCCAAGGAGAGGAGAAGGCCAGGAAGGAGGGATTTGTCTAATGCACATCATTTACCAGTTATTTCCTAAGGATCTGATCTTTCAAAAGATACTTGCATATTTTGCTTTCCAACATTCGCAGTCACATGGCGAATTATAACTTTGATGTTAGCACAGCCTGATAAAAAAACTCAGCATGGGAATGTTTGCATCAGCCCCTTACACTGTGAATTTCTGCCTTCCCATTTGCCATGGATTGTTAACAACTTAATTCCTCCTTTCCCCAAACTAATTTGAAACACCATACCATGCAGAACTTGTCATCACCTGCACAGGGATTGTTCTTCAGAGTATTTTACAATTTTTCTACCTGCTTCCAAAGGAAAGACACTTACATAATTGATTGTGTCCATGCTGAGAATACGTTGGACACATAGTGTGTCATGATGAATTAATGTACCAAGCACAAGAAATGGCACATGCTGGTCTCAGGACTTTGCCAGAATCTTCCCTTTCACCCCACTGAGTTTGTCACTGAGTGGTGGAGGAATCTCAGATACCCAGCCCTTACCTTAAGGAAATGCTGATGAGCCATACCTGGAAAATCCAGTAATAGGAAATTGGTTTATTCTTGTTTAAGGCTTCAGGATGTGGTCAGTTAGGAACCACAAGATAAAGAAATCCAAACCAGACACATTTTCCCAAGGCAATGTAAGAACATTTTTAGAAAAACTCGAAGGTGATCTATAAGGAACTAGTAAGAATTTCTTCCTGCCCTTTTTCTTCAACATACAAAGAAACATATTCACACCTAACCCCTTTTGAACACCACTTTAAATATAAAGCTGACAAAGCATTGAAGTGCACCTTTCCTTTCCAATTCTTTCACATACCAAAACAACTTTTTACTTCCTTTAATCTCTCCACTTCAAGATCTGATCTAGGAACATCTCCTCTGCATCTCTCTTACCTTTTCATTGCAAAGACCTCACAGTCTCCTTTTAGTATAACAGTACATACCTGGTCATACCAAGGCTTAGCTTTTTAGTAGGGCATCACCTTCCATACTCAGCATCAGACTTTATTCTGATACCAAAGCACACAACCCCAGTTTCTCTAGTATGTGGTATCAGATGCCTGTCAGGTAACGTGAGAGGCACTAAGCTGAAACTCTGTCCTCATTTTTTATGAGGTGCTTTGCAAAGGCAAACATATGCAACTATAGGGCTTCAGTCTCCATCTTCATCTCCCACCCATACTCCTGGAGCAGCTGTGTATGATTATGGGTGCTTGCCCATAAGACAGGCTAATGAAGGGCAATAAGCACACCAAAGGCCCATGCCCATACAGTTGACAAACATAGAGCATCATATGAGCTGCAGAGGCTGACTGTGTAGTTCCATGCCTGAAACTCAAGAGGGTGGCCTCTTACAGTTCAGCTATATTTAATTCTGAAGACATCAAGTATTTCAAAGTTTGCATTTAAAAGAAAGCGTGCAAAGAATAGATGGAGAAGGAATAAAGTTCCAAATAATTCAAAATCAACCTATCCCTTTGATATGTGCCTAAGCTGCAGAAAAAGCAAGAACACGTGTAGAAAACTGGGTTAACTATATTCGAAGTCTCACTTCAGCTGCCTCTTTCTTCCCCTACATTTTACTAGTGGGAAGTGTAATGTAAGTGGTAAAAACAGGGAAATGAGAACTTCAGGCTGCAGATTCTATTTGCAGTTTTTCCACAGACTTGCTATGTGACCTCAGGCAAATCAATCTCTCTGCACTTCAGCTTAACCTTCTGTAAAATTGAGATACGAATTCTTTGACTTACCCATAGGCTCACAGTGGGGTGTTACACAGCTTAATTAATTAATGTTTGTTAAACACTTTGAATGAATGTTTCTGCACAAGTTTAAATTATTACGGGTTGTACTTTTTTTAAACTCTGGATTATGACCCTTGAACATATTTGTCACTATGTCTAGTGCAAGTTTTAAGATTGCTACTCTGATGTAATAAATTATATTTTAAATGAACCCTTTCACTGGAGTGACTGTGACTTTAGTTGTCTACACTTAACATTTACAGTCATTGCACTAATTGGTCTAACCTTGTATTGCAGGTTTCCATGAACATCAAATGACTTCTTTGGTCATGCCTGAATTTGTTTCACTTTATGTTCTCATGGGATTAGTAACAGCTAACAGACTTCATGTAAATTCATCCATATTTGCTGATCTCCATCAGAAGAATAAAATCTTGTATCTCTTATACAAGTCCTTACAGGTCTAGAATCTCTTTACTGCTCTCATTATCTTCATTTTCATGTAATTGATTGGTTTATGGACACAGTACAAGTTCTTTTAACTTCACTAATTTAAGTTTTCACTCAGCATGAATTTATGTGTTTATTCATGAATCATAGGACCATAGAAAGGTTTGGGTTGGAAGGGACCTTGAAAGATCATCAAGTCCAAACGTATTTTGCAAATTTTTTTCACTGACTCTTCCGGGTAAGAAATTCTGCAATGTGTCCTGAAGAGGGTCTCCCCTCCTACTGAAGCTTACAGTAGGCATCAGGATAGCAGAAGGAAATGTTTTACAAAAAATTATGTTCCCAAATTCTGAGTTTTTATAGCAAATTTGATCTTTAGCATGAGGAGATTAATGTTATGGGCATAGTACTGAGCTTATTAACAAACTACAATTTTTCAAGAGAAATCATTCATAAGGTTTTACTGCTGCATCTTTAAAAATGTCTGTCAGCAAATCCCAAGGAAGCAGAAAGGGATATGCTAATTAAAAGGAGTTATATAAATGCTAATAAAGGAAGTGACCCATGAATTAGCATGTCATGCCCCAGTGTCTTATCACTGAAAACAAAGAAAAAAATCACTATAGCTCCATATAATGGTGCACTGCTGACAGAGGAAGATCCCATCTTAACTTTAGGCATAACAGAAGCTCAGAGCAATCACCTTAAACAGAAATGATAAATCAAGCTGTCTTTGGAGAGGACAGACAAGGCTAACATTGTCAACATCCTGACATTAAAACAGCTGGAGAGTTAAATATAGGTTGCAAACTTTATGGATTCCTATCAAGCTTTCTATGAATTGAGATGTGTTCTGGAGATTAAGTTTGTCATATCTGCTGCAAATGCTGGGCTGGATATCATGGATGCTGACAGTTGGAGCAGCAAGATTGGTTTAGACCTGTATGTACTAAAGCCGGAATGTCAGCAGACATGGCACAGGACTTATAGAGAGCTGGGCATTTCTGGAGATGCAAATAAATGTTGGGCAGACATCTAAGATGACATGAAACTTGACTTACATGGAGGGCAGAGCGTGAACCAGCTGTCTCTGGGAACACAGCCACTTCATTTGCTCAACCAACTGTGCTGACTCAACCTCTGTTCATAACAATGGGAGCTGAGACAGTGCATGTATTAACACCCAAATGCAGGTGTCCTAACCTGGAACCACAATCCCAATCTGAGCACCTTTCATGAAAGTAGGCAACGCTGAAAACCTGAGTGGACTCCAGGGATTTTTATGGCACTTCTTTCCATGCAGTCAGAACTTGTTCTTGAGCAAAGCTGTGGTGGTTGTATTTGCATTATTTTTCGTAATTGTGTTGACTTGTTCTCTGCAGTAATACAGGATTAGCTTTAAAAGAACACGCATTTTTAATCAGCCTTCTGAAAAGACCATTTTATTAAAGATGGTTGACCAAAATTAATTTTGCACATTTTATTTCAAAACAGTTTTTGCAGACTGCTTCTGAATGAGTGACCTGAAGTCACACTTGGAGTCTGAGGACAGTACAGAAAGGCAATTCATGTGCACCTACAGAATTCTGCTGCTAAATGTTTTTGCTGTTAAACAAATCTTAAATTGTGAAATGGAACTTGAAAAATACTCATAAAACCTGGAAGACAGTGTGCTTTTCTTGAGTGTTCTTTCTAGCAAAATGCAAATACTGATATGAAAAATACTTTTTGTCTCTAAAAAAACCAAAGCAGACAGATATCAGGGAAACAGCCTGAACAATGGCTTTGCTACTAAGTCACTATACTGCCCTTGGTAATTTAGTCAATGTGTTATTTAGTGAATGTTAAGCTTGTAAAGACCAATTTTTTAGTATTTCTATTATGCTTTAATGAAATCAAACATGATAGGCTAAGCTGTCTTACTATATTTCTTTTGTTATGCTTTTTGTAAGAAAAAGCCAGTCATTGTTCTAACAAGATAATGATAATCTATCAAGTCATGGAGTGATAAATCATGTCAGAAAGTGCAATTCAATTCATTATTTAAAATCTTGTCAGGAAGCTAACTTCATTTTTTAAAATTAAGAGGAAAGGTTTCAAATTATATCTTAGATGTAAGAAAATAATTAATAAATAGTGATTGTCTGAAATAAATTATTGAAAAGTTCTCTGAAGGCAGATAAACATAACAAGGACTTGCAAACCTGTCTCCAGATAGCAGCTTCAAAGTCATTATGTGTAGGCTACAAATTTTAAAAGTAACACCAGATATTTGTCTCCTTTGTTGACACTGCCAGAGGTAGATCTTCTATAACTACATTAAACATTTCCCAGAAATATATAGAGAGGGTTGGGAAGGAGGTATAAAATATACACAAAAGCCTATGGAGAAACAGCAGTACTCCCTGCTGCAAAGAGTCCTAGCTCCATGCACAGTCAAATTCAATTTTCAGTGGTCACCTCTGCAGTATTGTGTTTCCTTCATGTCTTGAAAGACTATTTGAAGGGGAGGAGGACAGAGTTACTGCCCCTGACTGCTGAAGTAACACTAAGTGTATACTTCTCAAGCTGGAGAAGGTGTAGATGTTCCTGCAAGACTTTGACTCTCTTAACAGATACACTGGTGAAGTCTTCTATAAGTTCCTTACAAGATTGCCTCCTCCTGAAACTATCTATAGCTTGGAATTCATAGTATCATAGAATCGCTAGGTCTGGAAGGGACCTCTGAAGGTCATGTAGTCCAGCCCCCCCTGCAGTGAGCAGGGACACCCTCAACTAGACCAGGCTGCTCAGAACCTTGTCCAACCTCACTTTGAATAGCTCTAGGGATGCGGCCTCAACCACCTCCCTGGGTAGCCTATTCCACTGTTCTACCACCCTCATGTAAAGAACTTCTTCCTGATATCCAATCTAAATCCACTCTTCTCTAACTTAAACCCATTCCAGAGCTTCTCCTCTGTGACAGGAATTCAAGTCTGAA
Organism: Todiramphus chloris collaris; assembly: GCA_025345505.1. Taxonomy (NCBI): domain Eukaryota; kingdom Metazoa; phylum Chordata; class Aves; order Coraciiformes; family Alcedinidae; genus Todiramphus; species Todiramphus chloris. The sequence continues at coordinate 5,487,191 of JANVCC010000012.1, read as the reverse complement.
CCTGCTTAAGAGTTAGTGTATATTCTACCTTCTCTTGTCTGGGTGAGTGCTCTTACCTACTATCTAGAGAGAAGAAAGGTTAAATGTACCACCATTATTGGCAATGAAAGAAGATATTGCCCCATGGGTCCTTACGCTTGCAGTGTGTGTTAGGCATGCTCGAACCTGTTTGCATATACAGGCAAGATCACAAGATCTTACTGGGCTAATATATGAGTCCTGCCAAGGTGGATACAGTTGTCTGCACAAAGAACTGTGCAAAAAAAGATGGGGTAGCAATTAAGTCCTTTTTGTGCTGCAGTGTCTCAAAAAGGGGACGTCTCAAAGGTTTCCTGTGCAGATAAATGCATGAAAGATTATGAGAGCACGTTCTAGTAATGGGACCTTGTTTGGATAGAATTCCCCTCTTCGTGACATGATGGCTTGTCATTTTAATTTGAAAGTCTATCACAGCTAATAAAAATGGGGCATGCCACATGAAACCAGCATCTAAAAGTGAGTTAGACTAGAAGAGAGAATATGTAGTATTGCCAGGAGGTCTGCAGGTGCTAGTCAACACCATAGTGGTAAAGGCTGAATGACCATAAAAATGAGGAGAGGTGGAAAGGTGATTTAGATAATTGCTATTACCACCCATCCATGCACAGAAAAAAAAGTCATTGGTGTTGTGGGAATCTGACTTCTCCCTGTAAGATTCTGTCAAATTGCAGTATAATAATTCAGGCATCAAATAATCCATAGACGTATTTACAAACCTGGAACAAAATAAGTTAGACAACTGGAGGAAACTTAGTGCTTTAACAAGGGATCCAGCAGCGGCTCTGGATGAAAACAACAAAGCTGAAAGATGGCATTATGCCTGTAGATTTAATTTACTTATAATTTCTCTTACTGTTCTGCATTGCAAACAGAGTAGCTGCACAGTGGTAGGAAAGAACATGCCAGGTGGTTATGGGCTCAGAATTACCATTTTGTATATATTATCTACTTAAAAATGCAACATTAATTAAGGTTCAGCTGCAGCAACTGACAAATTGTGGTCCATAAGCATACAAGTTCTTCCAAGTAATGAGAATTTCTTGCACAAAGTAAAAGTGCTGCAGTGTTGTGTTCAATATGGAAATCTGGGACTCCATTCAATGAACGCATGCAGAGCACACCACTGTTAATTGAGAAGATGTAATTATAGTACCCACGAGCCACCAGCATGTGGGGACACCTAATGGTCATTATGGAAAGCAGTGCGTTATGTCGGGCTACTATTCTCAGCAGTTTGTTTCTTAAAAAAAGCCACAGCTGAAAGTGGATGTGGGTGAGCCAAACTCTGTGTGACACAATCTCAGCCATTAAGTAACAGGAACAAGCTCGACTGATCAATCAGCAAAACCCACATGGCCACTCAGGAGCCTTGACTGACGTGACAGAAAAGCCAAGTAGCTGCTAAGAAAGTTTCCAAGACTGAAGATCATGCATACAAAGTCCATAAGAAAACCAGCATGAAAATTGGTATGAACCAGGGAAGATCTAACACAGAGAAGGTGAGTGGGATGACAACCCTATTTTCTTGCCCACAAGGAATAGTTCCCATCCTGCTTCCCCATGGGCATTCATCAAAAGGTACAAACCTCTGAGCAAGATCTAGGATGGCATGTTTGCAGGCTGTAACCATTTCATCTACACCAGCTACTCCTGCCTGAACAAGTCAGAACCTTGAGAAATTCTGACAGGCGAAACTGGAGAGGTGGCTCTACTGCAACCAAGAATGGGACTTTTTATGCTTATAAGGAACTACTTCAGTCCCCTACAAATATTAGCAGGGTTATATTGCTGGTGAAACAGTCAAGGGCAGCAGGAGAATGGTCTGACACAGAGCAGCCTGCAGTCACGACCGAGCTCAGGTTGCTGAATGATTAATGAAGTGATGGATTTACCTTGTTACAAGAAGGGAATAGCTTGAGGTCCTTAATGGTGAGAAATTTAAAGCTGATAAAAGAAAGGGGGTGAGTTTTGGTTTAAGCAAATCATAACATAACCTGGGCCCCTCCCTTCCATGGTACATTTGTGAACTACACTACAGGAGACAGCTATAATAAATAACATGAAGGACAGAAATTTTTGCATTTGATTAACATGATATTATCTTAGAGCTCAGTTATAACAGATATTTGTGGACCTGAGCAGTATTATCAGCCTGAATTCATTTTTATGAGACTAAATCCTTTAGAAGTTTTCTACCAGTTGAAGCAAACTAACCTATGGCTTTAGACATACATTTTAAGATTATGGGAGCTACTTCTAACTATATTCAGCTATTTGTGTGAAGGGCTGATGATGCTTAAACTTATAAAAATAGATAAGTCTTGATTTTTTCTTTGATCAGAATCTTGTTTCACTCTGAGGAAACCCATCATGTTGGGGATCTGTATCGATAAGACAGTTGTGTCTGGGTGAAACCATGATGAATCTTTATATTATGCCCTTAGGCTAATGCACACAGAACTGCATTTGTATTCATAAGGGAGTCAGCTAACCCTACCACTTGTAAAAGGGCTACAAAGCTGTTCTACTTAGATTAAAAATAAAAGTAAATACTTTCCTTCGTGCTACATACATTCAGCAGGGAAGAACTCATCCATAAAGGAGCCAGAGTGAAAAAATAAAGCATTCATTGTGGATTACTTAGGAAAAAAAAAAAAGAGAATTTACCTCCTTTGGAAGAAGGGGCAAGCATCTCAGGATGGGTATAGGGATCTCGTTAGGTCATGCAGAGAAAAAATTTGAAAGGCAAAAGCCCAGATGGAGCTCAATCTAGCCACCATCAGAACAGACAACAAAAAGTGTTTTTGCAAATACATTAACAATAAAAAGGGAGCCAGGGAGGATCTCCGTACTTTATTGTATGCAGGAGGGGGAACATTACAACCAAGGTCAACGGATACTTAAGGCCACCTTTGCCTTCATTTTTATTAGTCACACCAGCTACCCCCAGGGTATTCAGCCTCCTGAGATGGAAGATAAGGATGGAGAGCAGATCAAACCACCATAATCCAGGAGGAAGCAGTTGGTGATGTACTACAGCACCTGGGCATTCACAAGTCCACGCACTCAGAAGGGGTCCACCCCAGAGTATTGAGGGAGCTGTCAGAGGAGCTCACCAAGACTCTCTCCATCATTTATCAACCATCTAGGCTAACAGGGGAAGTCCCAGATGACTGGAGGCTTTCCAATGTGATGCTCATCTACAAGAAGGGCTCATCTTGAGTGAGCTCACATGGTAAGTGCAGGACAGACAGGGGATCAGGCCCACTCAGCATGGCTTCAGGAAAGGCAGGTCCTGCTTGACCAACCTGATCTTCTTTCATGACCAGGTGACCTGCACAGTGGACAAGGAAAAGGCTGTGGACATTGTCTGCCTAGACTTTAATAAAATATCTGACACCATCTCCCATAGCATTCTCCTAGAGAAGCTGGTACCCTGGGGTTAGACAGGTGTACTCCTCACTGGGTTAAAAACTGGATGGCTGAGCGCAGAGATTTGTGGTGACCAGAATTAAATCCAGTTGGTGGCTTGAGACCAATGGCATCCCCCAGGAGTCAGTTTCGGGGCTGCTCTTGTTCAATATCTTTCTCAATGATCTCGATGAGGGGATTGAGTGCACCCTCAGCAAATTTGCAGAAAACACCAAATTGGGAGGGAGTGTTGATCTGCTTGAGGGTAGGAAGGCTCTGTAGAAGTATGTGTACAAGTTGAATTGATGGTCTGAAGCCAATTGTATGAGGTTTAACAAGACTAAGTGCCAGGTCCTGCACTTGGGGCACAACAAGCCCATGAAGCGATACAGGCTTGGGGAAGAGTGTCTGGAAAGCTGCCTGGCAGAAAAGGACCTGGGAGTGCTGGTGGACACTTGCCTGAACATGAGTCAGCAGTGTGCCCAGGTGGCCAAGAAGGCCAACGACATCCTGGCCTGTATCAGAAATAGTGCGGCAAGCAGGAGAAGGGAAGGCATCATGCCTCTGTACTCAGCACTGCTGAGGCCACACCTTCAGTTCTGGGCCCCTCATTACAAAAAAGACATTGAGGTGCTGGAGAGAGTTCAGAGAAGGGTAACCAAGCTGGTGAAGGGTCTGGAGAACAAGTTCTGTGAGGAGATGCTGTCAGAATTTGATTCTCTAGTTTGGAGAAGAGGAGGCTGAAGGGAGCCCTTATCACTCTCTACAAGTACCTAAAAGTAGGTTGTAGTGAGGTGGGTGTGGCCTCTTCCCTCAAATAAATGATGACAGGGCTAGAGGAAATGGCGTGAAGTTGCACCAGGGGAGGTTTAGATTAGATATTGGGAAGAATTTCTTTACTGGAAGAGTAGTCAGGGGCTGGAACGGCTGTCCAGGGAGGTGGTGGAGTCACCATTGAAAAAGGTATTCAAAAACTGTGTAGATGAGGCACTTCAGGACATGCTTTAGGGGGATGGTGAGGTGGTGTAGGCTTTTGTTGGGTTTTGTTTTGGTTTTTGGTTTGTGTGTTTAGTTTTGTTGGTTTTGGGTTTGCTTTGGTTTCGATTTTGGTTTTTATTGGTGTTTTTTTGGTGGGTTGATGTTTGGACATGGTCCTTCCCAACCTTGACAACTATGTGATTCTGTGACTGAAGGAACGTGGGAGGGAGGGGTTGTAACTGAGTATGAGAGCAGCAATTATTTAATTTACACTAGATTCTGCTTTTGCAAACTGAACTTGAAGGGCCACTGCTACAGCAGAAGCCACATAAGGCCAAAAATCTTTGGAACAGATCTAAGACAGAATTAAATCATGCACTAATAAAATCTGCATAGTGTCAACCAAAGGGATGAGTAGCCACTTCTCTCCCCTTGGTGTTCATAATGTAGATCTGCATTCATTTCATGTGTGCCTTGATTCTGCCTAGAACAGACAAAAATGTGGCCCTTTAATGGCCTGGCCAAGACCGGGGGAAAAGTGTTTATTAAAAAAAAAAGGATAATGTTGTTACGCTTCATTTCCTTCCTTAGTCAATTCAAAATCCCCAAAACTTCTGGTGATATCACACCTTTAATATTTCAGACCATGTTCATTATAAATAAGCTTCTTCTAGGATAATGTGATCTATAAGACAAGCTGTCAAAAATCTTTGTTAAATATAATCTGACAGCATTGGAAGCATGCTCAGCTGAAAAATGGCAAAGTTTATGTACAAAATATTATTAACAGTTCATGATCTTTCACATACACTGTTCATTTATTAGAACCCATGGCCTGAAAGTTGCCATCAGTTCATGTCTAAAAAGAGATTTTTCTTTAGCAGCTTTTTCTAAATGTCGTGTCTGTGACTGTCCATAACTCAAATAGCACTCTGCCATGTAATGGAAGTATTCAGCAAGATGATTCAACCTCACATGATATTGGTTTGTTAAGAAATACCTGTGAAAAGCTGTTATTCTCCCCAAAACCAATGGAGGCAAGTATTTTTTTCAAACACATCTCCTAATTTTGAGTCCTAAGCCTTGAGGGGTTTTTTTTCAGTTTAGTTTGGCAAAAGCATTTGTCTCTAATGAAACAAAAACCAGACATTTGAAATAGAGTTTTACAGATGTTTCCAAAATATTTTCCCAAAGACAAACCACAAATATAGCCTCCAAGAGCCAACCACAGACTTATCTGTCTGGAAAATGGAAATTCACCACCACATGCAATGTTTTCACACCACAAATTGCACCAAAAATCTGACTGTCAGAATAATGCTGGGAATAGGAGAAATATAAAAGATAAAAGTGTAATTTTTGTCTTCTCTATTGTCCTGCAGGTGGGATGCATAATTCCCTGAAGTGTCCTGATGCCTCTTTTGCAGGATGGTACCAACCATATAGTGGATGAGGTATTTCCCAATTAACCAGGCTAGTGTCGCAGGGAAGCCAGAAACCTGCTGGGTGCCAATTGTTGCCCAACACACTATTAAATGGAAGATAAAGAAGACAAGTGCATAGGTAGGTGATGCTCAAGCTGCAGAGTTAAGGCCAGATCACATGCAAGCACCTGGCTCATCTGCAGCCTGTCTAATTCGTATTTTGTAGAAGAAAATCTTTCCTTCCTAAAAATTCCCAGTAAGTCTGCTCTCTACTATTGACATCTGCTTTCTGCTATTGATGTCTGCTCTGTACTATTGACGTCTCCTCAAAATTCTTATCTCTGTAAGAATAAAAGCTTCAGTCTTGGTGCTATGAAAACATTTGCATAAAACGATGCATAAAAATGTAAATTAAAATGAGTAAATAGTCTTTTTGTTGTTTTACAGTTTTGTACTGATAATTGGACTTTTTAGTTTCTTAGTGTTAGAAATTACATCCCTGAAACACTGATACAGACTGATTAGTGTATGGCTTAAACCCATACATTATCCTTTTTTCTTCTCCAGAAGTTATTTTCTCTGGAATCCATTAACAATCTTGCTTTATTTATTTAAGATTCAGTATTTAAAAGCCTAACTCAGACTTAGAAATTTATGACACACAGTCTGACACTGGAGGTGCAGCTTCAGAAATTGAAGATTATATCTAAGACAAATGGTGAATAAGAAAAGCAGCAGTAAAAACTCCTAAGCAACTAGAGCTCTCCAGAAACAGGAAGAAACAGAAAAGTTAAAGCAAGAGTTTGGCAAGCACAGATAAGAACAGACAGATTTTCTATGGATTACTTCAGTCACAGATGTACTAGATTTGTACATTAGCCTGTGACTGAGGCAGAGAAAATCATTTATTAAAATGTGCAGCACAAACATGAATATTGAGCTCCTAGACACAAATGAAGCTATTGAGAGAGATACATTTCATAAGTGACCTCAGAGGAAAGAGGAAATATTTGAATAATTTATAAAATACTTTATATTGTTGAGGCAAATGTGCAATTGTGGAGGGCTTGTGAAATCCCTAATTCTGGAAATCAGATTGTATTGGGAATAAAAGTCCCAAATTTGTGAGAGGGGTGGGGAGCGAGTTGAGGGGTGGGACCTAGGGGAAAGAATGTGAGGAAATCTTTATCCAAACCCTAGAGAAAAGAAAAAAACATTCCCAAGATTTCAGACCACAAATAAAACCAAGTGCAAGTTTTGGAAGGAAAACAAGACGCAGTGGACAAGATTAGAAAAATCTCTCCAGAGGAATCTTCAGACTGCAAATAGAAAGAATTCACAAAACCAGCATGGAGGGCTAAACCAGAACAGACCAAAATCAATTCTAAGCTACATCTCACCTTTGGAAAGACCTTCCATATTTGCAAGAAACAGAAGCCAGACTTTACTAAAAGGAAGCAAATTGCTATCATGGCATTGTTCAAGATGAATTTGCATGTGACACCTGCAGTGAGTTTTACTGATTAGTTGACTATGGTTGGACAGCTTAATGTGATAGCTGAAGTTATAGGAAACCATCTGAAGAGAAAACATACTTGCACTGAATACAAACAAGTAACTGCAGATAATGCTGTGGATAAATGCTTCTAGTTGGAGGTTCATATGAGTTTGACATATGGATAAAGGAAAATCTTGAAAAGATAAGGTTTATAAATGTTTCAGGGCCAGAGCATATCGATTTAGCATCTGAAAACATGGAAAATGCTCAGGCTCATTATGAGATCTTCTGCTGTAGGACAGAAGATTATGAAGGTAGAAAATCAATTCTGTGATGTCTTAACTGGCATTGGAAAGCTGTCAACAGAATATAAGATAAGGACAACAAAACTCGATTGTCCTGTCATAAGTGTTCCTAGAAATGTCCCTGCAGTGCTCAGACACAAATGTCAACAAATGGAGCAAACACTCAAATCTGCTGTATGCATGTATGTACATGGTAATGAAAACTTTCTTATTGGAAACGTTTTTGCCAGTGTTACAGTACAAGTTGAGACTTTCCAAAAATAAAAGCAGATACTGACACCTTATTTGAAAATTTATAATGACAATCCCTTCAATAATATTAAAAGAACTTCATGGTGTAGGTAGTATTTTACTCAGTAATATTAGATTGATGTGAGACTTAAAAAAAAAGGGGGGGAAACAATCTCACAATACACCTCATTATGATAATTCAAGAAATTGCAGGTCTATGTAGATATTAAGATATTTGTCCATGCCAGAAATATTCATGCAGCAATTTGGAGTTACTATTGCCACTATATAGACATAGTACTATTTAAAAATATGAAAATGAAATCTCTAGCTTTACATATGCATATAAGCACATGAAATAGTTCACATATAAAAACCTGGACATGGAATACCAGATGTACTAATGATAAATAATGGGGCACAATTTGATTGTTCTGAGTTTAAATGCTTTGCAAAACTTTAAGCATCTTGAATTCAGGTCATCCACAATCTAGTGGTTTTATGGAAAAAGCTATTAAAATTATTTAGAGGATGCTCAAAAACCCCCCACGTGTGGATATGAATTTAGATTTCCACCTGGCATGACTATATTAAAACGCAGTATCTTTGATTTTGGGTCTCAGAAGTACTAGCCATATTCTAGAGACAGGTCTAGAGACTAAGCAATTTACTCAGAAAAAGTTGCATAAAAAAGGCCGAGCTATAAATGAAATTCAGGAGTTCTTCATTAAGTTCTTGTCTTCATATTCTACTTCTCAGACATGAAAATATACATCATATCAGTTCTTTAATTATTTAGACTATTTATTTTATGAGTTTAATATTTAGTTAAGTAGAGTGGCAAGTGAATTCCTCACACTGAAAGTTTGTTTCTGTTTATCTGCAGAAGAGGGCTATCCTTACACTGACTCAAAAATAATAAATGATTTACACATACTTCAAGTCTGCTTTATTAATTTATACCACAGGAAATTTAAATTTAAATTTCAGCACTCAATTAAAGCAGATTCACGTCACATTAAGGATTTCTTGTTTAATCATTCACAGGGACTATGACATAATATCAGACCACCAACCTGCAAGCCCAGTCCTGACTCTGTAGGATCCAACTGTGACCAGTCGGAGACCCATTAGGGATAAGCATAAGAATGTCTTGATGGGCAGATGGGATATAGTCTGTACTCAGACTTGTCCCTGCTGGTCACAAGCTCAAGCCATGAGGCATGAAATTTCAGATCCTTTCCCCTCTGGATAACTACAACTCTGGATATTTCTGATGCACACATAGGATACACAATCTCCTTTTTTGTTTACTTATTTGGTTTGGATTTCTTACTGTGGATACTGTCTATTATAAAAAAGTTGCTTCCAGAGTTTCACAGTTTTCCATTATTAATTATGTAAAATAGACTTTTTCATACTGAAAGGAAAAAAGAATCCAACTTCTTTCTTGTAGTTTATGTCCTTTTATCTATTTCACTCTTACTAGTCTCTTTCCTAAGTGAAAAATCTCAATTCATTCAAATCCTCACTCAGCTCTATCATATTCCTTGAGCTCTGATACCTCTTTTTTGTGATAAGATGGCCAGTCCTGAACAGTATTAAAATAGCCTTCATCAACTGATTTATGGAAAAGGTTTTATAAAATCTTTGTGCTGCTTACCCTCCCATTCTTTATGAATTCTCACATCCTATCAAATTTCCTTTCTACAAATGTACTTGGAGGATAAGTCTTCACTGTACCCTCTACAATGAAGACATGTCCCTGCCTATTAAAGTTATACCAGTTGTGACATTTATTTTGTTTTCATTGTGACATAGATTATATTATTCAGGTACATTACACACATTCAGAATACCATGGTTCAGCTGAACTGCTCTCTGAAGAAGGAAAAATTAGCTGTCAGCAGGCCCTTATAAAGACCATAAGCAAATAAAATTACCAAGGGGTTAGGGAATATATGGGAGGAAACAAATAAGAAAGAGAGTAAATAAATTAACAAAGTGATGCTCAAAGTATTTCTTAAACTCTGTCTTTAATTTTCCAATAAAGAACTAAATAGTTTGCAAATTCAGTTTCTCTCTCAACATGTAAGTAAATATATTTCATTTTTAGATCACTGTTTCTTGTCTATTATAGTTCAATAATGGGAACATCAACATCACCTCTTAGCTGTTGGAGTTCTCCGTAACATTGGTGAAGAAATCTATATCCAAAGCACTATGAGAAAAGTAAATGGATATGCCAAGGGCATGTGTATATCTGGTCACTGCTTCTGCTGTCAATTCCATTAGAGGAACCAAGCACTGCTAAAATAAAAATTCATTTTATGTGTGTTATGTTCAAAAAACACACAAAGAAATTGCACCAAACTCATTTAAACAATGGTTAGGTAAATTTCAATCTGTATTGAAGGTTTATATTCAGCTACTGAGTTAATTAAAACAGTAACAAATTTCTAACTGAGCCTACTCCTGAGATGTTTTCAAAGATATTATGACAGAAGCTCTGTGGCTTCAGGCAAATGCACACAAGTTTAAGCACGTGAAGAGTCATGTTAAAGACAAATGGATCACTCACAATTTTAAGTAAAGCACAATGGTACATCCCTGCAGTACTGGGTCAAAATGTGAAACTCCCATTGAGTTTAAAAAACGTTATTTGAAACATCCTGCATAACAGTGTTAGCCTGACAGTTTATACTGAAACAAAGACCCTAGAAAATGCAGTAAAGAGAGCTCATAAATATTAATTTGGCATTTCTACCAACACAAAGAACTAAAAGGTATAAAGTCAAGCACTTAGAATAATGGGAGATGCTTCTGTGTTGTTATACATTTTGGTGTTTGGGTAGTGTCTTATATTTCCAGACCAATTTGCTCTCCAAAATATTCTGCACCCCCAAAATCCGCGTTACTGGGAATGAAAGCATGAATTATTATTTTTTTTTTTTAACTTCAAAAAGGTAGAAGAGAGAAGTGGATAGGGGACCTGTATGTTTACTTGCCATTTGAAATGCAGATAGAATTTATGCAGTTGCAGATAAAAAGAGTCCCTCCTTATCATACCAAGTAGCAGTGGTTAATTGTGATGCATCATGAAGCATATGCATTGTCAAGAAACAGACACATTAATCTTGGGAAATGTCATCAGGAAGATCAAGACACGCTGGTCAATAAAACACAAATGGCTTTGTCACTCTGGAGATAAAAAAAAAATAAAAGAGATTACTTACTTTTTAAAAAGCAAAAGGACTTATAGTTCAGGTTTAATAGCATTTTCCTTCCATTTCAAAGTTTAGACTTTCCCCTACTGACTTTAGTCAGAATTCATGTGCTGTATTCCTTTATCAATTTCAGAGATTCTTCCCTCTAATTCCTTTGCTCAAACAACCTAATCAAGGCCTCCCTCCTTTCATACCCTCTATAAACCCAGCTCCTTCTGAAATTCTGTTCTGTTCAGAAATGTGACAAACTGACCTTCAGACCTACTACGATCAGCACCTGTATGAGTCAACACCTCAGTCGTAGCACCCATCAGCATATGGTAGAATGAATGGTCTGAGTACACTGTGAATCTGAGGGCATCTTTTCAGTGATGCCCACTGATAGGACAAGGGGCAATGAACACAAACTGGAACACAGGAAGTTCTGCCTACACGAGGAGAACTTCTTTTCTGTGAGTGTGATGAAGGACTGGAACAGGCTGCCCAGACAGTTTGTTGAGGCTCCCCCTCTGGAGCCTTTCAAAACACACCTGAACATGCTCCTGTGCAATCTGCTCTAGGTGAACTTGCTTTGGCAATGAAGTTGGACTAGATGATCTCCAGAGGTCTCTTCCAGGCCCCATCATTATGTGATTCTGTGATAGGTCATTTGCTGCAACCAGTTAATCCCCAAAGATTTTTTTCACCACTGCACAAAATCCATTTTTTACTTCTACCTGGCTTGGGTCCAACAGGAACCATGGCAAACAGTAACCAAACAAATTATATTGTTTACAATTAGGCGAAGGGCAACTTCCTAGTTTCTAGGAGATGTACTCTCATCTTGGTTATATCACCAATATTATGAAGCTGAGATGAAGAATTGTAGCCTGGGTTGGGTGGAGGAGGAAAGGAGAAAGACAAAGTGCTTAAGACAGTTCCTTGTCTGTGACTTTTTTCAGTGTCCCTCAGATTCTGGACCAGGGCCCTGTTGAGATAGGTGACTCAAAAAGAAGATTCATGTTTGAAATAGAAAACATCTGAGGCTCCCAGGCAGCCAGGGAATACAAGAAATATCAGTCAGCATGAAAAGGATCTGCCTTGGCATGCTATCATGTTGTCAAGGTTTCTGTAAGGCATGACAGGAAAAAAAAGACTTCAAAAATTACTTGAAAGTTGCTTTGTTGCTGTTTCAGAGCACTCCTTCCAAACGTGAGGATAAGCATGGGAAAGGTGATGATGTGAAGATGTAAAAACAAGAGGAAGGGAGCTGGCATCATCAGCCCATCAAAGATCGAAGCTGACATTTAAAACCGAACATGAAGAGATGATAAGCCATGTGGGGATGAGACAAGAAGGTTGTTCAAAATGAAAACAAGCTTATGTTGTATAAACAGAGACAGAAGAACAAATAGAAGAATGAAAGAAGGAGGTGATATTGTCAATGTACTGAAGTAGGAAAATGCCTTTGCATGTGAATTTTGAGTTCATTTAAATGGGAGAAAGCTGGAGAAAAGAATCTTGCAGTAAGATGTCAGGTGGTAAGACTTTTAGCTGTGTTACAATTACAAAAAGACCACATCCTTAAAAGAACATATGCAGAAGGATTTGCAAGATCCAACCAAACCAGTTAGAGGAAAGTTCACTTTCATGACCTTGCCCTCAATAAGAAACCAAAAGAGACAGCAATGGAAAATATTAACAATAGCCATGTGTTTGTGATGGCTTGAACTGATATCTAAATGTCAGTCAGACCTGTCAGAAAAACAGCCACAGACCACTGTCTGGACAGAATAAAAATGCAATGGCCTGGAGTAGACAGGCAAGTCTGTGATCCATCCCCATAGACATGATAAAATAAATTTGTAGTTATGGATAATAGTAACAAAAAAAAAAAAGGAGAAAGGGAATAAAGGAAGATCAAGGGCAGGTCTTTGTGGAATCCTCACAGAAAGGAGAAGGGTCAGAAGATGACAAAATGTGATTCAAAATGTGACAAAAAGTGACAAGATCACAAACTATGATTCAAAAGACATTAGAGTCACTAATGTGGAAGAACATCCTTGGAAAAGGGCATGGTCAATGGCATCAAGAGAAGCAGAAGATCAGTGAGGGCAAAGGCACATACAGTGCCACTGCAGATTTTGTTGAAGTCAGGTAAGGAATGCCAGTTGGACTGAAGAAAGTCTAAATCAGAATCAGAAGAGAAAGTCTTATTTTAAGACAAAATCTCTCACTTCATATGTTCTGGAATCTTTCATATTTTTGTCACTTACAATTTCCTACATATATAACTCCTAGGAAGTGTATGGATGAAGAATTATTTGGGGTTCTGTTCCTATGGCTGGATAAACACTACCAGTTGCCATGTGCCCACTGCCACTTGAGATTCTTTATAGAATAAACACTGCAGCCAAAGTGGTCAGACAGTGGCATCACCCTTCCTCCCCAGGGGATCACAGAACCAAGATAAAGCTTATCTTCACAGAGGGGAGGGTTGAGAGCTTGCCATCCACTGGTTCTGCACTATGAAGTCAGGCAAAGCAAGCTGACAACATCTTCAACTCATGCAATAGCAACTCTTGCTTTCAACTCTGGAGTTCCCTGATTCAATCTGCAAGATGTCATTCAAAACAAGAGGCAGTGCTACTGCTCTGTGCTGCATTGCCTCAGTGCATAAAGACTTTGTTTTCTAGAGCTGTGGAAATGGCACCTTTTAGAAGAAACCAGCTTTTGAAAATTCGTAATAAACCCAAAGATTGGCTTTAATACCTAAATATTTGTGCTCTTACCTAACTTAATTTGTAAGATCACTCTTCTATTTCTCTATCACTTCCACTTTGTTAATGAATTCTTCTCATGTTGATGGGTTTTCTTTTCATTGAATATGCTCTGAATCACAGTTTCAGTAAATTATTTGGAGAGAAAGGAGAGAAAGGAGAGAAAGGAGAGAAAGGAGAGAAACCTTTACCTCTCTCAACAGATGAGCAGAGCTTCAGTTACAGTGAAATAACCAACACACCCCCATTAAACTGGTGTTTAACCCAGTGTCTCAACGAGTGTAGTACCCATTAACAATCATTTAAATAAGTAGAGCTGCAAGCTCTGCACCAGCTAATGATGAATGCTAATTAGCAGCAGTTAAGCAGAAGAAGCCATCTTAACTAAACAGACAAATCTCTGCACTAAAAAATCCATCAAGCTACCACTTATAATGAGGTTAATTTAAACCTACTGTTGGAAAAAAAACAGTCCTCCAGCTTGAAGGAAACACTCATCTTCCTTATACAAATTGCAAAAGAGAAAGTTATAAGTTGAAAACCTCCAATTCTGAACTTGTTGTAGAGCAGCTGTATGGGCCCCATTCTTCTCTGCCAGGAATCAGTGGCAAAAGTCACCCTGGCTCAGTTGCTCTGTGGTCAGCCAACATTGCTAACAATAAGCGATCACAGAACAGTGGATGCAGACTCCACGTCACAGAAACTTGAATGTTTGGCAAGCATTGCAGCTCCAGTGGTGGTGTTTCACAAAGAGCATCTGCTCTTTTTCTGCAGCTTTCAGCTATGCTGTAACAACACTTTTGTCTGGAGGCTCAGTTTAAGAAACCTTGAGTGTTACACCAAACATAATATTACAAAATTAGGTGCATGTTCCCTATTTCTCTCCTAAAATATGATCATCTTCTCTAAACCTTTGGGCTTTCTCCTCACTCATTTTATTCCAGTTTTCACTCTATCTCAACCTCACTCAGCAAGCTTCTGAAAAACTTCATGGGTAGCACTCAGTGCCAGATGTGAGATCACTTCACACATTTCTTCAGCTCCTTCATCTTTATCCTCCTTCTTTTTGCCTTTTACAACTCAGTACCACTGGTTTTAAAGTCAGCTCAGTACACAGTCCAAATGAGGCTGCAACCCTTCCACAATAACTCCTCTGATCAGGTGTAAAAGCTCTTAGAGTAACAAGGTCAGTGATAACATCAATGGCCATTTCCAGGTGCAGTGATTGGCCTCACACCTGACACTTAGTAATGTGTTCCACTAATGGCACATGCGAAAGAGAAAAACTCAGTTCTCTCTCTCAAAGTGTTTCCAGCTCAGCAGGACCACTAAGACAAAAAGATACTGGCATTACAACTAGTAGATATGACTCAATATACAAAAATCATAACTATGAAAAAGAAGGGCTGCTGGCTGATTTTTTTCCCCAAGACATTTTTTCTGAGTATACTCATGCTTTTTAAAGGGGCATTGATCCATTCCTACCAGCAGACACTATTAATGGTTAATACAGAGAGACCTCCAGTGAGAAGATTTTCCGTATTTGTCAGATTCATATCAGTTCATTGTTTCTTGGCATTGGTCCATTTTTTTCAGAAGAAGGAAAGATGGGCTGGTTTGCTCTATAGGATTTGCAAACTCATGTTGAGAAGGTAGGGGCTTCCTAACGCTGTCTGAAAAGACCACAGCTGTGAAGCAATACAGAGCATCACCTCATTAATGTTAACTCTAAATACTTTTTTGGACTCTGTGCTGACAGTTTGCCATGATAAAAGCAAACATAGCTCAACTGAAGTGAACAATATTGTGTTTTTTCACAGCTGCATTCATAACTAGCAATTGCCTATCACAGCAAGATGAAGTTAATGCCAGATGTTACTAATGCAACTGAAAATAAAACTCTAGAATGAAAACAATATCACCTCATTTAGGAAAATCTATAGAAATGTAAGAAGCCAGATTCTCAAATGTTGGGAAGTAACACAAGTCAGCTTGCATCAGCTAAGAGTCTGGCCTTATATCTCTATTTCAGAGATTCAAACTGAAAAACTGAATTAGAAACTGATAACTTAGAAGAGGAATGAAAATCAAATGAGGAATGTAAATCAAAGGTTAATAAATTTTGCCAGAGGTTACTTTTGTATTAAAGAAGCTCTCAAAACATTTAAACAAATTTGAAAGCAGTCTTTGAAGTACCTGAACATGACTTTCTGCTTTTGTAACAGCTTACTTTGTACCTGTTCAGGGACCTGTACAATTGAGTATGTTTGATACTGGGAGCAGGGAATTGGAAAGGCTGTGTTTCTACTTGATGACAGCAAATAGCAGCCTAAAATAAAAAGCCTTTTTTACATGGAAAAAAAAAAAAAAAACAAAGAAACAAAGCACTTGGATGTCTTCTTCTGAAATTCATGCTTAAGAACAGTTAGAATTAAATTATTCATTTTGTTAGAAAATGAAATATATGGTTTCCTATAAGCATAAAATGATATTTTTCCTGAGACATTCCTAGACAGATTATAGAATCAGTTTTTAAGCTAATAAATAGGAAATCTTCTCAATAACAGTGAGTTTATCTTCCCTGTGCTCCTGAGAATATCTAGTCAAAGAGAATTGCCTAATTTATATTTTCTAAGTAGAAGATAATTATTTATAAATGGAACAATAATTACCGTCACAAATTAATTACAACAGTAGACAATATCCCAGACACCAACTCATGTCAGAGATGTTTCAGTTATCTGTTTATTTACAGATGATCTAGTGATTTGATCAACAATGAGGACTAACCGGCAGTTTGCTTGGTTATGCATGCCTAGCAAATCTGGTGGACATTTTTCTCACAGAGAAATACCTCCAAGCACTTCTTGGAGGAGAATAGAGAAGATAGAAAAGAATAGAAAAAGGAAGAATAGAAAAGCTAGAAAGAATAGAAAAAATAGAAAAGAATAGAAAAGAATAAAAATAAATAGAAAAGATAGAAAAGAACCAAAAAAAAAAAATAGTAAAAATAGAAAAGAAACCATGAGGAGAAAGAATAATCAATACTGGTGAAAACAACTGGGGAAAACACCCATTCTGTTCCTCAAAGGTCTCCAGTGAGCTGGTGGATGGTGCCCCATGATGTACTGCCCAGAGCCACGAGAGGACAAAGCAAAGAGGCAGACCTCACAGACACTCTGGTCTCCTCATCCAGCTGCTTCTGCTAGCATTGGGCCCCACAAAACCCTCTGAAGACTACAAATGCTTAGAGATCCTTGCTGGAAGGAGGTCACAAACCAGTATTCAACTGCTCTTTGTGCACCTCCATTGCAGAATAGGCACTTTTTTCATCATTTCACCCCATTTGTGTATTCACCTGTGTTCAACTTCAAACTAGCATAAGCTCCATCTCTTCACTGAATGTACTGCAAACTTGCCTGTATCCCATATGGAAAAGCCCTCAGGTCTTATGCTGCCAGTGTTACCTTACGGCCTGCGCTATGAAGAAGAAAACCCTCTTTGTAGAAACTTCTGCAACAGTATAATTTGCCTTGGAGCTTAATATATTTCAGATTTCTATATAATAGTTTCACAGACAGACTCTGCCTGAGATATCTGGATATTATTGAAACCACAAGAGCCTCCAAAATCCACCTGTTGTAGATACAGAAAAAAAACACACATTTTAAACCTCCCCCCGAGTTGTTCTCTTTATTTCCAAACCATTTGAGGATAGTTATAATTTTTCATGTTGTTCCTTTCAGAGTACTTCCTTAGCTTCCTTTGCTCCTGATATAGTTTAATAATAAAAGCTTATGATCTCTCTCCCTTACCTCAGCAGCACTACTCAAATGACTGCAGTGCACAGAAAATAATTTTCATTCTCTCCTCAGCCCAAACCCACACACTTATCAGGGAAGGCTTAGCACCTCAGTTTGTAAGGACATAAAGAAGCTTTAAAAGAGAAACAAGTCACTATAGCAACACATGTTTAAAATGAGAATTTATATTTTGTGGTGAGAAGGGAAGATGGTTTTATTAAAAAAATATGGGTCTCAGCCTGTAAGCCTGTGTATTTTAAACACATGAATGATCCCATCTGGGAATAGTCAAAGTGTCATTGAACACTACAGGTTTCTGGTTTCTGAGCTTTTTTCTACATGGAGTTCCTGTTTGCAAACTTTTCTTTTGCACTCACAAGGACGAGCACACCACCTTTGTTTCATGTAAAACTTAATATCCTTTTGCTATTTTGTCTGACTCTAGTAAGTGGAGGAGAGTTTACACAAGAACTCAAAACTTTTTAAAGTGTTGAACAACATGCTCACTTTTAAGCATAAGTCAGCAGGATCAGAATCCAGTTTGTTCCGGTTTTCTGCTTTCACATAATACTACCATGCTGCCAATGTATTCACAGGCTTTTCTTCCAAATACTATATTTTGGTCACATTGTCTTCACATTCCTCTGCGTGCTGCTATTGATTATAGCTACTTGAAGAGCTGCAGGCATGTCAGAGTTGTCCAAGTGCACACACAGCTGCTTGCAGTCAGCTGCACGCATTCCTGTCCAGGAAGGTATGGAGTGGAGCTAGAAGCCCAGGCACCTGTTACAACATTTTTTAATAACTAAGGTTGACTGCATTTTCTATAAAAACAGAAATTTGTAGTTATGGTTCATTACCAGAATGTCCTGGAGTTTAGTGGGTGCAGTTTTGTGGCTTCTCTAGGTAGACAAGATAGATGGAGCTCATCTGTCATGGACAAAAGTGATGAGCAAGGCAAAAAGTATGAAAAGTTAAATTTGAGACCAAGCTTTCAGCTGACATGAACTTAATTCCCTCAACTGCAAAAAGCCTTTGTGACATTGAAGAAACCGTGCTGTATGTCTTTCTTGCAGTTTTCCATATGTAGAACGGTGACCTTAACAAGGACTTACAAGTGTACTGAGAGGACTTGAGAGTTAATACAGACAGCACTGTTAGCTCTGTACCACAGAAGGAAGGAAAATCTCCTCCCTGATGTTATAGATGTAAGGCTATACTCATTTCTAATGCTCAGATAAACATCAAAGTCAATTTTTCTTCTGCCTTCGACCGCTCTTGGAATACAACTCAAGATAAAAAATCTGACTTATTGAAATACAGATAATAATGTTAAATTTTGAGTGTGAGTCAGCAAAATTGATTTCCAGACTGATTGGCATTCATGCATAATTAAAGTTGATTTTGTTCAAGCACCAACTATCAGCATTACAGGAGTATCACTTCTACTGGAAAACACCTTCTGAGTCATATGAACAATTATTCCTTGGGTGCATACATCCTGAGAGACAGACAGGCACTTTGAGCAGAACCTCACCCAAGTGAGTCAGCTTACAGTCCCCCCCCTACTTTACACACTGAGGATGTTACCATTCTGATGTAATTCTGTTTCTATGGAAATCTGAACTTCTTCCTAGAGATCCAGGAAAAAGTCTACTTACAACTAGTTGTCTATAATGTGCTCTAAAGATGACAATGTAGAAGGGAAACATATTTTCAGTACTTTTCTCTATGAGTACATCAATACGTTTTTTATCTCTGTGACTGGACAAGTGACTATTCTGTCATATCAAAATTTACATGTGGCATTTTTGTAAAATAATAGATATATAAGTTTCCAGGATGTAACCACATTCCAATCTCTCAAGTTTCACACCTTGCAAAAAAACAGGAAAGTTCACAAACAAAGGCATTGAATTATTTTCTATTAAAAATAAAATTTAAGACCCTCAATTACTCCACAGTCCTTTTCCAGACTTACTTTGTTCATGCTGTTGCAGATTCAAGGAACAACTGCTCAATGAAAGCTTCACCCATTAACCCAGTCAGAAGGTACAGAAAAACAATCACTGAATGCCATGACTGATTAAAATAATATTATCAAAAATATTTTTCAGAGTTAGGTTTGTCTCTGTTTAGTATTCTATTTTTAATACAGTAAGAAAGTAAATTAAGCCACTTACAATGAACCAAAACTTCCCTTGTTTCCATGGAAATGTTTAGAAGGCTGATCTGAAGTTAACCAGACTGGTAAATACAAATGCTTGTTACCAGCCAGCTTAATCCCACCAGATGCCTCTCATGCGCACCATCACACCCAGGAACCTTTTATGCAGTGAAATGCTCCTTAATGACAGCTGATTTCTAATCCAGTGCACAGACTGAGCAAGATCCTCTCAAAAATGTGTCATACTGACAGGGACAGGGGGAGCCACCAAGCCCTGCACACTTATTATCTAAAAATTTCATGTCAACAATAGATCCTTTTAATATTCTATAATTCAAAGGATGATCTGGTGCCTTTTTATTATAATTACTCTCTGACATTCCCAGTCTTCATCTAACTGCAATAATTTTACACTGGTGTAATGCTTGTTTCCAGTGAAATTACTTCTGCTTTAGCCCAGGGTAAGCGATATCAGAATGAGATCATTTGTGCTTTATTTGTTGGGAGTGATATGATGGATCGCTAATCAAATATTAACACTGATGACTGCTACAGAAAGACCATGTGTAATAAATCAGTAATGCACAGCAAGATTCTTGCTTATAGGTTTGGTTGCAGGGGAAGGGTGAAGGTTTCTTCACAGATTTCATAGGGATAATAAAGTTATATGAATATTGCTACAAAACCACTACTAAAACTCAGTCATTTGTGCCTACATGTAGTTGAAAACTTCATGCACATAACAATTTTTCAACTCATTCAAGGCAGAAACCTGGCAAAAGGAAAATGTGAGGCAAATCCTGTTTGGCCAAAGTTTGATTGCAAGCTGACCTAACACCTTGCTGCTATACAAAGGAGTGGACCTCCTCTCCATCCCACCTTTCCTTATGCTTCCTCACCCCCCACACTAGACACCTCTTCCAGCTTCATTCCTTGCACCATCTTTCATGCTTCTCAGGCATCTTTCTGAGGTAATTCAACTCATTAATTTGTCAGAATATTACACACCTTGGTGGGGGGGAGTTACTTTTCTTGTAACTCACCAAGTCAAGTTACCTCAGCAAGGGACCAACAAATGCCAAAGCCAACATGCATGGCCAGAAATGGCCTCCTCAACAGCAGAGAGCCTCAGCTGTATATTTGAAATGTACCTTGACTTATTAAAGCACTCTATCACTCAACTCCACATTTAGTCTTAGTTTGTGCCTAAAAATGCCTGCAAAGCTAACTTCTGCAGTAAGGAGAGAGATTGGAAAACAAAAGTCATAGCTCTACTCAGCACTGGAGCCACTCCAATTTTTGCAAGAACTTTTAACAAGTGGGAAACTTTTGTCCATTTCAACCACTTTTAGTCATTTAGTCAGATCTGGAATTAACTTGATTAAATGGACTGTGTGACACATTCAATGTGTCTTGTTCTCCTAAGTCCCTTAGGTGCTATGGGAAACACATGTTTCAGTTTAGGAAAATACAAGATTGATATGTGTTATTTCTACCAACTCATTCCTTGACACTACCATTTTTTACTCTGTATAGCAGATGTTTTTCTCAGTCTTAGAAGACCCTCACAAATCATATAGGGTATAGTCATTTATTTCAGTAAAATGTTACCTTTATGTACATACAGATACATATATTCTTCCATATAAAAGGCTGAAAAACCCAAAGCATCATGGACAGTGACTATTTTTGCAGTTACCTTGTGTCTAGCTCAAACAGAACTAGTATACACAATATTTATTTCACTAAACATTTGGGAAAAGTAGTGTCAAAAATTCATGGTTAAGCTGTGGATGAAGTGTCAATTCATCACCCAGCTGCAGCAGTATATATGGCTTCCAAGAAAAATAAGATTCAGTAAACAATAGACAACTGAGGGAGGGAAAAAAGAGAACTAAGTGAAAAAATGTGTGTGTGTACAAGCCCTGGAGGCAGGTAAAAATTTTAAGCTCTCAGCAGAGGGACTTAAGCCAGTGTGAACATACCTGGAGAGAACGGCTTATCAAATGTTTTCAGGAGTAAAAAAAAAATGCAGTATCTGAAAGCAAATCATACTAGCAGTTCAGATATTTTTGCTGTGTCACATGAGGTCAAGCCTTTTAACAGCTGTCAAGCTAGAAAACAACAGCAAAACTTGAACTATCTTTTATTGTGACATGAGTCAGAGCAGAGCCCAGCCCTGACAGCAGCTGCACAAGAAACAGCTGGCAAAGACTTAACATGCCTGAGCAGTCTCATCTCCTCAGATAATCAGTGTCTTAAGTCCTTTGTTGGAAATAAAAAAAAATCCCAGAAACCCAAAGTGATTTCTTTCCTGATCAGTCTTCTGAAGTCTTCTGAACAGCATAAACAGAAGAAACGCTTATCATACTGTGTCTGCTATTTTATTCGGAAGAAAACAATGTTTCTTTTAAAATTCTTGTCAGAAAAAAACCAAACCTAAATTATAGGGAAGGTCATTTCATTTAAACATTTATGTTATAAATTTTATTGCATTAAAAAAAAAAAATTATAAAGCAGTGTCATTGATGTTAATTCCAGGAAAACAAAGGTACTGAGTGAATCAGAAACCTTCAATAAAACTGTTTTTTCCTTGAAGCACATTGGACAGTCTGAAGTTTGGCTTACTACTTCCTGAAGATCTCTAAAGCAAGTTTCCCTACAAGGACAGACCAAAAAAATCAAGTTTGTTTGTGCTTAAAAAGAAAAGGCTAAATGGGGATCTCTTAGCTTCCTTCAGCATCTTAATTGCAAGATATAAAGAAGACCACAGTAGTCTGAAGCCAATCACACAAAGCTGGAATTTTGTGTTCAGAGTATACGAGAGATGTCTGGACTGTTACAGTTATAACCAGGACTTCCAGTGGTGAAAAATACTGAAGTCAGTGAAGAGCCTACCTCCTTGCCTATATATTAATGAATAAAGCCAAGTCCAACTCTGAAAAGTTCACTAGAAGTTAGGAAACAAGGTAACACAAGTAAGTTAAATGCAGCCTGTGACACTTTTTGTCGTGAGTTTTGCTTCACAGAATTTCACCGCTAGCTTGCCCCCCTGAAAATGCCATTTCATGTCACAATCAGGCTAATTAATGGCCCTTTTCATGGTTCATATTTCTCAGTCAAAGCTATATATTCCTGCTGGTTTCACTTTTGCCAGTCTTGGCACAAGTCTAATCCTAAGGTGACCTGACACAGGACCTATATTGTTGAAGCAAAAGCAAATGTTTTTAGCTATATTTTTATAGCTAATGTGTCTGACTGTGGATTCAGATGAGAAGCAGCGGTGGTGCAAGAGCATTGCAGGAGAAGACAACCATACTGTCAGGAATTCAGGGGATCAGATGAATTACAATCTGAAACTGCAGCTTGTGACAGGAATACTATATTCAGTGACGAACAGCAATGTCAGGAAAGGCCCCTCTAAACCGTACAGAGGGACCCTGATCAGCAGTGCACTGTGGAGCACAAGATGCAGCTGGCACTCCCATGCCAGAGAGCTGCCAGGAACTGGCAGTTGAGAAGTAAAAAGCAAGAGCACCAATTCCATGGAGCCTAAGTCCTTTAGAGTGAAGGTTCTAGTTTAGCAGAATTTGGGACCTATTTAGCCTTAGCTGTGTCTCAATTATCAAGCACTTCAGTTTTTCCCAACAAAATTTGCTGTACTTTTCATTTTAGCATTAACTACCCTCATCAATATCCTCTTCTAAATGATGCAAATGGGAGTTTCACCACAGAGTTCAGGAGGGCAGGGATAGAGGAATATAGTGACTTGTGGGAACTCCAGGAGTCTGTCTGCCTTCTGGCATACAGCCCAGCAATTCATGTATTCAGAAGAGACCATTAGATCATTTAGTCTGACCTGCTGTATATCACAGGCCATTATATTTCACCATCTCATCCTTGCACTCAGTCCAACAAATATGCATCAGGTACAATAAACTGTGATCCCCTGTGCATTTGCCAGCCTGAATGAATGAATGAGATATTTGTTTCTGGAAAGGTATAAAGTAATTTCCAGTATCCTACAGTCTGTTGTGGAAGCCTGTTTTGAATAACTGCTGAAAGGGAGGTGAAATCTCCTGACCAGTGAAGTCTGGTAAAAGCTACTGTTTACAGGACCAATACATTTGATTAAATCAGCATCATATTGCAAGGAAATATCCATCTGCCAGTAGGAATGCTGAGATAAATATTTTTGTGAATCCAGGGTGTGGGTCATGATTCAATGAATGATGCCTGCTTAGATTAATTACAATTTAATTCCAAATGCTTGATTAGTATTGCAGTTTTATGCAAGAAATAGTAACGTACGGTGTTGTAAGATGGACTTCAGAATGCCTTATGGCAGAGATGTTAGGATTACCACGCGCCTTCTCCAGCCACCCTCCACATCTTACCCATATCTCATCTTCAGCCAAGATCCAATTATCTGCCTTCTGCCATCCTATGGTTTAGCTCTCTAACTCAGACATTAGGACAATGACTGAGTATTCAAAGCATAGCTAATATACAATTTTCAGAATTCATGACTAAATGAGAGTGTCTTCATTTAAACAAAAGACGTGAACCATTTTAGGATATGAACCTTACAACCATTCACTGAAACCCCATCTTAATCTTTCGTTATTTATCTCACTGTGCCTGCAAAGTGACAGAACTCAGTAAACTCCAAAGACAACATTTGTGCAGTCAAGAATGACCTCCTCTTCATGTATTTTGCTTATGCATGATTGTGAACACTAGCTGTAATATTATAACTTAGACCAGTTACCATTTCTTGACGAAAAAGACTCAGTCTGGGCATTATCTCACCTAACTTAAGAGAAATAAAATGTAGAAATAAACAGCTAAATGTGTTGCTTTCATAATCAGTGTAGAGAAATGGTCTTTCTGGGACACAAAGCATCTCATCCTAAGGTAGACAGCTGAAAGAAAAAGGCAAATAGCAGTTTGGAAGGACCTATTTCTCTCCACATGATGCAAAAATAATGGAGTGACTCATTCAGGTGTAAATGAGAGTCCTGAAATCTTAAGAGAAGAATCCCAGCTGGTATGATTGGAAATTGGGTCTTAGCTCTAGACTTTCACGTGGATTTGTGTGTTCAGTTCAGGTGCCTCAGTACAAAAGACATTAATACACTGCAGGGAATCCAGGGAAGTCCATCAAGATAGTCAGGGGGATGAAGGATGTGGGATACAAGAAAAGGCTGAGGGAACCAGGTTTACTTGGTCTTAAGATGAAAAGGTAGAAGGAACAAGGAAATCTCACTGCTATCTAATGAAGTTGAGGGTGTAAAAAAGATGAAGCAAGACTCTTCTTAGAGGTAAAAAGGGAAAGGATGAGAGGCAATAGTTCCAGCAAGCAAAATTTCAGCTTGGTATAAGAAGAGAAAAGAAAGAGTACCATGAGGGTTATCAAAATACTGTAACAAGGGACTAGAGTGGTTGCTAAATCTCCTGGCTTGTAGATATTAAAAACTCAACTGGACATGTACCTAGGCAACCTGATGTAGCTGATTCAGCTTCAAGAAGGAGGTTGGACTAGATTACCTTCAGATGTCTCCTCCAACCAAAATTATTCTGTGATTCATGAAGACAAATGGAGATTTTTCAACCTGATTTTACATCATATCTCAAAGCATTAATCTTAAAAGCATGATATTTTTAAAAGAATAAATAAACTCCTTTTATTCACCTGCTTGGGATGATAGCTACAACTCATAGTTTCAATCTTTTCTCCGTTTATGAGAGTTTTTTGTTTTAACTGAAAACTGAAATGTCCTTGTAATTCCACAGCTCCAGGATATAGTACTTAAGAATACAAAACATACTCCTCAAGTATGGTTAAAATAGTTGGAAACACTGGGGACTGCACTTAAATACTTGACATTTCAGATTATGTAGTACAGCGGTAATGGCAACAAGGTACCTTAGAGAGAGGTCACTGTTTCTGGCTGAATTTTAACTCTTTTTGACAGAGTCAATTAGTACATGACAACTCCACACCCAAGCAATGTATAGCTATCCTAGTTTGCAAGCCAGAACATAGATATACCCACTGCATGGCTTTTTTCCATGGATAAGATATAAAGTGCACTAACTTCATGGGTTCCTCCCAATAACATCCACTAATTGAGTCTCACTCTGAACAGAACTGTCTTCTCTCACTGACAGTGGTTTGACAGCTAGTATACGTTGGGATGGAAATGTGCCCAAAAACTTGAGTTTATTTAAAATATAACTAACTTTTTAGGGATTGGAGGCTCTATATAATAGAGAAGCTCAAGATTTATAACACCAAGGTGCAAAGGAAGCGTAGTCAGCAGCTCACAGAAGAGGCCCATTTCAGAACACAGCAACCTTTCTAGGTCTTATGTTTTTTTAGCAAGGTCTAGAGGCAGCATGACAACAGGAATATTGTTTTACATGGAAAGAAAAAGAAACACAAACAAAAAACAAGTTACAGGCATCACATTTTGTATTCCCACTCACAAAACAAGATTATATTCTACATCCATAATAACTTGAAACTAATGAAGCAGAGCTGCTTTGTATGCTTCAGAAGTAGATTATGACACAACAGCATGTTCAGTAACTATTAAAAAGGCAAAGTCCTTAATGTAACTATAGCAGTTAGTCTACAGAAAAAAAAAACTTGCATGCCAAAACTGTCTCTGTGCTCTTCCTATCTTTATAATTTCTTTGGATTAACACATTCTCTTACACTGGATTCAAACAAGTAAAAGCAGAGATGATGGCAATTAAATCCTTATGCAAACCTTGTCCTGAGAAGTCTATGTGCATGTGTGCTGAGTCTGAATTTGCATCCTTTCTTATGTAAAACTCATATCAAAATAATGGTGAGAAAATTTACTTCAACAGCTGCAACAGAGTTAAAGTACTGATACCTACTTAGAGTATGTTTGCATTTAAGTCCATGTTGAAAATTGAAGCTGTAGTTATTTAAAAAAGGACAAAAGCACTTTGTTAAAGTTTTCCAAACAGCTTTAATTTACACCTCATTTTTCATATATTAATGTGCTGTACAGTATTTCTCAAAACTAATACATCTGTAAGTTAAAGTGGAAAAAAGTAATAGAAAGTTACACAACTTTTGTAAATGCTAAGAGGAAAGTTTTTGTGACTTCACTGTATCACATAAAACTGTCCTGGGTTGTAGACATAATATTTCTGAATTTGAGTTTTCCTTTGACCTTCACAGCTCAGGAACTTCTCTTTAAAATACTTCATGCTATTTTCCAGTCACTTTTTAAATTGCCTTCATGCCAACGTCACTGAAGCACATCACCCCTTACTCAGATTAGGTCAGATCCTGTTCTAACTCTCACAGTGTAAATCTGGTACAGGTGACCTCAGTTAAAGTTACTACAGACTTGCATGGGTGTAATTTAACAAAGAGTTTGGATCTCTTTCTATACTGAGTATCCCTTTTAAACACCGCTCCTTTCAGGTCTTGACAACCTGGAGATTTAATTGTGTTACACTTTACTGAAATGCTGAGAATTATCTCCCAGTCCAACATAAACAGAGATTTATTTCAGTTTTTAGCTGTCTTTCCATTAATAATCCATATAGTTTCCTATGGTAAGCATGCTGTTGGCAATGATGTAAACCTAGAGAAGAGCCAATGAAATTACTGGAGAAATATACATGTAAAAAAGACAAGAGAGAGAAGAAAGAGTCCTGGTGTAACACATCTACCATGCTCATACATACACAGGTCCACCTATTACTATCATTTATGAGTATTTAATGCAAGAATCAGCTGGTTTCTTTGCAATACATAGTTAGGAATAATGAATCAGGAGCCTTAGATCCTAAGGAGATGCAAAGATAGCAAGTGTTTGGTGTGCAGAGACATGTAATGCGGAGCACTGTCTTGATATTAAAAAAACCAAAAAGCTCAAGATGAAAACTGTAAAGGCTGTTGTCTATGATCACAAAGATCACAGATAGAGAGGTGAAAAGGAAAACAGATCCTATCCTTCTCCCATAGGTTAGAGTAATGCAATCATTTAGGTTAGAAGACCTTTAAGATCATTGAGTCTAATCATTAACCCAGCACTGCCAAGTACCCAACTAAACCATGTCGCTAAGCACCACATCAACACATCTTTTAAATACCTCCAAAGACAGTGACCTGACTACTTCCCTGGGCAGACTGTTGCAATGCTTGATAGCCCTTTTGGTGAGGAAATTTGTCCTAATATCCAACCTAAACCTCCCCTGGTACAACATGAGGCTGTTCCCTCTCATCCTATTTCTTGGTACCTGGGAGAAGAGACTGACACCCAACTTGCTACAACCTACTTTCAAGTAATTATAGAGTTAAAGACCCTTTAGCAGGGATGGGCAGAAACAATATGGGTATCTTCTATTCAGGCTGCTTGCTTTACAGTTGAGCATTAATGCAAACCCTATGTAGGGCTAGAGTTTCCAGTTTATATACTCCATTCATATGTATGTCCTGTTCAGACATTCCCCAGCAACTGGAGGAATCACATCAGCATCCTACCTGCACCTGAGGGGATCATGAATCAGAGCCCCTGGGACTGCTTTGACCCAGTATGGAATGCAATGCAACCCTACAATCACATTCTCATCATGACAGTTTAATGGTTTATAGAAATAAGTGTTCACTTCACCACACTTTTAAAGCAGCATGGGTGCTTAAAGCAGACAGAAGCAAATCTATTTCTGAGATAGAAAAATTGAAATATTAAAGGAAAAAATATTTCAAGAACAAATAGGCAATTAAAGGTTCTTTCTTAAATCTTGCAAGCCTTTAACTTAGATGCCTCTTCCATAATAAAACCATAAAAGACTCATAAAATGGATATGGGA
Source organism: Todiramphus chloris collaris (assembly GCA_025345505.1). NCBI lineage: Eukaryota > Metazoa > Chordata > Aves > Coraciiformes > Alcedinidae > Todiramphus > Todiramphus chloris. The sequence goes on along the minus strand of JANVCC010000012.1, from coordinate 5,458,484 downwards.
ACTTCTATCAGACAAATATGAGATTTCATTGACAAGGGAACAAGAGCCCTCAGATGAATGAAGCTTAGGTCCATAACATCTGTAAAGTCCTTGGAAGTTTCATCTACTTTATAAAAAGCTAAATATTATTACCAAAGTCAAAGAAGGCCAATCCCATGTGTATCTCCATTTATAGGAGTGGTCAAAGGGGTAATCAGGAAATTAATTTCTCAGATTCTAGTAATGCAGAAATGGTAAATTTTAATGAGAAACAAAATAATGTTTGGAAATTCTCTGATTTAATCTCAGTAGTTGTCCCAATATCTCCTTCATCCTCTTCTATTGCTTTCTGTCCTTTCTCTTTCCAAGTAGGATGACACATCCGGAAGTTTAATGGCTTGGAGGGATACATGTACAAAACCATCAGCATAGACTAATTCAAAGCACTAATATAAGCTCATTGCTCCAATTCCTTCGTCTCTATCCCTCTGCAAAGAGCATCCATGATTGCTGTGTCACCCTCAGATAGTCCCTGTATAGTAGATTTGACACTAAATCACTTCCCAGTTGCAGTCCTATTGGTGAAAACCTTCACACTTTGTTCAGAAAAAAATTGTATACAGATATGGTTATGACATGGTTCCAGAGTTGATACTAATTGATCATTTCATTGCTTGATTGATTTCTATAAGGTCTATACACACTGGCACATTATTGCAGGAAACATTCAGAAAAAGTAGACACTAATATCTACCTATATATCTAATCTAATTTATACCTAGTATCCATACATATGTGCAATGTATCTAATTTACATACATTAGGAAATGACACAGAAATTCCTTCAGCAGAAAAAAAAATATGACTTACCCTTGCTTCAAAGAGATAGAAAGAACTAATTTACTTATCAACTTGGGGAAGCAGGAGCATAAAATAGTTTCAATGGGAGGCTAGAAAGAGTCAGGAGGACACGCAAAAGTATCTGCTAAAATGTAAAATGTTTGTTTTGCTCCAGGAACCATTTGTCAAGTCTTTTAGTATAAAAAGAAGCATTAAATTTTTTCAGTGCTCCAGATGTTGCATACTTCTGCGATTTTCTAACATGCCTCACCATATACCATTATGCAGGGCTATCAGTTCATTAGTTGCTCCTCACTCAAAAAGACCACCATTCCCCTTTTATCATTAAAACAAACTCAGAAAGAGAGCTGCCATTTTCTACAGTCCACCGGGAGGGGACAGGGATTAAACACTGCCTTTCACATTGAATCAGGGCCACAATCAAAAGAGAAGAACATGGAAAATAAGTGAGTAATGGTTAAGAGATGGGGAGAACAGACTAAGAAAGATGAGAAAGTGGTGAAAGGTAGCAGGCAGTGGTGATGAGGCTGGGAGACAGAAGAGCTCAGAGAAAAACCTCTTAAAATGGGAAGAAGGTAATCCCCACAAATAGTCAAGAGGAAGGAGGAATGTGGCTGCATCACTGCTTCAGGCTGGATGTGACCCTTAAAATTTCACACTCTGTTAAGACAGGTAGTTTCCCCTCTAAGGGCTTAGAAACCACAATTGAAAGTAAAACACTACACACATTCATGATGTTTGAACATCAAGGAGTGCTGGGGCTCTGACTCATATTTTGAACTCGTAATGATGGCAATATTATGACAATAACAGCTACAATTTACTATAATGGAATCCTCATGGTGCACGTGGTGGAAGAACACATCTGCAAACACTTTCATGGGGAGTGTTAGATGTTTCTTTATTATTTAGGTTGGTTTAATGGCTCAGTCCTCTTTCAGATGAAGATAATGGGAAGAAAAAATCCATTTACTTGATGATTGTGTACCCAGGCATTATTGGAATCCACTATAAAAGGTATTATTAGTCATTTTTATTACTGATCAACATTTTCAAACAAGAGCCTGGAGTAAGATCCAAATCTATATTAAAGGTTTTTAAACACATTTGGCCCAATTTGATTTTGATTTTTACATAAGCAGCCATTAAATATTTAAATGGCTTCTCCAAAAACTGATCAAAATCGCAGAAGAGATCCAGTGCTGGATGCATAATTACTTGTGCAATCAGATATTAGAAATTAAGTAGGATGATTTTCAGCTGCAAAGTTTGATTCCAATATAGTTCCCAGCTTGCCCAAAGGCCACAGAATTTAGGATCATTTGGGGGTTCATGGGAATGATCTTATGGCATGAAGCTGTGGATGGACTTTATACCAAAATTATTTATACCCTGTTTTATTTTATGACAACCTTTAGTGTTGGTCCATAAAGCAAAGCCTAACATAAATACAAATGTATCAGCATTGCCGGAGCAGCATTTGTCATTACACAGATGCAGTTGCTGAAGGATTCCTACCAATGTGACTCTTCCCATGCACTCTTTCGTGTATCTTGGACCTGACGTAATATGCTGTGTATATCCATAACTACCAGCAACAGACAAAACACATGATCTCTAAAATAAGATGAAGCTCTCATGAAGTACAAAGGGTGGTCAAGAGACAGTATGAAACAGCTAAGGACTAACAGCCTGAATATAAATGTAGAAAGTCAGGTGCATCCTGCCCCTTGCTTTGATAGCTGTAGTCTTTACTGAACCCTTTTGCCACTTCGGACACAGGGACACGACTAATACCACCTTTTACGTAATTCCTTCCATTAGCTCTGTTTTACAGTTACAATTTATTAAAATACTGCCTATTTTTTTTTTATACCTCTTTTCAAAACAGAAGAACTCAGGGATAAGATTTATCAAAGCAAAAAATACCTAGTCATGGGTCAGCTGCCCCAGGCTACATTGCAAACCAAACAATAAGACTGCTATGCTGCCTGTTGCCAAAATCATCCTAATCTAGGAGTACAAGTACACTTCATGTTACAAATGTTCATGTTACTAAGAAAATAATTATTTGCTATTCCAATGCAAAAGCCACTATTCACATAAGCAAATTTTATCTTTGGTGATTACAGAACATTTGTTCTTTGATATATTGGACAACATCATGACTTTTAATATCAAGAAGCCTGGCTAGTGTTTTCCACAAAATATCCAAATGCAACCACTCTTCCTCACCCTCCTCTTCATTAATCAAATTTTATATATTATGCTTACAAGCATGAAGCACTCTGCCCACATTGTCCCTGGAGATGGTTGCTATTGGCAGCCTTCACACAGGGAACCCATATCAGTGTCTCCTTAGCCTACAGGCTTATACTCAGGGCAGCAAGGTCCTCCTCTTCCACTACTTCCCAAACCCCACTTCTTTCCCATTGCAGTATCAGTACTGATACTGTGGGTTTACATATTTTGATAACATAGTCCTAAGCAACACCTAGTTCAACAATGTAGAGGTTTTCCTTTCTGAAATGTTATACAGGCTGCTGTTTAATGACTACTGGCAAGTTTATTTGCAAAATAATGGCTACAACTGCAAGTACAGGATTTTACTTGTCTTAAAGAATTATTTTTTATCTCCAGTTTTATGATTTCCTGCCTTTGTAACATACACCTCACATTTCATCAAGTCTCTGATATGCACCAATATTAAAAAAAAAAAAAAAAAACAAAAAACAAACACAAACAAAGTCTAAGCAATTTGCAATGGAAAAGGTTGACTGAAGAAGGTGTAGTGTGTCATCACATGATGACATGACATGTCCTGCTGCTGGCTTGCCATGAACACTTAAGATTATAACTCCCAAAACACATCTGCTCTTCACTTCTTCTGTACTGGGTTTGCCTGGCAAGGTTTTGGTAGCAAGTGAGTTACAGGGGTAGCTTCTGTGAGAAGCTGCTAGAAGCTTCCCCCATGTCCAACAGAGACAATGCCAACCAGCTCCAGCATGTACCTGTTTCAAGTCCATCAGTGAAGGTGGTAGTGCCTTTGTGATCAATATTTAAGAAGGGGGGAAAAAACTTGCTGTGCAACAGCAATTGCAGTCAGAGGGGTAAGAATATGTGAGAAAAATAATATAGCTGGCAACAAGGTCAGTGGAAAATGAAGGGGAGGAGGTGCTCCACGCACCAGAGAGAGGTTCACCTGCAATGCATGGTGAAGACCACGGTGACCAGGCTGTCCCCCTGCAACCCATGGATATTAACAGTGGAGCAGATATCCACCTTCAGCTCATGGAGGACTCCACACCAGAGCAGGTGGATGCCTGAAGTAGGCTGTGACCCTGTGGGAAGCCTACATTGGAGCAGGCTCCTGGCAGGACCTATGGATCCATGGAGAGAGGAATCCACACTGGAGCAGGTTTTCTGGAAGGACTTTTGACCCCATGCAGGACCCACACTGTAGCAGTCTGTTCTTGAAGGAATACACCCCATGAAAAGGACCCATGCTGGAAAGGTTCATGCAGAACTGCAGACCATGGAAAGGACTCAGGGTAGTGGTCAATGGCTTAATGTCCAGATAGAGAACAGTGACAATTGGTGTCCCTCAGGGGTCCATACTGGCATAAGTTCTGTTTAATATCTTCATCAATGATATAGACAGAGGGATTGAGTGCATCATCAGCAAGTTTACAGACAATGCCAAGCTGAATGGTACAGCCAATATACCAGAGGGACAGGATGTCGTCCAGAAGGACCTGGACAAGCTGGAGAAGTGGGCCCATGTGAACCTCATGAGGTACTACAAGACTAAATGCAGGGTCCTGAACCCAGGTCAGGACAATCCTCATTATCAATACAGGCTGGGGAATGAGGTGATAGAGAGTAGCCCTGCAGAAAAGGACTTAGAGGTTCTGGTGGATGAGAAGCTGGACATGAACCAACAATGTGAAATTGCAGTCCAAAAGACCAATTGCATCCTGGGCTGCATCAAAAGAAGCATGACCAGCAGATCGAGAGAGGTGATTCTGCCCCTCTACTCTGCTCTGGTGTGGCCTAACCTGGAGTACTGCATCCAGCTCTGGAGCCCTCAACACAGGAAGGACATGAACCTGATGAGGAGGTCAAGAGGAGGGCCACAAAAATGACCAGAGAGCTGGAACATCTCTGTTATGAGGACAGGCTGAGGAAATTGGGGTTTTTCATCCTGGAGAGAAGAAGACTTCAGGGAGACCTTATAGCAGCCTTCCAGTACCTAAATGGGTCCTACAAGAAAGATGGAGAAGGACTGTTTACAATGGCTTGTAGCTATAGGATAAGGGGCAATGGTTTTAAACTAAAGGGTAGATTTACATTGGACATTAGGATGAAGTCCTTTACTATGGACTAGATGATGTTTGGAGGTCCCTTTCAACCTGGGACATTCTGATTCTATGATTCTATGACTCAGATCGAAGAAGTTCATGAAGGATTTACTTGGGTGGGAGGGACACCATGATGGAGCAGGGGAAGGAAGTGAGGAGGAAGGAGCAGAAAAGACAGCATGTGATGAACCAACTGCAACTCCTGTTCTCTGTCTACCTGCACCACTCAAGGGGGAGAAGGCAGAGAAAATCATGATTAAAGTTGAGCCTGAGAAGAAGGGAAGGGTGGTAGGAAGGTGTTTTCAGATTTGGTTTTATTTTTCATTACCTTATTCTGATATGATTCATAATAAATAAAATTCATTTTCCCCAAGTCTGTCTTCCCTATGACAGCAATTGGTGAGTGATCTCTCCTGGTCCTTATCTCAACCCATGAGCCTTTTGTTACATTTTGTCTTCCTTGTCCTGCTGAGGAAGGGGAATGATATTGCAGCTTGGTGGGCATCTGTGTCCAGACAAGGTCAACCCACCATAACAGCCTGTTCCCCACATGCAGCAGAAAGACAACACATTTCTTGTCAAGCCCTGAACTGCAAATTAAAGACAGCAGTAATAACAGACATGACCTACACAAGGTCTCACAAATCCAGTGGTATACACTGCTTCAGGCAGCTGAAGGGATGCTGAAGATGCTGCAACACAGACCAGGCTCTCCCATGTGTGTTGTTTGTGCCACACAGAGCATAACCAGGAACAGCCTCAGTGCACCCTGTCCTTGTGGTAGAGATGCTATAGCTCACCACCAGCAGATGTTGTTTCTGTGATAGAACAAGGTGGATATAACTTGCACATTCTATCCTGTGCCTCCTCAAGTTATGCCAGAGGCTCTTGAGTGGCAGTCTCACAGGGGACATCCTGGTGACGTCTGTCACCCTCCCATCTCGTCCCCTCCTTGTGGATGTAGCACATCCACAGCATGCTACAGTGTTACAGGTCCTTGCACTGCTGAGAAAGCAGGAAGAAATGGATTTTAAATGTCCAAAAATAGAAGAAAGGGAAGACAGGTCTGATTTTTTGACTCTGGTCTTCAGCATTTAATGCTTTGAAATAATTGTGTTGCTCATTTTTTGCCTTACAGGATGTGTCACACAGCTAAAATTGTTAGACAGATTCCACCCTGTGGATTTTGTGAGTGAAATGGTCTGTTTAGTAGTGGCTAGGCAACGCTTTCTGAAACAAACATTACATGTACCCCAGAGGTTGTGTTATTTTCTGTTGTGAAGTATCTTCTGACCATTTCCTAGCTCATACTTTTCCACACTTGAGAGCAGCTTCATCACTGCTGCTAGTGAACACATGGGGTTTTGCAGTGCTGCATTCAGGTTTGGGGTTCAGTTTCTTTCAAAATGGTTCTATATCTGTTTGCTGGGGCTGAGGCCCCCATCCCAGCTCATGCAGCTGAGAGATTGGACACATCACCATGAATAGGCTGCCCAGGGAGGTTGTGTCTCCTTCTCTGGAGACTTTTGAAACCCGCCAGGATTCAATGTAATGTGATCTAGGCAATCCTGCTTTAGCAGGGGGTTGGACTAGATGATCTCCAGAGGTTCCTTCCAACTCCCAACAATTCTGTGATTCTGTGAACAGCCTTAGCTCAGAGCCTCCCACAGGTTCATAGCCAAAGTCAAATCCTTGTTGAGTGGGGTGTTGGTTTTTGTTGCTTTGTTTTGGTTTTTGTTTTTTGTTTTGGGTTTTTTTATAAAATAAAATTGAAAGGAGTAGAGGAGGAACAGAGCTAAATATCTGTGTCCTCATAAATGTGAGTGGGTTGCCATTCATTGATAAACAGTACATTAAAGTATGTGTGATGTTAATCTGCTCATCCCCCTAGTGATGCTCTACTGTTCCTTGTGTTTTTCATATCAGTGAAGAATACTAATTGCTGAATAATACAAAGGTCCCTACACAGCTATCAAATATTAATGACCTCCACTTAATACACTGCACTGGAGCTCAACCACTGAGATGCACTGAAAGGCCACACGTTCTTACTAATTCCCCTGTAAAAGTTACAATCAAAGAAGGCATCATAGTCTCCATAGAAACAACTGAAAAAAGTCTTCATAGATATCACAAATAGCATAAAGGGCTCTGCTTGGAAATCTTGAACTGCAGGTGCAGCCCAGGGCCTTCCCCACCCTCCACATGGCCCAAGACACCCTTTCAGCCCAGCCTGGGTCTCCAGTCCCTACCCCAGTGATGCCATAGGATGCCATTCTCCAGATCTACCCCAGCAGTAAAGCCGGAGCCAAGGAGATGCAAATTTGTTCAGTGGTGCTAAACACACACCAAGCCCTGCAGCACTTCTGAGGAAAACAGAAATATCACAGATGAACAGAGTAAGTGCAAGGAAAACAGAGCCCTGAATGACATAATCAGGTCCTCATGCTCACGCTTGTTTTTGAGCAGGCAGGTGGAGAAAAGGCACAGCTCTCATCAAGGCAAAGACTGCAGCAGCAACCAGCTCTGCTCTTCTGGTTGCTGATTCTGGAAAGAGAAGACCAGTCAAGTGGTAGGGAATCTAGTGGACATCTATGGCCTTTAGTATCACTGGGAGAAAGACCACAAGGGAAAGAGGGAAGGATTACTCTTGGTAGAAGCAGAAGAGGAGTCATGTCTGACACAGCTCAGAAAGGGATCAGAATCTGACCCGGGAGCAAAATGAAGAAAGCTGACAGGTAGCTTTGGCAGAAGGACACCCTTGTCCTCTATGTCCACTTACAAACCAGGCTTCCTCTGGAAGACACTGAAGAAGAGAGGTAGAACTGTACTTGGGTAAAGAAGCATAAACAGGTAAGCAAGCCACACCTGAAAGATGTGAGCCTCATTACAGGCCAAAGAACATACCTGTTGCCCACCAACAGAGGTGTGTTGCTTGGGGATTTCTGCTTGGAGCTCTGTTCTGCTGGGCTAGACTTACTCTGGCATCTGAGTCACCCTGGCATCTCTGCATGCTCCTGATGATACTGAAATTTGTCCATCATGGGCACCTACTATTTCCCTCTTAAGGAGATTTCACAATCATATATATATATCCATCTTGTCCTTTAATAAGTTTTCCTTGCCTATGTTCTCCTTTTTACCCTTTATACCTATACGCACTCTTGTTACCCTAAATGTAATATTTTCCTCCTTGCTATTTACTGCCTTCAGGTTTTTGTATAACATTAGACTTTCAAATCACCACTAAGGAAATATAAAGTACATGTTTAAGCTTTTTGGGATACCAAAAATTCTCTCCAGCCCCTTCCTAATGACACTTTTGTCTGAATTCCCTTCAATTCATCCATGTCAGTCCAGTGTTGAAATGCTAGAGCTAGAGATACTGTTCCACCTGTGTCATATACAGCTGGATCATCACCTCCCTGGAAGAAAATGGTTTTGTCTCTGTGTGTAGCCTCAAAATCATACTCTTTAGTGCCAATACAAGCCCACATCTAATTGGTTTCCCACTGCTATCTCTAGGGAATTTTCTCATTTCTAGTGCTCTCTAAGTATCTCTTTCCTGCAGAACAGCTGAGTCTCCAATTCTTTTTCCACAGATGTATGAGACTGCATTTTCCAAGATGGATCTTTCCTGTTACTATTATTACCTATTTCTAACCTCTACCAGTTCCACTCTTGCTAATCTTCTCTGCTCCTTGCAAGGCAGCATCTTCTGCTCATTTAGGGATACAGTATATCCTGAGCACAAAGAAACCTAGAAACATAGTGTGCCTTGGATTTGACAATTTGTGCCCTCATGAGAGGCATCTGTTAGCATCTATAGATAAATGGCAAATATTTTTTCCCTCCATGCTTGCTGCTTGCTTCTGCTTGACATGCTGGAGAGAAACAACAGGCTAATGCTGGAGGCTCCTCTCCCACCCCTTAGTCCCCCTGGCTGCTAACCCATCTATGAGAAGAAAATACGGAAGCCCCTTGGAAGATAATCCTCCTCCTCCTAACTACAGATGCTCAGTCGTCTGGTAGGAGAGATGATCTTGCCCCCTTGTGCTGCTTACATTTCCTTACAGCTCACCAGGGAAGCAGCTCCACGAAAATAAAACAGAAATCCCAGCAGCCTCTCACCGGGAGTCCTTCCCATTTATAATTTCTCCCTCTGTTTATCAACTTCCTTGCCAGTCTCAGGCAGTGTAAAAGTGCTTTCAGACAAAAAGAACTACTAAACTTGTTTTAGTGATTCAATGAATCAAAAGCTCTCCTTTGTGAGACAGTTTTTTACTAGAAATACTCACTATTTCTACACTACCTCCCACTGGAGGCAATGAGGTTTTTCCAATCTTCCTCCTGCCATCTAACTCCCATCAGCACTGATGGTCAGCACGTCGGTAGACAGGCTGGATATTCTGATTTCAAGTGCTATTCATATGCATTCACTTGCTCTGTATGTTCCCTAGACAGGGAACAGAGATTTTTCTTACTAGCTTCTCTCATGATGGATCAGACAGCACTGTATTCAGAACAATGTAAATAAAGATGAGGACAAAAAAGTTCTAAAGTTTAAATCCTTGAAGTACAACACTGATTTCAAGCAACAGGTATTAAACTTTCAGATATTTTTTTTAATCCTCACATCATCCTAGAGTGGAAACAGATGACCATCCCCATGCTACAGCTGAGGAGAACAACACACAGAAGCACAATACATGTTAAAGCTCCCCTTTGAGTTCTGCTGCCTCCGGAAGCTGCCAGGGAATTTCTCAATTTTGCCCAGAAAGAGAAACAACAAAATTAGATAGAAGGTTATTTATATTGGTACCAAATGTGAGAGTCCTTCAAACCTGATGTGAAAGACTACAGGGGTCTTCTAACTTATGGTTCATGTAGGAGCAGTGACAGCTACCAAAGTTAGCCCCAAGTCATTTGATCTGGACATATTAGAGGGAATGCCTCTGGAGGCAAATGTATCTTTGTGGGTGTTGTTATCACTGTTCTCAAGAAAAAAAGATTGCACAGGTCCACTGCAATGCTGGAAATAACCTGTGTAAATGAAGGGGAGAGAAGCAGTGAGAGCAAATCTTGGAGAAATTGAGAGAAGGAAGGGAAAAGGATGAAATAAAGAAATACACTTGGACAGCAAAATACCTCACTATGGCACTGTAGGCACAGACCACATGCTTCCATGAGTTTCTTCCTCTGAATTTCAGGTATTTCTAGTTCTTTTTTCCAGGCACAATGCTGCTCTGAAATGAGAGCTAACAGCATAAGACTCCTCAAAGGGCTATAGCTCTGAAGAGAAATAGCTAGCTACTTCTGCAGCCAAACATGATGGATGAATGCACCTAGCATCAGGTCTTTGGAACTGCCTTTCCTGCCCCTTGGGGAAAAGAGAATGTAAATTGCCAGTGAAACCCTCAGGTGCCAGGCATATGAGGATAATAAGCATGCTATTAATATCTTAAGAAAGCAACATAACATAAAATAACCCCTTTTCCCTGTCAGTAATGTGAAGCAAAATATACATATACATGCTGTGTATTCATATTTATCTACACAAAATATCAGCTGCTATTTTCATGGTTTGCTTTTATAATAGCAAAAAGTGAGATGTAATACTCAAAAAGGGAAGGTTAATGAAATCTGCAAGCACCGCGTAGAAAGTGGATGTAAAGAAAAAGAACAGTGGCCATTCATCTTTTTTTCCTGATGTCATGAGGAAAAGATTAACAGAAGGTAGAAGCAAAATCTATGAGGTCAGCTTTGATGGCTTATTTCTTGCTGTGTTATGTCTGATATGCCCAATGAAAATCAATGTACCTTAACACCAAACCTGGGCAGGAATAGAAGATTTGCACTCTTAAAATGAGAGAGAGAACAGTAGTCATTCAGATGGAGATTGTGAGTCAGGGCAGGATTCATTTTACTGGATGTAGACATCTAAAGTGTGGATGTGTCCAAGAGAGGCACTTCAAAGGCAGAACTCCTCTTATTCTGAAGTCTGCACCTGAAGCAGTGGATGGCTCTTACCTTGAAAATGCCTCTTTCTCAATACTGACAATAAAAAAAAAGATTCCCATTGAATATGTTGATTGATACTGCAGATGTCTGAAGTTACTGTGAATTAATATAGACCTCATATAATGCAATGATGGCATGTGGACGCATCAACAGAGCAGGGAGTTTGCCCCTGGATCATTCAGGGCTGGTAAGAGTTCTACCATCTTGTGATTAGCAAACAGCTATGGGTCAGGACTGAGCACAGGCATAAGGCTAGAAGCTGGCAGAGATGGGAAACTGAGAATCAAGTAGGAGACTTCTTCCAAACCTGTATCAGTATTAGCCACAAGAAAGTAGAAGGAAGAAAAGAAAGAATACTTACACAAATGCTGCTGTCTTTCAGCTGAGTGCTACAGCACATTTAAGGAGGCAATGTATCAACCACATTATTAAATCCTGAGAACTTTTCAGAGACTCTAAGATAGGAAGAACAGTCCTTTGGATGCAGATAATACACACCATGAATACTACCAAAGGTATTTCAGCGTCCTTATATAAATCACTGTTACCCTGGCTTCTAGAACACTGTGTGCAACTCTGATCACTCATCCTCAAGAGTAATAGAGCAGAACTAGAGAAGGAAATATTCAAAGAGCAGCAAGACTGTTGAGGATGAAAATATTTCAACTGTGCATCTCTGTGGGGAAAAAAATCATGAAGATACATAAAGAAATACATAAGATAATGACTGAGATGCAGAAGAGGGATTGGATCACCCCATCCACTTCAGTTTATATAATTTGTCTGAGACAGATGATTGCTGGTGAGGCAATTTGTGGAATTGAGGACTGCAGAAGTGGATCTCATGGACATTCCTTCCTCTTTCCCTGTCCCTTCCTTCCTGCCTTTCTTGGTTAGCTTTTCACTGGACTGGGGACCAGACCACCTGTGTGCACAGTTCCACAGGTTCAACTGCCAAAAGAGAAGAGGGGAGAGGAATGTGGATTGGGTTCGTGCAGTCCCCCAGCCCAGCAGCAGCATACAATAATGTCGTCTGAGTCAGTCATGACATCCAATCTCAGTTTCTCCATAACAGAGACAATATTTTTAGCCAGTATAAAATCCCTAAACAGTTGGTTCTCAAAAAAAAAATGAGCAGACTTGAGAACATCTACAACTTTCTGCTAGGAGAATGTGAATAGCCAGAACCCTCTGCTTATAAGGGAACATCCCAGGGAGGAGCCAAGTCTCCAACTTCACAGTTTAAGAACCCCCTACCACTAATGCAGTTCTGTAAGGCAAAGCTGTAAGCACTGAGGGCAGAAAACTCCTCAGTAGTCACACCAGTATCGTTGGCTTATGTCTTTCAAGTTCCAAAATTCCTCTGGAAACCTAACAGAAATTAAAATTATATCCTCTTGCCTGTGTACAAAGCCATTGTTGGAGTCTCATGACTCACGTAAACCTATCACAGATATAGTCAATGCAACTGAAAGCGGATACTTCCATGATGGAGGGATAAAAATTCTAAACAGACTAGAATTGCACTGTAAAACTCATTGCTACAAGACACTGATTAAATTAGAACCTGTCTCAGTGAAACAAAGCAGAAGATTTCAGTTTAAAACAAAATCTTCTAGAATGTTATTTGTTTGATTTTTATGCACAGGACTGAACTGCATAGGACATTGCAGTGATTCTGTGTGGCCGTTCTTGTATTCGCATGTGAGATAACATTGCCAATAAGACAAATACAATTCTTGTGCAGAAGTACGTCATCATGATAAGTTTCAGTTTCCAAAAACAAGTTTACTCAGCAATCTGTGTTCATTTGGATGAATACATAATCACCCTGATAGCCTATAAATAACATCATTCTTGAGTCTAAGTAGTTAATATAGAATAAAGCAAAATAATACAAAATTTATTTCAAATTAAATAGGAAACTACAAATTAGGCAAGGGTTTTTTTTAAGTCCTTATTCATTCATTTGATCCTGAAAGAAATATGCCTAAATAGTTTAGTTCATCTCTGATAGTAAGTAATGCTTCCCATAAATCCTGATTTACTAATTATTTTTTCTTTTCTCAGCAATTTTGTCTTATTACTCTTAAATCTGTGCAAATGCTTTTATTTCCACATTTAGTTTTGTAAGAATTGTTCCTATGTTAACCACTACTTTTTCTCCCTTCTGTGATTTCTCTTTTTGGGGAGAGAAATCATTTTTCTTCATTTGTAATAGCTTATGATTAATAATTCAGTTCTTCTCGGGAAAATCTAAGTTACTTCATATGTGAGAGCCATCTATTTTATGAACAGCAGGACCAAGGATTAAAAAGTCTAAAATTATGCTACTCAAAATACTTGAATTGCTCAACCCTACAATTGAGTTGCACTGACTTCAATATATGTCCATCTGGGAAGAAAATGTTATAATTTCATTCTATTTCCCATATATGTTAACAAAGATTTCTTCAAGAAGCATACCCAGAGGCCAGTGTGACAGACTCAAGAGAAACTGAAGAACTAGAATGGTGATGATTAGGCAGGATGAAAAGAGAGACAGAAGGCATCTCGGTCTGCAGGGACATGCTAAATCATTATCCAGTTCTCAGTGAATGCAATGACTTGTCTTTGGAGGAGTAAAACAGCAACTTGCCTAAAACTAAGCTATGCATAGTTCAGGGATCTTATATGAGGAAAACTGAGATGATCTTCAGATAGTAGATTTGGACTTTTTCTTCTGCAAACAAATTTCTAACTGTGAAACTGAAAGTACCTGAAAGTTTTACATCATGTTGAGTATTCCACTTGCAAAAGAACCACTATGTATGGATTAATCTCTCACAGGTAGGGTAGATTACCCAGGTTTGTTAGAGCAACTGGTGACCCTAGAAAAACTTGAGTCAAAGAAACACCTCACTGAGAGGCACTTAAAAGGTTTCTTCTATTTAAATAGTCATTCCTCTAGCCCCTGCCTTTTCTTTGGCAAAATACACAATGACAATAGTATTAACAAATTCTAATTTACCAAAGGCATAACAAAAAACAATGTCTGTAAGGTGTAACTGAGCAAGTTCAAATAAGGAATAAACCCTATCTTGTAACAACGAAAGCGATTTAGCCAAGAAATTAATGATACAGACTACCGTAGAAGTTGCTGATTCTTCCTACCATGATGTATTGAAGCCAATACTGAATGCCTTTTTGGCAAACGTGCTTTGTTCAGACATAGCCAACATTTACCAAGCACTGCCAGGCTTGGTAAAGGGTACTGCATAAAGTGCAATCGCTTGTGATATATGGGCCATCAGGCCAGATGAGCTAATGGTCCCTTGTGGTCCTCTGTTTCATAAATCTATTAACTAGAATTTGGGATTTATAGAGTAGAGGGTCAGAAGGAGCAAGTGTGATTGAGCTTGTACAATAAGTTCCCATGGACTCTATTATGTTTTTTGTGGAATTGCTGGCAAAAATCCCATCATATGGACAGTACTTGCTACAAATCACGAGAGGAAAAGGCTTTTATAAATGAGGGTGAGAAGTCTGATAAGGGAGAAACAGAAATTTTTAGTTGTTTAATCTATAAATATTTAGGAACTTGTTTCTTTGTTAGCATTTAGAGAATTTAAACTCAATGTCAGTTTAGATTTTTGCAACGACCTGCTGAGAAATAGCAAGAAATATGTTAATTACAGCATAAGCTTGACAAATTTAAACCCACTTTCTATTTTCTGTTCCACTTCTACCAAGGCCAAACAACATGAATTCTGATATGTTTCATGCTATCTTACAAAACATTTCATTTGGAAAGCTTAACCTAATCCAAGGGAAAACACTCTCAGGTAGAAGAACTACATTGCTGACCAGTCAATTACCCTCACTGTAAAATATATATTTTCTAAAATGTCCTAACATTTCCTTTAATGCCAGCTCTCAGAATGAGTTTTATTATAAACGTCAATTTTTCTGTACTGCTTAAAATGCAGAAGATATAAAGAAATAGCCCATAGGCCTTGGTGTCTGTGAAAAACCTTAACCAAAAGTGGACTTTAATATACACACAGGCATTAGTGAACTGAAAGCAGAGTCCAGGTCCCAGACACTCAGAGCTTTTGTGTGAATATGTATCCCAAGCACAAATACAGGTTGGGGGATGAATAGATTGAGAGCAGCCCTGAGGAGGACTTGTGGGTGTTGGTGGATGAAAAACTGAATATGAGTAAGCAGTGTGCACTCACAGTCCCAAAAGTCAACCATATGCTGTGACCAGCAGGTTGAGGGAAGTTATTCTGCCCCTCCACTTCACTCTCATTAGATCCCACATGGTGTATTGAGTCCAGCTCGGGAGCCCACAGCACAAAAAGACATGGACTTGCTTGAACAGATCCAGAGAAGGGCCATGAGGGTGATCAGAAGGCTGGAGGACCTCCACTGTGAAGACAGACTGAGAGAGTTTTGGTATTTCAACCTGGAGAAGGCTCTGGGGAGACTTTATTGCAGCCTTTCAGTACATAACGGGACCCTACAGGAAAGATTAGGAGGAACTCTTTATCAAGGACTGTAGTGATAGGACAAGGGTCAGTGGTTTAAAACTGAAAGAGGGTAGATTCAGATTAGATAATAGGAAGAAATTTTTTACTGTGAGGGTGGTGAGACACTGTCACAGGTTGCCCAGAGAAGCTGTGGATGCCCCCTGCCTGGAAGTGTTTAAGGCCAGGTTGGATGAGGTTCTGAGTAACCTGGTCTA
Organism: Todiramphus chloris collaris; assembly: GCA_025345505.1. NCBI lineage: Eukaryota > Metazoa > Chordata > Aves > Coraciiformes > Alcedinidae > Todiramphus > Todiramphus chloris. The sequence continues at coordinate 5,442,533 of JANVCC010000012.1, read as the reverse complement.
ATTGGCCAGGTGTCTATGTCTAATTTGATTTTACTTATGTTTATCTTCATATGGTATAACTATAGTTCTATATAGACAGAAATAATAAGCAAATAGCCCATGTAGAAGAAGATATTTATGGTGCTGACACAATGATGTGCTAGAGAGGAGTACAAGTCTGGCACAGTAGCAGAGACTTTCAAAACGGGAGACACAGGACATGGTATAGAGGATTACAGGCAGAGGATTATAAGGGATGGGGCATAGCCTGGCACCGGAGACTTCATCGTTATAACTAACTCACCCACAGTCAATTAAAAGAAATGCAGAACTGGAACTGGACAAACCTGTGTTTAGAAGTAACAAAGAGAAGAAAGAAATAATACCTAACATATAAAAAAAGCACCAAGTATAGAATATTTGGATGTAACCTGGAGCTACAGGCCAATGACAAATGAACAAAGGCATGAAAGTATGTTAGAACACATGAAACCAGCCCCAACTAGATCCTAGAGGGAGGAAGAAGAAACCAGCAACAAAAGCATCATATTCCTCCTAGTAGCCAATTCCAGACACTGATGATTTGTCACAACACACTCATTAGATGCACTACTACCAGACTGAAACGACCAACCTAGGACCCATAGAAGTAGTGGAAGAGCGAGCACAACACTAGGAAAAGGGATAGAAACTAAAAAGTGTGAGCATAGGTATTATAACTGATTTTTATTTTCTGAAACATTTCAATTTAGCCTAATAATAATTAGACTCTTAGGATTATGTGTTATATATATAATTATATATATTATATTTATTACAATATACTAACAATGGCTTTATTTACCTATAACATGTTCTTACTCTTGCGCCATAAACTAGATTTTGAGCATAATACCCCAAACAACAGTGATTGCTGCTCTCCAGGCCCTTCCTTTGGGAGAAAACAGATACTAGGAATCTACATCCTCTATTGCACAGACCCATTAAGGCTAAAGGATTGAGCCTACCTAATAGGTGGATGGGGTTGTCTGATGTATTGCTGTTCTAAGGAGTAGATTGTAAGACTGGGTAGATTAGTCTTATTCATTATTTCCACACTAATACTCAGTAACAAATAGCTTTTGCCTACAGATTATGATTTATCATTTTAGAGATGTTGTAACCAAAGCCAAGGTCCTTTCACACACAAGATCTTGACCAGGAAGGGCTAAGGGAACATCCCTGTGTGAAGCAAAGCAATTTATCATCTCATGTTGCCATTTCTGATACTTGCTGTTTTTTCAAGCATCCACAAGATTTCAAACCTGCTCACCACCCCAAGGAGCACAACTACAGGGAAAGAAATCTCACTTCATTGCCTCTATTCTAAAACTGTCAGGATTTCCATATATTCAGCACAGGGCTAGAAGCTAATAAAGACAGAAACCATCTTTATGATTAGGAGTACTGACTGTCTTCAACTAATTGCCTTGCTACAAATTAAAAATAGTCTGCATGAAAGTTTTGACATAAGTTAATATAGAGATAATTATCTTATGTATATTGTCATTATGTATACGTTAATTTGGGAGACAGAGAGGAAGGTTAAAAACAGGTTCTTAAAAAATAGTCTCTTCTTCCTCTAATGAACCAGCCTCAAAGCCTAGCTCTTATATGGATGTCACAGCACTGACCCTCCTGTTCTTAAAATGGACAGAAATAATGGTGGTCCTACTTCACAAAAGCTTTATACATTTGGTAGTTTCTAAAGCCTATTCCTCCTTCATTGTGATAAAGAAAACAGTTGCTATGGCACAAGGTGAAACCAAACAACTCCATTTCCCTAGGGGAAGGAGAATAGCCTACCTCACCAACTGTAGCAGCTTGTGACAGGTCTTTCTCTCAGATCTGAGTGAAAATAAAGCAAGTTTCATTTCTGAGCTTTGAATTCCCTTATGAAAACCTGAATAGAGATATATACAGTCTATTTCTGTCTGGCAAAGATGCAAAAACAATTCTTCTAGACCTGTAAGTTATTAACTCACAAAAGCCTCTGGCTATCAGTAAATGAATCACTAAATCTCAATCAGGAGATAAATAGCCATTTTAGGGAAGTAATAGTGATTTCAAGAAGCCTCTACTTACTTTGCAGAACAGGTGAACTGGGATTTGCAAGAAATAGCACTACCACCTTCAGTAGAAACATCTCAAAGTAGTGCACAAACACAACTGAATGAAATCCCACAGTGTGCTCAGAAGATAGATGCTGTCCACTTCTTAGAGCAGACTGGAAAATACAGTTAAAAACACAGCAGTTAAATAACATGCTGAGGTATCAAAATAAGTCAGCAAGTGCTCTGAAAACTGAATCTAGGGCTTACAGGCTCTAGCTCCAGCCACTGCAACATCAGGAACAACGAAGGATGAAAATTTCAGAATTCTGCTGTGGGCACAAAGGTAACAGCAGGCCAGTTTTCCTGCTACTGTGAGTACATACACATGTGTGTAATAGTTATATAAAGAATTCCCTACATGTCAGACAGGACTTTTCACTTGGAAGAAGTTGGAAGTGCAAACAAGCTCAAAGCATCCATCCATCCATCTAGAGTACAAGTCTCTTCTTGGGCTTGTGATTAAAGGTATTACTCTTTCAAGAGAAATATCATAGCAGCTCCCTCTCTGGTGTCTGTTAGAAGAGAATTAATTCACAAAACTGATACTTTTCTTTTTTTAAAAAAATAATTTTAATAATAAATGTTCAACATTTCAAAATTACATTTTAGCTACAAAAACATTTTTTTTTTCCACAAACTCTTGGAAATCAGGGTGTTAACAATACATAATATGTCTTCATTTAAGATGGAGCAGATGATAGGTAAAATAATTTGTGGCTTGTGCTGCTGTTCATTCAAGACTGCAAGTTCATAAACTTACAAGCAAACTGAATTATTTCTTCAATAAAGTGGAAAATCATAAATTGCATGGAAAGTTACACTCCTGCATGCCACCAAACCAATCCCCTAAAAGTGAGGAATGTTACTTCAATGTCTTCACAGCAACTCATGGACTACACTGTCTCTCCAATTTTTCCCTCCAGAAGAAATATGCAGTTTAAAATAATTTAGGACTGGGAGAGCTCATACACATGCTGAGTGACTCCCTATAAAATATCACCTACTAAGAGAATAGTGTTGACTTAGGGAAGATGGAGCTGACTTCTTAAAGAATGTCCATTTGGCACTCTGTCACACAACTGCATCATAGCAGTATCTGTTTCTATATAGCTCCATGATTCAAATGAATAATGTTCAAGAAACATGTCTTTCCCTCACTTCAGGATGTTCTTTCTGCTGATGATGCTTTTAAATTATGTTTCGGGACCTTATCCAACAATACACAGCTTTTTCCTCAAGCTGAAGTAATTCAGAGACACAAATATGCAGGCTGGTCTTTACATCCACATTCTTTATAGCAGAAGTATTGGGTTCTCCTGGATATTGAAAAGTGCCATGGTGCAAGTGATGCAGCAAACTGGAGTGGTCAATAATGGTCCTATGGTGTAGGCTGATGACTGAGCTGAACTGTGAAAAATGCCGAAGAAGAACCTGTCAAAGAATGAATATAAGTACATTAAAAATTAAGCATAATATTTTCTTCTGTAATGTAAATAAAAACATTCATTAGGATTCAACATATAAAAATTGCTAATTAGGTGACCTTGTCAAACCCATGCACACTCTCTACTTACTAGTGGCAAGCAAACCTCATAAGGTACTGAGATGATCTTGCCCAGTGTTACTGTGACCTTCTATAGCCTATTAGCTGCGATGGGATTTAAGAATGCTTAAGAGTCCCAGGAACAATCATTCCCTTTTTAAACAGCTGCCTTGACTTATGCAGCTGAAGATTATTTACTTCCTAATTAAACTTCCTTTTCTACTTTCTCCAAGCTGGGTTGAAAACACCACAGCCAGATTCTACCATCCCACCTTCCCAAGAAATCACACTAGTTAGTTTTCCTCTATGTGGGAAGACAGTATCTGGAAAAAAATGCAAGTAAAAAAAAATCATGTGATACTGTGACAACTCCCTGTCTGGAACAAAACTATGGTTGTGCAGCAATTGAGAATGAGAAGGAGGATTGGTAACACAATTCTTTCTGAAAACTGAATAGATAAAACTCTGAGTTTGCTTTATAGACTATTGAACCTGTTGCCCATCCCTCCATATTGGCCACATTCAAAACTACACAATTAAAATAGGAAACTTGACTGAGGGAAACAATTTCATATTTAAATAGATGACTAATGCTCATAAGTTAGTAAAAGAAGGCTTTGCCATTTTAAAGCGTCTCTAATGAGAATAAGATTCTTATCCTTCCTTTTTCGACCTTCACCAATCATTTGGAAAGAAATATGCATTTTTCTGCATATTTTCCTCTAAGTAGCAGATTTTGAAATCAATGGCATCATCAGAACAGAGGCAGCACCCTTATTTTTTGTTGTTGCTACTGAAAGTTCTTTCCTTTTAGATTATTCATTTCTCATCATCAGGAAAGAACAAAGTTAAGACAGCAACTGCTAAGTCCATTGCACCAGATCACTTGTCATTCATGCAACATCAGAAGTAAGGCTGAGTGGTGGGGAGCTCCTACAAGGCTGTGAAAGAAAAGAAATGCAGACATTGTTTTTTCTCATTCTATGTGCACCCCTTTAATGGTGGAGAGGAATTACATTTTCCTCTACCTCCTAAAGTGGAATTTGGCTTTACAAGTCATGGGATAGAGGTATCTGCATGGCAGACATGCATGCCATGGAAAAGGGGTGCTTATGGTCTAAGAAAGGCAAGTCCCTTGCTGGAGGAAGGAACATGACTGAGCTTGTAAGAGTTTAACCAGCTGGTTCTGAGAGCAAGAGTATTTGACCCAAAAGGAACAAAAGCTCCTCTGCAATGTTGTTTCACATGCCTTTAGCCATCCCATCTTGCAAATTCAACACCTGCTTTGAGAAACTGATAAATCTTAGAGAGGAGGACAAGATTGGCTGCCTTTTGGAAAAACTGTCAAACCAATCTGTCTGATAACACACACACCACACACACAATCATCTTCCTCCAGAATGATTCTTCTGAGCAGAGCTTCCCACAATACCATAAGAACAGCCAGAGACTTCTGCTGTTCCTGTGGGATTTGTGAAGAAATCTTGGCCAAATTAACATCAAAATGAGTTTTACAATAGCACCATTAACACTCTGTTGCTGTCAAATTATTAGCATTGAGCATGCTCAGACACTGTATTGACATACTCCAGCCAAACAACCTAAGGTAACACCACCAGTAAAACGTCTAAAGAGCCAAATGCACACCACAGTGCATTAGAGAGGAAAGTTAATTATAAGACTATGCTAAAAGGAAGCTTCTTTCTAAGAGTTTATCATTCTACTAAGAAAGCTAAGAACTGAATTCAAGGTTTAAAAGCTAATCAAACCAGTGAGACAAGACATGATGTTTTCCTATCCACATTATACTGAATAACAAAGTCTTCCTTGAGCAACAGCTCCACCTAAACTCAAGAACTAGCAAGTAACAGAAGGGTGGGGGTTTTTTCAAGAATCTTTTTCTTCTGCTTTTTCCCAAGGTAGTAAGGTGCCTAAAACACTCCACCTTGTTTGCTCCTGTCTCTGTGCCTCTCATTACTCTGCTGTTCTTTTCCCATGATACAAACGTACTTTTCAGCACTTTAAGAATACAGGACAAATTGTACTATTGGTCTTGTTTTGTCACAGAATATATCAGAAAGTAAGTGGATTAAGTTTCCATACCCTGCCTTATTGATGTTTGTTAGCATTGATTATGAGAAAAAATGGGAACAGTAGTTCAACTTATATGGCAATTTCATCTTTGGTTTCTCTGCCTGCATTTACCCAATTATTGACATTTTTGATTCAATAGTGTGGGTATCAAAACATTAAAAATTACAAATCAGTCACTGTAAAGCCACCACATGGCAGCATCTTTGATTAGTGGTCATGAAATCACTGAATTTTTAGAGGTGCCTATGAAAGTTTTGCCAAGCATCCCTCTAGGGGCATATCTTATCTTTTCTCTTCGGTGCAATAGAAAGAATTAAATTCGTCAGACTTTTAAATCCTCTTCCAGTAAGTCTTCAAGAACTGTAGCAAGCTGTCAGACCAGTAAGCAAATAATAAGGGACAAAATGACAGAACAATGTTTCCTGGAGCAGGTTCTTCTAATTCTACGAAGCTTAAAATTTCACATGTAGTCTTTTCTAAGAAGTGAATAGGGTGTGACATAAGTGTGATGTACCACTGCCTCTTACAGACTTGCATTTCAGTTCCTGAAAAAATCAGTTTTCTGATTTTGTACAGAGGGAGGATGAAAGAAGACCCAGAGTTAACAGCTTCTATTGAACGAATGTAGAACACAAACACCTAGAAGATGGATTTTAAAACAAAGACCTAAGGGAAGACTAGAGTGCACAATTTCTATCAGAAAATGTGAAAAGAATGAAAAAGCAAATGATGTTATAGGAGGAAAATAACCACAAAGATTTGTATGCATTGCCTGGCTGATGGGAAGCATCGAAAGAGTTATACTTAGATACATGGCACAAACAATCACAAGATAATCTCATAGCTGAACTGTTCATACTGAATTGTTAATGGAACTTGTTTAGAAGGGATGAGAAAAAGGGACACTGCAGGGCACACGTTAATAAGTTGATCTGAAGCATCAAGGCAAAAAATGCATGTTTGCAGTCCTCTTTGAGACAAGAAGATAGAAAAGATCAAAAGATGCAAAAGTGAGGACAGAAAAGATAAAAATCTAAGTCTTGAGATTTTTTTACTTGCAATTGCAAATATACCTCTGGTAGCATGCCATCGCTGTCTGACCTATGCACGTACTGATAAGCATTGCTCTAGAAAGTCTAGGTAAACAATTTATCTTAACCAAGAAGCAACAGCAAAGAATAATGCAGAACTCAAGGGAGTGAAAAACATGAAGTTATAGCAATATATTATTAGTAAAATATCTTCTATTAATCACTGCCAAATCACTAACTAATAAACAGAAGCTAACAGAGATATAATATCAATTATTTTTCATAGGTCATAAGTAATAGAAGGAATACAGGGGTTCTTCCTGGATAAAACTAGTACTGCATTATCTCTAAAATACAGCAGGAGTAGTGAAGGTGGCTTTGTAAGAAGGTAAAACACAAGTACTTTAAGTTTCTGCTTCTTGTTTGCATTAAGAAAAATATTTACACTGCACTCAGTGAACATAATTACAGATGCTTTCAAAGATCTTTAAATATTTATCTACTTAATCTTCACAATATCTCTCTTAAATAGATGTTTCTTTGTACCCACAATTTACATAGAAGAAACAGCTTCTAAAGCTTATATTTTAAAGTGGTTTTGTTTCTTTCATGTGGTGCTGGAAGCTGCAAAGAATGTTGTATAGATGTCTTTGCAGGTGCACCTTTGTAGATGCAGACACAAATGTGAGGTTTTCAGCTCTTTGATTATTGCTGCCAGTCAAGCCAATATTCATTAAAAGCTTCAAAACGTGGATGCAATTAAGTAAAAGGACAAAGCCTGAGGCTCCTTCAGAGTTCAGCTTGGAGAAGAAGGGCCTTGCTCATGACTGCACACCATGAGCACTTAGCTCTGCCAAGAGCAGACTTTGCAAGTTCTTGGCACTTCACCTCCATCTCAATCTATTGATGGATGCTGCTTCTCTGAGCCAAATTTCCAAGCAGAGGGAAGGAAAGGAAGGCAGCGGGCTTATTTTAAACTTGACATTTCAGCAGAGAAAATGTATAGAGTAATTGGAAAGACTTGCAAGAATCATATAAAATTTAGTTATAGGCTTTGACCAAAGAATTACTGGCTGATCTAACACTAGATTCAGAAGCTCTATACAAAAGAATATAAAAGTAGTACAGCTAGATGAATGAACCTGGGTGTTCCTAGGGTTGTAAATGTAAATATGTTCCTAGGGAATACTATTTTTTCATGGATGATCTGAAAGGTAAGTCACCTGTACCTTAATTAAATATTTAGAAGTTACCAAATGCAGAGTGGCTGCCAGATACCAAGGGGGAACAAAAGGAGAAGATGGCTTCTGCTCCTGAAATACATCCACACAACTCTACTTACTCATAATGGGTATTCTGCTTGAGCATCTGATGGTAAAAGGTGAATCTTAGGTGAGATAACATTTAATCAACTCTATTTTCATTTAAAAAAACAAAAACAAAATCAAAACCCAACAGATCCAGGAAAAAAAAAAACAAAACCTAACATTTTTCATTTAATTTTAAGCCTGACACTACCTAGCAATAGGATAGGCCTTTTGGGTGACATGGAAACACACAACACACATACGCACAAAGGCCCTCCATACTGCTGAAATAGTAACTTTAAAAGTTCAGGGTGGTGCAGGCCTCCTGGCAATGACAACAGTTATACTGGTTTACTAAGCTGTGGACAGGGCAGGCTCAGCACGATAAAACTTAGTTGACAGGAAAAAAAAAGAAAAAAAAAAAAGAAAAAAACCAGGCAATAATACTCACGTAATAACAACGCTCACAGAATACAGTAATACACAGTGATTAAGAATATGGGAATGAGACTTTACAGAATGATATGTAATACTGCATAAACACTAGTGAAAGTAATTTAATACATACAAAATTGTAATTCTGCAAGTATTTGACAGCAACAAAATGCCAGGAGAGGAAATGTTTGCCATAGTTGCTAACAGCATTGCAGAGGAAAAGATTAAAAGATTATCCAGCCTGGCTGGATATTTCCTTCACAGAACTAGTCCATCAGAGCCAGAAAATTTAGAGAAAGGTTACAGTGGATGAAACTAGAGGATAAGTTTGTCCAGGACCATTGTTCCAACAGATCTACTAAAAGGCTTTAAAGGACTGCTTACTCAGCTTAGGAAACTCCTTTGACAAGTGGCATCACTTCTAGTCAAAGAGAATTATTATGACCTCAGTAGCTGTTCCCCATCTGAACTGCTAACTGGTTGTCCAGTGCTACAGTACCTGTCCAGTAAGTGACAGACATTATTATATCAAAATTCTCAGCTTTTTGCCCAGGAATAGCATTTTTCACATACGTTGTACTCATGATTAGAGAAGATAATGCTCCAGTTTTTTTGCACTTCCAAAAATTTTAATCAGCCACAAAAGTATCTTGACTGTCTGATTAAATTGAATTTAGAGATGATTTTCTTTGTTAGTGGATTAAAGCAGACAAATCATAGCCATGAAATAAAAGCTGGCCTTCTTTGAGGCTTAACAGGGTCTGATATCTGGAACAAAGAGGAGGATTCAGTGGTATTTATTATTATATATACATGTGTGGAAGTATTTGTATGAAGAGATTTATAACCCTTGCTAGACCAGCAATCCTTGGGCCAGATTTCTGAAGGCACATAAATAAGCAAGTTATATGGCTAGTAGGATTTGCCAAAGCAGATGTAAACCTTAAGAATTCAAATTCCACCAAAAGTCAGTGTGTGTGAAGATATTTTATAGATTCTAGTAGATGCTCTCTTGCAGATACAAGTGCTTAAACACCTTTGTTGTTCTGCACTGAGGCCCAATGAGGTTCCTATGAGACAATATATACCACACCGTGATTTCTTACAAGGCAAAAACATCTGGAAGCTGTAAATATGTAAGATGACAAGTCTTTGGTCCACAGATCCACTTGAGTTAAGGTGAAATTAGTGGCACCTAGGGACCTATGTATTTTTGTGCATCTGGCCTAAAACTCCTATTTCACGTCAAAGTTCTTTGTCAATAAAAAATGGAAGAACAAAGTATCTAGAAATACACAGAACTGTCCCTAGTTTGTTTCTCAGATGTGTGTGAAGTGCCAGATAGGTTAGTTAATGACTGACCGAGTTTGTAGATGCTCTGTCTTTTTTAGGGAACCTTTCTGGCATCCAGTTTGAAGAAAGTTGAGCAGGACCACGCCATCAATGCATCCAGATGCTCTCAGGATGGTGAGATGGTTTTTATACAATTAAGTAGTGAACAGCTGCCTGGGGAAGCACATTGCAATCAGAGCTGACACTTTTCAGATGAGATACAGAACAGAAAAGTTGATCCATTTGTTTGGCCCAGAGTGAACTTCATAAACGATTCAGCTCTGTGCCTCACCCAAGTGACTGAAGCTCTTCCAGAATATTTAATACAAATTTTTCATCCTTTGCTTTCTAAGGTCTTCCAGAAGGGCAAACTAGTGGTCTTCTGCCAATTTCTGAACATAATCAAGCTTCATCACTGCTGTTAGCTCATTTCAAAGTAGAGTTTCATAAGCAGCCAGTCTTCCCTGTAATGCAACCAGCTTTGCTGAACTTTTCTAGGGGCGTTCAACACACTGGGGACATAAATAAATAGATCAATTTTAATGTAAATCTGATGTAAAAGCAGAACCTTTTGGTAAACATAGAAATAATGTACACTTACAGAAAACTTCAAGAAACAATGGGATGAGCCTACTACGAGCAGTGTGCACACTACTAGCTAGAGAACGATTAACATTAATGAAAGACTGATTCAAAAAGAATAAAGCATCATCTCAGATGTTAATGTCACTGCTAGAAATATTTGTCACTGAACTTATATTTGGTTAACCTGATTACAACTTTGAAAACTGTTGACTCAATATAGCATCTCCAGTTTAACAGGTTCAGGGTCAAAGCCATATGCTCTGACAAGGGTGTGACATGAAAAATGTTCCCTGTGACCTGGTGCAGAAGCACAAATCTGCCTAATGCAATCTGAAGACAGGCACTGGTAGGCAGTGATGATCAGCTGGCAAACTGCTATGTCTCAGGACAGATAAAGAAGGAAGTGTTCAAAAGTCAACATATGCCACATAGTACCATCTTTCCTCAATTAACATGCTTTAATTATAGAATACAAAGGAAAACTGTGTCAATTCAAGGCACTATTGCATGGCAGTTATGGGAAATGCTGGCATTTTAAATAGTGGCTAATAGTGTTCTCAGTTGCTTTTAGGAGAAACTAAACAGATAAATTTAATCTTCTCGCATACAAATTTTATCACCGAGTTTGAAGATCTCTAGAGGAGGATGCTGGCACAAGCTTTGTTGTATTTTTTTTTCAGTCTGTTGTGAATGCACTGAGTGGCACAGGGAGAATGCAGGCACAATGTATTACTGAAGGACATTTGAAGAGTGACAGCATAGCCACTTTGCTGCTCGCACAGCTTTGACTTACAATGTACAGAAGGATACACTCAGAATTGTAAATATGAGGCTAATAGGCTCGCTGAAGATATGAGATGGCTGAAGGGAAGAAAAAGCAATTACAGAAAGCCAAATTCAATAGCAGAGCAGAAGTATAGTAACTGGTTTGAAAAGAGCTTTGCGTCTCTGTGGGGCATGCATGTATGAGTGGAATGAATGTCTTGAACCACAAAGTGTTTTAAGCTAATTAAAGCATTTTCGGGTTTTTAGTGTCCTCTAAATGACACAAAAATGTCAAAGTGACACTCATTTGGCACATTCAGCAACACACACACACAAGACATATGCTGTGAGATATTGAATATTTGGTGAGAAAAGAGCAGTGAATATCACAGGAGCAGGTCACATCTGTATGAACTGATACAGGTGCAGGCTGCAGTGTTACCTAGGATGAGTAATTCTGTAGTTAGGGAATGTGCTCCACATTTGTATCACCATAAGAGGAGAAAAGAATTTGTTCCACTATTTCCAGCTACAATCAGAGAGTGAAAATACCAGCTCAAAGACACTCACCTAGCCTACATATGTACAAACCTGACAGTGATATTGACACATATGGCTGATTTTGAGATTAGTCTCACCAAGCCCAAGACAGATAAGCCATCCCACCTATGTCATATGATGACTTGAAAACCACTGAGGTTATTATATTTAACCAAACTTCAGGGTGGCCCCTTACAAAGCAGGAACATGCAACTGGGGGACTGCAGCTGGCTTATTTTTCCTGATAGTAAGTAGATCACATATCTCACAGAGGGAAGGGCAAGGAAGTGAATAGGGTTGAACACGGTCTTGTCCACAGGAAGTCAGCAGAGGTCTAAAGTGTCGGTTTAGTGGGAACTCATGGTCAAATTGAGTTAACAATATAATCACAAAAGCATGGGATAAAAGGAAGGATCTGGGATGGGGGCAGTCAGCTCAAGAAGTACTGCATGATTCACTAGCAATACTGAGAAATTCCTCTACAATTCCTCTTCCACACATGCCACCATAAAAAAAAACCAAAAAAAAACAGTCAAACAAAAATCCCCAAAACCTGCCTATCAATGCTAACAACTAGTTTGACAACTAAGTGCAGTTTTTATAGGACCAATCAAAAGACAAAATTCAAACAAGACAACAGTTGTGAAAATGTGTTGGACTTTTGCCACATGATTGAAAACAGAATTGGATGTATTTTAGGTTTTGCTTTCTGATTTTTCAAATGGTTTAGTTTTCTGTTCCACTTCCAGTTATATTGCACCTCACCAACTTGCCAACATTCCTGACTGTTTTCCCTGAGCTGCCCTGAATGATGTACTGAATAATACAAATTAAACACTTCAGTCCATTCTGTGCTTTTACATAAAACATTTCAAATAAAATAGAATAATGTTTTCACAATTTTTACACAAAACATTTTATTTTGAAGTTATGGATATGAAAAAAAAATCATGTTAGAACTTCTGAAATGAGATGGTTTTTACTGTTCACAGGTTTTTTTTATATCACCTCAGGCTAAGACAAAAATTTGAATTCCCAGTTCAGAGCCCCACTATTATCATACCTTTGCCCATACCTCCACCTCACATTTCCTGCAGCATAGTTCTGACAACGGCTCTCCTCAGACAGAGGTTTCTTCAAAAACCAACCTTCTTACAGCTGCAAAAATATCTCAGAAAAAGTCTCTAGAAATAAAAAGTTCCTTACTTGCAGGCACCTACCACAACACTGCCTGTGGTAGGCAGGAATGGTGGTCTCTATTTTACAACTAGCAAAACAGGCATACATTTCATTGATTCTCCAGTCTGAAGGTTTGTGTCAGAGTCCAATATGATACATAGGGCCAGCGATATACAAGAATCTACAAACTTATGGACACCATCCAATTCTGTATGATATGTATTAATATTAATATAGGAGAGGAGGACAGACTTGTTCCTCCTCATGACTGTGAGTGTTCCAGCTACACAACATGGACTGTGACAAATGATAACACTGACTTCAAGGAGTCTTGTAAGGAAGCAATATTCAATTTCTTTCTGCAGTTGCAAACAACCTGTTTTACTCTGGGGAAAACCCGGTGTATCTTCCAAATGCATTTTATTTGCCATAAAAAGTAACAACTCTAAAACGATGTATTAAAAGCAAGCAAGAGCAGAAGTCAGAATGATTTATACAATGAACTCTTGTCACAAACAAATGCAGAACTTTGGCTTTCACTTATCTTGTGCCTAAGATGCATTTTTCTCCAAAGGGCTGTATGTAAAGATTTGTAGTAGAAATAAGGTACAAAATAAATGCTGTTTTGCATCCCTGTCTATCCTACTGAATGGGGGTGCAACCTATACCCCTACTCCTTTTTTATTAGGTCACTGACCATTATTTGTTCAAAGCTCCTAGGTATCCATAAGACCAGTCAATCAGGAGATGCAATGGAGGCCCCAAAGACCTTCTCAGGAGGTCAGATGGTGTTCCCAGGAGTGAGTTCCCATTCAGACTCTTTGGGGAAGTAAACTGGCATTTGTGAAGTTCAGCTAGTTTCTGGCAATATCCAAAGCTAGTCATCAGTCAAACACACCAAGCTATAGACACCCACAAGAAAATTTAAACCATCATAGTATTTGTATGTTTTTTAATAAATGTTTTCACTAAGAGAAGCAGTCCTCCCTTCTGAACCCAGGATCTTATGGGTCTTGCATCACTGGTTTTGGCAGTAGTTGCAGCCAGAAAAATGGGTATAGTTAATATCTCCTGGAATGCTATTAAATGCCAAGGGAATCATTAGGTGTCTTCAGTAGTTCTCCTGTCCTAGTTCTTTACATTGAGCTGAGCTACAATAACAGCATAACTAATGTGTCTCCCATGCTAAAAGATAGGCAGAAGGGAAGTCAGGAAGAGTGTCTCAAGGGAGGAGAATACAGTATTTCCTTTTCACATGGTTGACATGGAACAATTATACTGAAAAATCTTAATATTCTTGTACACTTGATAAAACAGAATATATATTAATGGCACACCTTTTAAATGGGACTCAGCTTACTGCAAGGAAATACTTTTGTAATGTAGCATTCTGTACTTCAGTTAGTGGTCTAGATAAGATTTTTACCCAATGGAGAGAAATGACTCTTCTGTGACAGGTTTCATGTCATCCTGCGATTCATTAGTCTAAACTGAGATGCTACATACAACCACTCTCATGCCCTCCTTTCACTTACACATTTCCTTCTCTTGGACAACCCTTTTTAAAGTTTTAATCTTATGACTTTTCTCTCCTTCACTTTCTCTGCTTTTCTCCTTTTCACCCTTTTTTTTTTACTTCTCCTCAGTGAGTCGATTTCATATTCAATTTCATCAGGCCATCTCCTTTACCTTTTTACATTGCCCTCTTCTTTGAGTTCTTCCACTTCCCTTTCTTCTCTGATTTTCCAGTACTCTTCACCAAAAAACCTTGAGAGTATTTCCCCAGAAATCTCTCCCAGATTTATTACTGCCTGTTGCTGTTACGTAGAAGGAGAAAGTTGCTAAGTCTTAGTTATCCCAAATCTGTGATTCTACCTGAACTATTTAATTACTGTTCTAACTGGTCTTAGTCACTTACATACCTCTGTGCCATTGAAATGTTTATATGAAGTACATTTTATATCATGATTCACAGCTATAAAATACCACATAATCTGATACAAAATATAAACTTCCATGGGTGGAAACATTGAATCAGGGAGGAGGTGATCTTCATTAAGTCAAAGAGCTGTTGAATAGCCAGTATACTACAGGAGATATTTAGCCTATGATATGAAGACCCCTCATTTTAGCTAAATGACTGAAACTATATTGCAGAAGTATGAGAGGAAAAGAAGTACTTATGTCCATGGTAAAGATTAAACCCATTCACATCCTTTGAGAGATTTCCTTAAGGTGAACTCTGATAAGCTAATGCTTTCTGCTAGGAATAGGTTCCCTTTGACGCATATGCACCTGAAATGTAAGACATGCACAGATAAAAGAATCACTTAGAAGCTGTGCATCAGGAAAGCATTTAGAGAAAGTCTGACAGATAAAGGCAGACAGATCTTTCTGATTTAATCTGTGTATAAGAAGATTAAGTCTGGTTTATATTTCTTCACTTATGGTTGTAGAAATATTCACTTCTATGTAGTCCACTTGTTCTTAAGTAACCAGTTTTATTTTCACTTAATTCAAGAGTATTCTTCTCCCAAGGATGTAACCTGAGGTACTGAACAACTTAAAAGCTGTAGGAAAGAAATAAGTATCTTAAAATGACATGGTAAATAGGAAGGCTCTTTGACATGTAAAAAGACAATACAGAGCACAGCTAAACCAGGGGAGTCTTGTGTGAATTTTGTGTCTCCATGGCCTCTTTGTACTGCAAACTTTCTCTAGCTTCAACGCATCTCAATCCTATTTTCAGACTTCTCCCAAGCTCCCAAGACTTTCTAGCAATGCCTGCATAAGCCCTTGAAACCTTCAAGCCACTCTTCCCACCTCACACAGGTGTATCTTTTACATTACTAAGAATTTCACCCTTTTCTTGTACAGGCTAATTCCTCTGCAAAGAGTAATGAAGCCTCTTCACAATGACAGAGTACTACATCTGGAGATAAAGAAGAGTTTAAGGAGTGCTCTGAAGTGTGATCATTTGATGCATACCTTTATCAACACAGTTTGTTCAGAAATTCAGATGGGAAAATAGCAGATATAAATGTGCCTACACATAGATGCATCCAGAAAATGCCAGCCTTACTTTTCAGAAAATACATAGAAGAATTTAAGAAACAGTTGCAGTACCCTGTGAACAGCCAGTGGATATGTGTCAGCACAGACATCTCATGGACCACTGTTTTCTGGCCATAAGGAATAAACATCTTGTGAGAGGTCTGCGAGAAAAGCCTGGTGAAGACTGTTCCACTTTCTTTGGTCTCTAGAGAAAACATTTTGGTGCCAAATAACTTCCATAATTTGGAACCCAAATGCAATGAAACTTAACCTTCAGTGTTGATGACAATGTGTTTTGGATGACAGAATTATTGATTTCTCAAGAATACATGTTTTCCATTATATTAAAAGAAGGGTTTTTTTTTTTCTTAAGGGGAAGAAAATGCTTGGTAATTATTAAATTTGCATTAAGAAAAATAGAAAAAGACATAGCACTGAGATAGGAAAATACTTTTTTCAGGTATAATGAGCATTAAATTAGAAGTTTAATGATCCATTGTAATAATGCTCTGAATTCAAGACAGGCATGTGGTATCCAGCTGGCCAAGAGTGATTTTGATTATGTGCCACCAAAAATGTAGGCTTTCATTTAATGTCTGTGGAATCAGACCAAAACATGAACATAAATTTCACACCAATCAAGTGCAAATCACTTGTTTGGTTTCAGGTTTTTGATCTGATCTTTCACATGTTGCAGCTGACAATCAGATGCCTTTCCAGCCGTCAAAAAATGACCTTATTCTCTGGTCCTGACTGAATGACCGCTGAGATGCTGAAACTTCATCTAAATTCTGACTTTCAGCTGTAAATAAACTGTAACTGCAGGGGGGTTGGACTAGATGATCTTCCTAGGTCCCTTCCAAACCCTAACATTCTATGATTCGATGATTCTAACTGAGATTTAGTAATTGGAATTAGAGGTCCTTTTAGCTCAAGACAGAAGGAAAATGTGCTTGTCATACAAAAACTATCATTTGATTAAATGAATAAAGATACCACAAAAGAAGCTTCCAGATTGGTGAATATATTGAGACCATCACGTCATAGATTAAATCTAAGGGTTTGGGTTTTTTTGCTTTAGGTGGTGTTTTTGCAGAGTTCTAATTTAAAAACTGGATGTAAAGTTCCCACTGGCACATGTTCTTCCTGTTTATACTGAGAACATGAAGTAATTTTAAATGATACCTTTTCTGTTGCTCATAATGCATTGCCACATGAGTGGACTGGTCCACAATTTTGTCTGCTCAAGAGTCAGATGTCCCTATTAATATTCTTATTCTATAACGTTAAATTTGTCCTCTTCGTTTTCAGAGAGCTGAAAAAGAAAAGAAAGAAATATAAACTATTGCACTTCATGATATATAATCTTCACAAACACATCTTTCTTATACTGTGTTGCAGCATTTCCTTCATTTACTAAATTCATAACAACAGGCAGAAGCAAACAGCTTTGTGCTCTAATTACCAAAAAACAAAACAAAAAAAAAATAGAGGAAAAAGAAAAAAAAAAAAAAAAAAAAAAGAAAAAAATGCCTCTAACTCTGTTACGAAAATATTGCATGATTTAGTAAAAGGATGCACTTACCATGAGCTTAAGTTTGTAGATGGATATCTTTGATTCCTGTTACATGGGTGATGTGAATCAGACTGACTAATCTTTTGGGCATCCGAAGACATCACGGGCAAGAGCCACTGGCAGTGAAGGGAGGAAGATGGTTCCATGTATGGTTGCTTTCTTTGTGAAGCTATCTTGAAAATTAAGAAATTTCTTTTGCTTTTTTATCACCATCTTGGAAGAGGCACAAATGCAGCTATTGGCAAGATTTCCCTATCAGAGTATTGTTCCATTAAAGTAAGAGTGAATTTTTGATATATTTTCTTTTCTTTCTGATGTCCTGTCTTTTAGGCTTACATAAATCCTAATCTAATCTATTTCCAGAAGTAGAGAACTGGAATGAGAAGAGCAGCAGTAATGCCCATTATTTCCCATCATGTTTCTATACTGCTGATACGTGTTCATCCTCTAGATTTCCTCATGAAAAATCATCAGTGTTTCAGGTAAAGACAGACTGTTTAAAAACAGAGATGCTTAGGTGACACATTTCCTTTGAATATGACATGTTTAAAAGTTAGAAATAACTAACCATTTGGAAAAAAAATTTCCCCTCTCATTTCATAGATCTGTGTTGATGAAATAAAATGTCTTGAGTACAGATGTACTGGGGGAAGAGAAGTCTGAGGGAAAAAAAAGCAATTGAATAAACACTATGCACAGAAATCATCCATAGCTGTACAGATCTGATCATTGTTTCCAAGTTTCTACAGAATTATCCATTTGCTACCTATATGGCAAGGACAACATTGGAGTTAGGGTTACACTAACAAATCCAAAACAGAAAGAAACTTGTTCCATTGAACATGGTTCAACCCAGGCTTCTACCTAGGTAGCAATTCAGCCACCCTCACCAGCCCAATGCCTGCAGCCATGCAGAGACAGAGACACAGGTACCTATGCTCAATTAATTTATTTTCAGTTATAGTGCTGACCTTCCCCATGAACTGCACCCAGAAAAGTTTTTGTATTCAAGTGATTCAGAGCTAAACTCATGGAATCTTTAATTTGACGCAGAGCTACAAGTGAAACAAAACAAACAGGGTAGAGACCAGTTGAGAAGCAGTCATCCTGACTGGGAGGTAAGCAAACAGCCTCTGGCTGTAAAGGAGTGGACTTATGCAAACAAAGTTGGCTACCCCTTCTCACAATTAGTAGTTTAAGCACGGCAGAACATTTTTCTGGTTGAAAGGATATCTGATGGCACAGGAAGGAATCAAATTCAGAGGAGTTTTCTGAAGAACAAGTTCCAGGAATTGCCCAACATGTGCAGGAGGCCAGGGTGCAGTTTTCACATGTATAAGGAACAGAGACTGACTTTGCATTGTCCCTTTTACCTCAGTGCACAGTCAGCGCTTCATAACCACACTGAAAATAGTTTTGTACTACTGTATCTGAGTTGGAATTGCATTTCTCAACATTCAGAAACAATGGTTTACTTCCATAAGGAAGATACAGCTTTTCAGAATACTTACAAGCCTAAATTTATTTGGATTTTATGAAAATGTGGCCACTATGCCCACCTTTTTCTGCATCTTCTTTAGAGTCTGTCTCTGCTAGCATGTTTATCTTTCCTTACATTATACCATAATCTCCTTTAGCTATAGCCAAGGAAAATAGCTTTCACAATTATTTGGGTGATCAGTGTCCTTCTCAAATTCAATGTAGACTCTTAATCAATTAAGAATCAGAGCAAGCCAATGACACCAGAGTCACAGAGCTGCATGTGAAAATTTCAGGAGTTTGCTCTTCCGGAAAGTCTTGGATATCTTTGATGTGTAGGTGGTAAAACAAAGCAGAAAAATATGCAAATTTGCAATTTACACCTATTTCAAAAATTTTGTAAACAAGCACGAATCAAGTATTGTGACAATTTATCTTGCTTGGAGGAAGTGTAGAGCAGTTGCTTGAATTCAGTTCCATTGGATTCATCAACCAAAAGAGAAGGAGATGATTGAAAATCCAAATTTGGGAAGACAGGCAGAATGGAAAACCTGTGCTAGTCATTGGTAGCTCAGTCAGTAACAGGCCTTGAAAGCAAGTGGGTACATACATCTCCATTCCCCCAAATAGGAAACTTTGTCAGCTACTGTCTAGTTCAGTGACATATAAAAAGTCTTTATATTTTCCCACAGGAATTTGGAAAAGAAGCTGAAATCTTTTCAGTGTCTGCTTTCCTTCAGCATTAAAACAACCCTCTAACATGCTACTCTCTAGTGTACAATATGAAATAAAAGTGCACAAAAAAGCTCCCACAGTTAGCACAGGGGCACTCCTTCAGAAGGAGGAAACACAAATTCCCAACAGATGTGCCAGAAGCAGGACTGAAATACCCACCAAGCAGTACTGTTGGAGAAGTTAATGCTGCGTGGACACACTTATATTGATATCTGGGCTGGGAATTGCTCTGGGAGGATGCATCAGGAAGAGAAGAAAAACCCAACAGCATGAGCTAGAGTGGTCCAATGGTTCTCCCACTTCCCACCAGCATAGCAGGGAGCAGGTCCAGAACAGAGGCTTGACTAAAGAAGAGTTGGTTGGAAAATTTTAAAGGAAGGATAATCCAATGGCTATGTTTTTTCTTTAGACTCCATTAATAATATTGGCTGTAGTCCTCTCAGAGTAGACTTCAAAATATGCATAGAAATGGTAGAAGCCTTTAAATATCATGTTGGATGACATAGGTATGTGTGCAGATCTCTGAATGCCTGAACAAATTTGACATCTGTTTTTCCTGAACTGAAGTTCTTCACCTGTAAAATCTAGGCAATGGCGGCAACTTTACAGGAGACCTCTCAGAGAACTATCTTTTACCTTAAATATGTTAAAATTGATGAAAATTTCTGAATGGCATAGAAATGAGAGAATCAAACACATCAGCACATACCCTACCCACATAAATTCATAAGCTCTGGTTTCTTAGGAAAGCAGGCTAAAATTTTATGCTTAATTCATTGCTTCATCTAACCTTAAAATGGAAAAACAGTTCTGCTTGCAGAACTGTTGTTTCCATTATTTTGGGGCTGGTGGGGTCAATTTTTTTAAAACATATTTAGCTACATTCTATTGTGAAGGAAAATGCCAGATTTAGAAAACACTGACTTTAAACATCTTTATAATATTTCCTTCTAGTGGTCACAGCACCAAGCCTCTCAGAGTTCAAGGAGTGTCTGGATGATGCTATATAGTCATATGATTTAGTTTTAGGTACTTCTGTGAGGAGCAGGGAGTTGGACTTGATTATCTTTGTGGGTCCAAATCTGAGATATTTTATGATTCTTTTTTAGCCAGTAGACCTTGCCAAGAATGAATGTAACTTATAAATCATTTTGGTTACTTCATATTTATTTATTTAAAAAAACAAAAACAACTAAGATACAAAAAATCAGTCACAAAAATTTTAAGCCAGATCAGGATTCCTGAAAAAAAAGTCTATTTAATTTTATGGTTAGTTTAAATCAGAGCAACTTTATTTCAGCTAAATTAAACACCTGTCAGTTCTGCTATATTTTATATAAGTAACATATAAATAATAATCTATATGCAAGCCTGTAATGGAAGAATAGATATAAACTGTTCATATATCGTCTGTACATGTACAGATATACTTCTAGAAAGCATACAGGGGGTGTACAGGTCATACAGACACTTTGACCTGAAACCATGACTAATGAAACTGCCACTGACACAATTCACCACAGACCCAGCATTGAAAGATTGTCATGCACTGCCAGGCTGTCAGTGATGGATAAATTGCTTTCTTCTTATGCTTTGTCCAGTTTTCCTGACATATCAGGGCTTCTGCAAGAATCTCAGTTTCAGTGAAGGCTTGAAGGCAAGCAAACAGCAATAATTCAAAGCTGTCAGAAACCGAATCAGTTATAAATACAGGCAGCTGCCTGAATCATCACACCCAAGAAAACATTTGGGTACTTGTGGTACTTTCTGGAAATGACAGTGTTGCTGTACAAAATCAATGACTCGTTACTGACCACAGGGGAAAAAAAAAAACAAAACAAAACAAAAAAACCAAAACCCAAATTAAACCACAAAACACATATATGTTTACAAATATGAAGAAATAAAGGGTAATTAAGGAAAAAAAAAGACTAAAACAAAAACACAAAAACAGTGAAAGAAACATGTTAAAATATTATGAGTGCTTTATGACACCAAGGAATTTAGGATTTATGTTTAGAATTTATGTTTTTTAGGTTTTATGATGCTGAGGATTCTACTGAAGACAGCAACCTAGGTAAAGGGTTCTATCTACACATAAGATTCATTTCCCTCTTGCTACTATGTCCATGTCTCCATCTGTAAGTAAGGGAAACTTGAAAAACACATACAAGTAAAATCAGGAGTGATATTCCTATTACCCAATACACCATTTGAACCCTTCAAACAGTGAAAAAATATAATTTTTTTTTGGACCTTAGATGCATTTGATAATGTCACTCTTTCCAATTGCCTTTATTACATAAACCAATATAATCAGAAATAGAGAGGCACTCTTTCAGGCAATCCTTTCTACAGTCAAAAAAACTCTACTTGCCTGATCTTGTTCTCTCTAGAAACCCTGCCTTTCTTCCTTGCACTGTCATTGTAACAACAATGGTATTTCTACTATTTAAAATGTCCACTGAGTCAGCACATGGAAACTTGGAAAGAAAAGTATGTATCTACAGAATTTCTTATATCTGACAATATTTTTGCAAGATGCTTAATGGCATTTCTTTCTTTATTATATTATATCATTGAATCTTTCTACTTTCTATGCATTACGTAATGATGCATATTTTCTGCTTTGTTAGATGATGAAGATAAATAGACATTTACATTATCCATTGTGTTGTAATGAGTAAACATCAGTAAAAAAATGCATGGTAATGAAAATCTTGAGAGAACTGTTCTTTCCAAATGCTCTGCATATTGCTCCTATCTTCACGAACCTGAGAATAATTCTGCAGTTCCACATGGGACATTTTGCAGGCTTAATTACAGAAATTCAGAAGTTCTATTTGCCAAAACCTTTCTTTTGATAGACACAGAATCAGGGAGTGGTGGTTGAGGTTGGAAGGCACCTCTGAAGACCACCTACCTCAACATCCCTGCTCAAGCAGGGTTAACTAGATTGAGTTCCTCAGAGCTGCAACTACTCCGGTTTTTAGTATCTTTAAGGACAGAGACTCTGTTCGACCATGCATGCAAGGACTGGACACTGACACAAAGACTGCATAATCCTTGACTTTCACAGCTGACCAGAGAAGCAAGCAAAGGCAAGAAAACACATAAAATATGTACAACTTAAATTACAGCATGACTTGCAAGTTAGTACAATAAAATCCTACCTAGTAATGACCTAGAAATTATTGAAACCAGAGCATATGTTCTAGTAGAATCAACCTATTGTTTTAATGTGACCTTGCAATTCACATTTCACGTGAGCAATAGCCATTTCAGGGTTTCATTCTAATGAAAATTTTATGAAATAATCTTTTTAGGTATAAATTTTCCTACTTAAGTTTGAGAGCTGACTAGGAATGACAAGCTGCAACCATGCTTTAAAGAATCTCAAAGGCTGATAGATAAAACACTGCTTACTTTTAATATTCCAGCATATTCAGAAAGAACTAGCTGATGGTTTGTGTTTCTTTAATACCTAATCAAAAGAAGAACAAGAATATGAAGTTTCCCAAGAGTCACCCTAGACTCCTATCATTAGGTTAATCTCATTGTTTAGAAAAAAAATCACAATAATATTTACCATCTTAGGATCAAGATGATAAAATTTACCAAAAGTCATTTAGACAGGGATCCAGCCCTACCAAAAGAAACTCTTTTTGACTGAAGCTATTCTTTACTCCAGAGGACAGCTACATCATTCTGCAAGAGCTGAGAAGCAGCACAAGTATATAACAGGCTGCAGCAGTTCTGATGTGGAGGGGGCCATCACCAACACTTCTGAATTAACACGCAGTAATAGGATGCATTGTCTGCTCTGCAACATATATGGTGCTACTCACTGTAAAATAAGGAAAATCAGTTTCTTGTTGTTTGGGTTCACAGAACATATCTAAAAATTTTCAAAGAGTATTTTGACACAAACATTTCCATATGACAATTTCCCTTGTCCTGTGCTAGGATATTGCTAGGGAAAATGTAGCTTCTTGATGCACCAGGTGTGTAATATATTCCAAAATACATGATCAGGAAGGTGCTTTATGGCAAAAATATACGCATACATTCTACTTACCATACACAAAATGTGGAATACTCTTCCTCTGATTGTAACACTGCAAATGCATTAAATCATTTTAAATGTGTTAGTGAACAGAAGAAGAATTTGGCCTGTTCTATGTACTGTGTATTTACTTAGATGATGAAAGAAGGTGAAAAGAGCAATCTTCCTACTGAATTCCTTTTGAACATAAAGTTCATTGTATTTACCTAGCTTTCTGAAATATAACTGGTTAATGGTGCCACCTGGTGACAAGTCTTACTCACTGTTCCCATATCTTCTCAAGCACGAAAAGAGATGCTCATGTGCTATAACTCTTCCTCTCGAGAGAAACACCCCCAAAAAATGCATCAGTTGCAATAATTACTTGTCCTAAAGAGAGTATTACATGCATAGAAAGGAAAATAAACAACAAGAAAGAAAATATTTCTTTCCTTACTTTCATTTTAGATGCTACCACACACTTCGAATCATTTGCTTGTGAAGAGAAGGCACTTAATAGTACACAAAAGGGAGAAATGACATTGATTTATCTGTATCTGTTGATGATGGGGAAGCTAAGCATTTTGTCTAGCTAAAAAGCTTCTTGTTCTCTGCAGTGGCATGTGAGACACTAGAACCACCTGGTAGGCTTTTACACACACATACACCCCACCCCCCCCCCGACTGTAGTCCTTTGTTTGAGACAAATACCCTTTATACCTTGCCGGTCAGCAGTAGCTCACAAGAGAAATTAATTCTGAATACATAAATTGCTCTGTGCATCTATCTGCATTGCAACACTGCTGCATATGATCACAAATAAAAAAGAAAAAAAGAATATTAAGAGGACATTCTTTTTGTGGGGTCAGGTTCTTGCTCTATTTTCTGAAGGTAAATCAGGATTAACACTGTATGTAACAGTACATGGTAGGGAAGAAGCTGGGGCAAGGAGGGGGCAAGCATGGTGATGCCTAGTAGGGATGGAAATCTTGCCCAGACAGGGGCCAGGGTCAGGGGATGGAACACAGCAAAGACCTGAGGCCTGTTTGGTATCTGCTGATGTGTATAAACAACTTTATTATATTATTTTCTGTCATATGTTTAGAATAGCAAAGCATTTATATATGGGTAACTTTAAAATGCTAATATTTAAAGGGATGGGTAGAGGAGAGTAATAGAATGGTGAGGGGAGCTTGTATTTTGCAGAAGATGCCTGGGCATAAAGTGGAAAGACAAACACCGCCATGTCACCCAACTTACAGTTATTATAATAGTTGTACAACAAAATAGACAGGATGTGGGTTATAGATCATACTGATGATTTCTCTGCAGCTTTGCTCATAAACAAAATACAATTTCCCAACAATCACTGCACAACCACCGGTTTAATGACATTACAGTAATGGTTACAGGTAAAAACAGCATTTGGGGGTCTCACTGCAGCTTTACCCAGCTGCCACAGTATCCTATAAAACACAGTTGCAAACCTGCACAGTGACTTCAGCAGCACAAATGCTGACTAGTACTGCGTGTTCATAAAAGAAAAGGAGATACTTAATAACAAAATTCTTACTTCAAAGCAATATACTTACATTATGGTTTGCTGCACTTACACAAAATTTGCTAATTCTTTGCTAAACTCAGCATTTTGCAAGGGCACGTGAAAACGCTGGACAACTTTTACTGTATTCTTGCTACCCTGTGCTCTTGAATAAAGGAAAACTGCATTCCTTCAACCCCAGAACCCCTTACAGAGTGGGATTTCCAGTCTATGGAACCTAATCAGGGACCTCCTTAATTTATCAAAATAGGAATATCTCAGCTGAATTACGGATATACTTCTCTTAGAAGCCTAATTCACATAATACAGTCACATGCTGCATATGCAAATTATACAAGTATCCATATGCTTACTTTATACGACTATTTAACCAAACTGGCATAATAAATATGTCTAGTTAGATACTCGCAGTAAGTGTGCAGCTGTCTGGAAGGAGGTAAAAAATCACCACCAGTGAAATCCAAACTGCAGCTGTCATTAATCAAAGCTTTGCCCTTGAACATTCATCATTGTGATATTGCTGTGACAAGTGGACTTTTACTGCCATTTGGGACGGCGAGATTTTACTTCTTTAAAATAATTCAGGTTCTCTAGTGGTGCAGATGCTGTGAAAAAGCCGGTTTTCATGTTTGCACTCAATACAGCAAATAAACAAAGATCATCAAAATGTTATAGAACACTAAAAGTATCTGTAAAATGCTTCATATCTAAATGCTGCATGTTTGTATGTTGTGTAGAAAATACCTATTGAAAATATTTGTGTTTAACAGCAATAATTTGTTTCCTGGATAAATGAACTGGAGATAATACAGCAAGGAATTATTTGATTGATAGGTCAAATGAAGATTTTTGCAATATTGAAGAGATGGTGCAGGAGCTTTAGTAAAGATGAGGTTCTATTTCTAAAGATACATCATTCACTACAACTTTTGATCAGAAAAGAGAAGTATTTGTCAAAATTATTCACCCACTGGACAGTGAAGGAGAAGTTTGCACAAGTTCAGGGAATGAAACCAGAATGACCCAGAGAGTTTCTCATGGTGAATATGGCAAATATTCACATCACAGAATCACAGAATGGTTTGGGTTGGAGAAGACATTTAAAGGTGATCCAGTCCAACACCGCTGCAGTGAGCAGGAACATCTGCAACTAGATCAGATTGCTCAGAGACCCTTGAATGTTTACAGGGACAGGGCATCTATCATGTCTCTTGGCAACCTGTGCCAGTGTCTCACCACACTCATCATAATCTCCCCTTTTTTAGTTTAAAGCCATTACTACTTGCCCTGTCACAACAGGGCCTGTTAAAAAGACTGCCCCTGTCTTTCTTATAAGCCCCCTTTAAGTACTGAAGCACTGCAATAAGGTCTTCTCAGAGCCTTCTCTCCTCCAGGCTGAACGACCTCAACTCTCTCAGCCTGGCCTCATAGCAGAGGGATTCCAGCCCTCGGATCATTGCTGTGGCCTCCTCTGGACCTACTCCAACAGGTCCATGTCTTTCTTGCACTGAGGACTCCAGAGCTGACTCCAGGTGGGGTCTCAACAGAGTGGAGTAGAGGGGCAGAATCGCCTCTTTCAACCTTCTGGCCTTGCTTCTTGTGATGCAGCCCAGGATATAGTTGGCTTCCTGGGTTTTGTCAAGGCTTTACTCTACTTAGACTATGAACCATCATTTCTTTTCAAAGATAAATAACTTTCTAAAAATTTTGTTTTTCATGTAGTTGTTAAGAATACATGAGCTTTATTTTGTATGCATTGACTAGCAACTAACTGGGCAGCACGGTATTTGTCCATAGAGGCTAATAGTCCAATGAATATACTTGGATCCACTAAAATCAAATTTAGCCACAAGAACAAGGTTTTGGTTGACTGCTACCAGGCATATCATTTATGCTAGACAAGATATGATATACTTAGAAAAGATCAATGGGCACAATCTGCAACATCTGAAGAAGTATCTGAAGGTATATTCTGACAGTGCTTGTGGGATGTCTCCCAACACCCTCAATACAAAAGCTATGCCATGCAAATTACACGTGCTTGGGACCATCCTCTAGTATATTGAGTTTGGATTCACACTTTAAAACTCTCATGGTCTCCAGAAGAGAGCAGCCACATACACAAATTAATGGGGGTGACCCCTGGGCTGTGAATTGTTTAGGAGAATGATGGACCAAAACTTTGTCAGAAACCATTCAAGCAATTTTACAGTACAGATAATTGAGTTCCACTGTATGGAAATGTGCCTGTTTCCAGGTTAAATCACAAATAAACACATTTCCAAATAGATTTTAGCTGTCCATATGTTCTCAGAGAGTGGATTATTGCACAATGAGAGTGTGCACATGGGCCGTTAGTTTAACTTGCTGGAAATCCTGCTTGTCTTGCAGTGACATTGTCATATCACCATACTTGAAGTGAACTACTAAGAATTTGCTGACTGCAGCTTCTTCCACATTCATCAGCCATCTGTTCAGTCCTAGCACTTGTGTATATTGCTTGCACATGTGATCTGCACCACTTTACTGGATGCTGTTTTGCGAGAACAATATCTAGTTCAGAAGTAGAGATTCCCCATCACCCTAAACTGTGTAGGCACCCACCAAACGTTCCAAATTCACTTGTGGTACCACTGAAAGCTTTTAGGGATATGATCTATGTACAGCAAATTCCTGAAGACTTTTCACTGCACTATGGAAATTGCACTTCAAAGCAAAATGCTGTGTTTTAGCGAGAATTGTTGTAAATCTATTGTTTAGTGAAGGCCTCCTTGAAACACTGTTCTTTGCCCAACACCTATCAAATAGTTTCTGGTTTGGGAAAAGGCATTTCAGTTTGTGATGCAGTTCTAGAATGCAGCAATATGCGATGAGCAATGTTCATGGATAGATGACTACCATGTCTCTCATGACCTGTGTCTTTTAGGGATTATTTGAGGCTCTTGTGAAGAAGTGGTCTGGCAGAGCAACTACTGAAAGCTATAAGATTTTCCTTTTCATTCTGGCTATTTTCGTACTACTGTTTTTCAACCAGATGATGATGACCGGCATTGAAGAAGCCGGAGGAAGCTGAAAATTTGAATGAATGACAAACACAAAAAATGTGTTTGAGAATTGCGAAGAGAAGATTTCTATGCAGGGATGTCCATACCTCCTGTCCTTTGGCAGGACTTAGAACGTGTTTGTCTTCCACAATGATTTAAGTCCTGTTTCAAAAAAAAGGTTCTTCCAGAAACTTTCACATCAGAATTATTTCAGTATAAACCTTGAAGAAAATGAATTCTGACTGAAAAATCTTGCAGTTCTTGTATTTATCCTTAGAAGTGGTGCTGGATGAGAGCACTTTGCAATACAGGTTATCTCACAAACCTGGTATAACCATGACACAATTCTTATTACAAGTAATTCATAAGTCTGTTCAAATTTGTAATCCACTTTGAAAGTTTGTTTATCCCATTGAGAATTGAGTATACATGTCCTAGCATTCCTGTGTCTTTATCTCTAACCTTTCACTTACCACCCACACTGCTTAGTGAAAGTTCAAGAGTGGACGTCTTGTTTACCCAGATGTCCTCCACTACCTTAGGGTTGTCTCCATTTTAATCTAACTCTCCATTTAAATGCAAACTATACCTGGTATAACTTCATTACAGCATTATTACTGTATCATGCCTCACAACTTCATCCCCATGAGATCCATCTCCTCACCATGTGAAAATCAATATACAAAGCTACAAGCACAAATACAAATCTGATGTTTGACAAAAGGCCACTGGAGTTCATTTCTTGCACCTCTCTTCAGTGAACATAAAGACAACCCGCAAGAAAACAGGGTACGAGGAGAAACCCAGTAATTCTCCAGCTTCATGGCATTATTACATTGACCTTCACACTATATCTTAATGCTATACCAGGAAAGTTAAAATTCCTTAGGCAATTGCTGAAGAAAACTCCACAGCACTCTGGTATTTCAGGAGACAGCCAACATCCCGAGGCTGAGGAGCAATACATTAAAGAGGAGGTGATTCCTCAAAAAAGTCACAAATCCCACCCTTTCATCTCAACTACAGAGGCCAAAGGTGAAAATATAGTGAAACAAATAAAATATTGAATTCACAATCTCTTTAAATTTACTGACTGGTTCTATTGATCTTCTTCTTCAACTGAAATTTTAAAAGGAAGAAATGATCTCAGAAGAAAAGGTCATGAGTGACATAAGAGATAATAGAAAGGCACTCCAACAGGAAACTGGTACTTGGCAGGAAGTCCCAAGCCAAAAAGTCTTACATGGTAAACAAAACACTTAGCAAAGCTAAACAAATAGTGCTTGTCGCTTACCTTCCCCAGAGCCCTGGCAGTGACTTTATCTTACTAAAGTAATGGATGTTCTTATCCAATATTTACAGTCCTCTTTTTAAGTTGCTCTAACAATTGTTATAGTCCCAGAGAAGTAGGTAATGAAAGATGCATATATTTTCATTTCTGTGGAGTGTCAAATGGGATTCTTATGCTGTCACCACAACACCTCCCTTAATCCCCAGGAATCAATGGGAAAGGTTTTGAGAAATCTTGTCCCTCTCACTCACATGTAACCTTTGCACCACTCAGAGGATGGATTTTCTTGGCTTGGTGCTTCAATATGTCCCCAGCTCAGACTCTTAAGTAAAGAATGTTGAAATTTGTACAAAAATCCATTGCACAAATAAATATATCCTTGCAACTAAAGATTATTCCTTCTTCTTTGGGAGTACCTCCTCATAATGATAAGGATATTTCAGAAACAATACCAGCTCCACAAAGAAGAAGTTTTGTTTTTTTTTTTTTTAAGCATGTTTTAAAGAAGTAGTTATTTTCACTCTTCTTGTATATTTGCTGTTCTTATTGCTCTGCTTTGCTTGAATTCTTAGTACACAATTCAGCCAATCTCAACAGGTCAGCTTATCTGGCAAACAGGATCTCTGCTTTCAAAAACACCGTATCTTTCCATTGCCTACAGAGAGTTCTACCCTTATATTTAGGGGTACAACTCTTGTTCCAAAGGCCAACCTGATTAAGGTGCAACTTATGCAGACTGAATCTCACCCTGCAGTTTTCTTTTGGCCTGTGGCTAATATACAACTGTGGGTCATACTCATCAGGCTGGCATCTACTCCTAGCTCAGCTCACAGAAGACTGGGAATGAAACAAAAATCAGTGGACTCTCACTCATGAATGGTTGGGATAATTGCAAGTTCAGTAGACTATTAAGAAAATATCTGGGTTAAATCTTATATTTCCATTAAAATGTCAATCCTTATTGCATTAGGGACCAAGAATCTGGTTTATTCAATCAGAACCACTCAGATTCCATGTTATGACCAAAAACCACTCAAAGCAAGACTGACAGTAAAAAGTCTCATATAGGGCAGCTCCATCTGCAGATAGACATAAATTTGTCCAAGCTTTAAGACAAATAATTTCCAGTAATTAACATATTTATTAAAATAGCTATTTATCATGAACAAAGCAAAAATACAGAGCTACATATTTATGAATATGTCATTGTCCCCTCTTATTTTCATATGTTCCAGTTTCTCATTAATGCTTGCCACTTTCTGACCCACACTTGGTCTAGGTGGATATCCTATCCCAT
Organism: Todiramphus chloris collaris; assembly: GCA_025345505.1. Classification (NCBI taxonomy): domain Eukaryota; kingdom Metazoa; phylum Chordata; class Aves; order Coraciiformes; family Alcedinidae; genus Todiramphus; species Todiramphus chloris. The sequence goes on along the minus strand of JANVCC010000012.1, from coordinate 5,411,508 downwards.
CTTCCACAGTGAAGATAACAAAACTGAACAAGAATAGACACAGTCAAGGACTGGGTCTAAATTCTCTCCAAGAGAACAAAGACAGACAATGCTTTCCATTGTAACTTGAGCCTGACAGTGTAAATCTGGATGATCTCATGGATTCCTCAGTTAAGCTCTGTGTTCAGTCACAAGTGTCCTTACAAGTCACTAAAGCCTTTGTTCAGATCATCTGGGTTTTGCAATCTGTAAAGTCCCAGCAGTGCCATGGACAGCTGAGCATCATGCCACGAGGATGGAACTCCTCAGGGGGCTTCTCTGTTATCTAGACACAGATATTAGATGTCTCATTGTCACCAAACACATGTACTGGGATGCTGCTTAGGTATCAAACGGAGACACTAAACTATATTCAGATGCAGGATTAGGGAGCACTGTACACACAGACACCTAAAACTTCTTTTGGATGAAATGAGTTATTAGTTATCTCCCTATTTCAGAGGAGGGCTGTGAAGGTATGGTCTTCAAAATAAAGAGGCACTACTCTGTAGACCATCTAAATCTCTCCAGTTGTTGTCCTTGTTGCAAACTCAGGTGTCAACTCATAAGCTATAATGCTGACCTTACATAACACATCCATTTTAGAATGCTTTATACATCCTGTGTTATGAGCAAAAATTAACAGTCTAAAAGGTGTTTCTAATTCCTCCACTAATGAGGCTTTACACAGAAAAGCAGTTGGAACTCCTGCTCATAAACACCTTGCGATAATTACAAGATAGGCAAAAGAATTAGGTTTTCTAAACAGAAAAATTACCAAGCAGAACATGTAATAAAATCTAACAAGTTCTCTCCATATTGCATTGTGTTAACACAACCTTTTTATATCAACATCTATTGCAAAATGCCACGCATACAACTAAAGAGATTTTTCTCAGGTTAAGTAGAGCACCTACATTTCTGAAATTATTATACCTTTGCAAAGTCCATCCTGATTCTGTTCCCATTCAAAGACGAAGAGAAATCAAGTCAGCATTATAGCAAGTTTTGTGTGGTTACTCTTATGTGCATTTAGCAAATGGTCAAAATGGACAGGTAAAAAAGCTCTAAATAAACAAGCAGTGTTTTGCACAACCATAGTGCATCTCATTCAAAACTTTAGTGCATTTGATAAATATTAATTAACTCCCATACTGCTGCTTTGAAGTAGGCAAGGGATATATTTAAGTATCACTTCATTTGCTGCTGAAATACATTCTCCCTTTCCACTCTTGAGAGGGATGCAGCAGCTGTTTAACAACACACATGAATATTAAACAAGAGTTTTACAGAAGAAGCAAGGAATACTTAATCCAAAAGAAACCCCAGAGGGATTTACATGGGTAGAAAGCAATTACTTAAAGCAACGGAACCCAAACTCCGTGGGTGACTTTGTTCTCCTTCAGCCACCTCCATTTTAAATTTAAATTTGCTGTGGCTATTTATAATATTGGAGGATCTTGCAGGCAGCCTGTCACCTCTGAGTTTCAGAGAAGGGAATACTGACACAAAATCTGGGCCAGAATTGGTACATCTTGCTTTTATTCTGATAAAATGAGCCAGGGGAGTTAAGTGATCACAGCACAGGAAGATTTTGGCTTTATACTGCTGAAAGAGGATATGAATAGCTGGATGGAGTTCAGAGGATTCAGTAATTAAGCCCTCAAACAGCGATTCCTCCCACCCAAACACTGTCTAACCAATGAGATACTATTTTCAAGACATCCCACCCAGTATGGAGTACCATACTCAGAAGTTCTTGCTCAAGCAAACTACTTGCTCTAATGAAAACTATTAGAGAATGTTCAGATCTGTAACAAGATAAAACTCACTGAGCAGCCAGTCAAGAACTGCAACAGGGACATTGCTGCCTGTGCAACAGAAGCCAAAGAGAAAGAGCAGATAGCTTTCCTTTACAGTGAAACATCTCCACCAGCCACTTCTTGTTGTGACAAAAAGAGAAGTCATTTAAACAAGATCAGTACCTAAGTGTATCTACAAATTTCTTTACTATTTCAAGAATGATGAATGGATGGAGGCATTTTGCCAAGGAAGTCTCCAGAGTTATCCCTGTAAACATGTCATTTAAAAACATTTTGTGTACTTCAAATGCAATTTTTACAGGCTTTTCCAAAACTATACTTGAGAAATTTAATCAGCTAGACCATTCTGATAGGCTATCCAAATAATTTGTTTAGTTTTACACCAAATATACATCAGTATTAAGATTATGCTAACAGCTTAACTAGTACTTAGTTATTAATCAGAAATAATTCTGGCAGGCAAGCCAAACATTCATCTTAATTGAAAACATCAGATCTTTATTTTTCCATCAAATTTATAAATGAGGTCAGCAGATGGCCCTTTTAGGATCACCAAGCTGGACTTCTTGGGTCTTATGTTCCTTGCGTGCTTTACCAAAACTAAAAATATTTAACATTGCCAGCACATCACATAAATCATTTGTCCAGCGCTGGCACTCTCACATGATCAAAATATCTCCAACAAAAACCTGAATAACATAAACACAGAATCCTTTCTGAATCAACTCTCCCATGTTCACAACACATAACAGCAGACCTGGGACCTCACGTTATGAGTGATGTGCCATGGATCAGTGGTAGACGGACATTGCATTTGACATGTATTAATCAATCTCTTCCCCTAAGCAGAATCTGTTTCTTAGAATCATCAAGTGTCTTTTATGGAATGGTTAATTTTGCAGCAATGTATTTAACCTGCCATAGGGGCACTAAGGTAACATTAGTCACTGTTTTATAGAGTTAAAATTTGACCTAGCAGAATATTAGCATCTTTCTCCTCTTCAGTGTTGAGGAACAGGAACAGACCTCCATATGGCTGATTTGAGAGAGACACTGTGCCAAGCAGTACTTTGCTTGACCTAACAATAACTCTGTGTAGGGCCATTACTCTTATATTTCTTCACAGGGCTTCCTGAAAAAGAAAGCAAATCTTACATGTTTTCCAAAATCCTTTAAACTTCTGAGCATGAAACCATTCTACATCCCCACCTTGCATTGGAGAGATTTGTATTTTGTTTATATATACTGCAGAAAACTGTACCTTTGTGAGCACACGCCAGGCATTGGGATGAGGTCTGTTGTTGGTGCGTTTACACCGCCTAGTACCTTAGAGGCTGTTTCATAAGTAGCGAGCATACACAGCACTTCAACATAGATCTTAAATGGACTTACTCATTTTCACAATGACAAATCCTCCATGATAGCTTCCTGGACATATTTACCTTTACCTAAAACTAAGCAAATCTTTGGACAGATAATGAATAAGCACAAATGGATGCTACTGAAAAATGTGCTCCTGCTTGCTTGGGCACCATGGCCAGTTGAAACTCTTTGAGAAATTCCAGGAGATAGTCAATGGCTGGAAGATTATTAAAACATATTGATTTGGAGTTTGAAACATTGCGAACTCACAGGTATTCACAAGATAAACTTCATCCAGTAAAAGATAAAATATACCTGTAAGACCCTTACATAACATAGCAATATTTTCTCTGATCTCACAGAAGTCCTCGTGATAATCAGAAGTCAAGCAATCTGTAACATTTTGAAATAGCAAACATTATGCCTACTGTGGACAAAATAAAGTAATACCAACAGTTACATATATTTGAAATCAATGTTACCACAAGATGTCACTCTAAACTTTATTTAGAGTAAGGGTTTGACTACTTCAACTCAAAGAGATCAAACTTACTTTTTTCCAAGTATGTTTATTTTCTTCCAAATTGTATTTACAAAACTTAAGACATATTAATTGCATATAAGCAAAAAACAACAAAGCAAACATGAGAAATACAGTCTACCACACCAAAACTCACTGGTAAATCCCTAGAAGGCAGGCTGGGTATGAAATGATGATGAGAATAAAAATAGAGCAATCTTTTAGTTTCAGAGGTTAAAGAATAAAAAGAAAGAAGTTGCAGTTCAACCCCAGAAATTAAAAATAATTTAAGAAAAAGCAAGACTTGGGAGAAAATATCCATCACAAAATGCAACTCTGTGTTTATCCTTCTGTCTCACTAAAATTAGGTCCTATTTTTCCTGATATGTAATTACTGATTTGAAAGATACTCCCCTATGATTTCTCCTAGTACCTGCAGGTACTTAGAGTCTGAGAAGACAGGGAAACATCTAAAAAAATTCCTGATGAAAAAGAGCATTCATATATAGGAATATATATATATGTATGTAAAAATATGCAATTTTATCAGGTATGTGTATATATATGTGCATGTGTATATATACATAGTATTGTGAATATATGTAATTTGCACGTAAATATGTAGAATAACAGAATCATAGAATGGGTTAGGTTGGAATTGACCTCAAAGATCATCTAGTTCCAACCCCCCTGCCATGGGCAGGGACACCTCCCACTAGACCAGGTTGTGCAAGGCCACTTCCAACATGATTGTGAACACATCCAGTGATGGAGCATCCACAGCTTCCCTGGATAACTTGTTTCAGTGCCTCACCACCCTCATAGTGAAGAACTTCTTCCTAACTTCTACTCTAAATCTAATCTCTTCAAGTTCGAAGCCCTTACCCCTCACCCTATCACTACAAGCCCCTGTAAACAGTCCCTCTCCAGCTTTCTTGTAGGCCGCCTTCAGATACTGGAAGGCTGCAGTAAGGGCTCCCTGGAGCCTTCTCTTCTCCAAGCTGAACAATCCCAACTCTCTCAGCCTGGCCTTGTAGGAGAGGTGTTCCAGCACTCTGAAAATTTTGATGGTCTTCCTTTGGACCTGTTCCAGCAGGTCCATATATATGTGTACATGTATATATACACACATGCAGACATACACACACACACACATATATATAAACAAAGAAAAAACCAGAATTTTTGTGAGAGAAGGCAACAAGGGCACTCTTGCACTACATCCCCACATATGTGTGGTGGAGGCAGGTGATCAGTCCAGGGCATGCAGCAAGACAGTGGCCGAGCCAGGATCTGGAATTGAGTCCTCTGAGGAAAGCCACTCTGACACCATCTGCTTTGACATTCCCATTATCAATAGCACATCAAAAACAATGGTGATTCCAAACACAGTACCTCTAAGACATATGCCTTCAAAACACTTACTTTGCAGAAGAAAACCATCTAATTAATCTAAATCATCTAACTATTGGGACACTGGGACAAAAATAATGTATAAAAGAAAGGAAAAAGTACCTTTAGTAGTGTCAGCATTTCCATTAGCTTAAGCAGTGAAGGCTGGTGGTGTGAAGACTAACAATTTTGACCTCACTTTAAAACATGTGTTATCAGCATCATCACATAATGGACTTTGTGATTAGAAGCTCTTTTTACTATCATTAAAGTCTAGGAAATCACCATGCAAAATCAACTTCAAAACACTCATAAGGTTGTAAAGGTAACTCTGGAAGATAGAAAGTGTCACAATTTAAGTATATGGTCACATACCATTTTCCTCTCTGCTCTGACACTTTATTCAGCATATGGCACTGCTCTGGGGAAGCTGTCTGAGCAACCTGTGCACCATTTATCTCAGGAGCTGAAAGGCTGTGAGCGATAAGAAGATTTCTTGTTCTTTAGCTTAAGAGAATTAAATGCCACCCTGGGAATTAGATCCTACCTCTGACTCCTACAGAGAATTTCACTGATGATGCAGAACGCAGATGCACTGTCTGTTTCCAAAATGATCACCCCTTGGATGATCCACAAATTTTAAGTGCCCAAAATAAGGCAGTGTGACAGTCTTGCTGGAATAGTGATATTGCCTATTGCAGCTGTAGCTGTTGTCAGACATAAAAGCAGTGCATGTGGTGATGTATCAGGTCAGATGTTTCTTCAATCAGACCTCTAAATAAATAGATATTTTTACCTCTATTTCTTGGGGTTTCAGTACCACCTCCACAGCACAGAACTACAACCACCTCATCACATAGTAAATAATGATGGGAAAACAGTGGGCTAAATACTGGCTTATGGGCTGCCTCTTTTGCATACTGAATGGAGCAGGATTTTTGAAGGAAAACAGTTTGAGGTCAAATAAACAAGAAATATCACACTGTATGTATAGGAAAAGAACTCTGTCTGCAGAAACTACCTTAGTTATAGCACTGCCCTAACTCTGACCTAATTCTCTTCTTTTCACATCGTTTTGAAATACTGCATCATTTCTATGTAACATTACATAATGATAATTATTATAAAAGCTATTTTCTATGTCTAACACCTGGGATTTTATGCAATAGTGCCTTAATCAACTACATCAGCAGAAATTCAAAACCACACAACTATGATGACAAAATGGAGACAGGAAAGAACAAATGAAAGACATAAATTCAGTCTTCTTTGAAAAGAGCTCATAATTATCTCAGTGGAAGATCAGGGTGACAGAGTCCAAATGCAGACACAGAAAATGGACCACACAACGGAGTAAACACACAATGGGAATGAACAACACAGTCTGCAGTATTTCTTGTCAAGACATATTTTAATACCCAACAGAACTCCACAGTACAGAATCATACATGAGCAAACTACAGTAGAATTTTGAGATATGATATCCAGTTACCTGTTACTACATAGTTATATTACTTTATAAATACACAAATATATACACATATGTGCACACAGAATTAACTACTTTCATGCATATCACTACTCAGTGCTCAATCCCAATTGCACTTATATCACTTAAATCAGGTTTTTCACTGACTCCCATGAGACTGAAAGCACAGCGTTAAGAAAAAGTGTCCTGACATTCCAGAAGAACCACAGGGCTGGCACCAGGCAACAGATTTTGCTCATTTATAACAGATTTGAAAACCATAAGGTATGACACTTTTCAAGGTTAAAGTGTTTCTGTGATTTTAAAATTACCATGCATTTCCTTAAAAAGTTATATTCACTAAATAAAAGTCACATCACAGCCTTGCCTAAAATGATTCCACAGACCAAAACATTAGACAGGGAAAACAGATCTGCTATTTCAGAGACAAAAATAAACATTGGGATTACTGGGGGAACAGATTGCTCCAGATTATTTTCTTCCATTTTATTAGTAGATGTACAAATTACATTAGCAAGATATAAATCCAGTCTTTCTTTATATAAGGTAGAAAAAAATATCATCTGTCTTATTGTTCTTTTATATTCACTCAGCTTGAAAAAGGAGAATACATTATTTAAAATAAAATCAGATTATCTAAATTCATCTTTTAATGATTTGTCTCTAGTTCTCATCACAAACCAATAATAAAGGGCTAACCCTATTTAATGCAAAGAGAAAGAAAATCTTCACACTGGGACAGCAGCCACACAGAAACAGCTGCTGTAACTGCATTTTATTAATTGTAATTATACATAGAATCCATACGGCCAAGACACACTTTTTTAAAAAAGCACTGCAGAAACAAAAGCCAGCTTTTATTCCTTGCTGGATATTGAAAACTAACAAGCTCAACAATCATCATGTTGCTCATATTTAAAACTCATTTTTAAAGTGGTTTATTTTCAATGCGCAGCTCTTGCATTTTGAGTAGAAAAGTCCATAAAGCTTCTGAATTCATTGTCTGACATGTAAATGCTATCATTCCTTGGTTAAAAGGCAGCAAAACATGAGCAGAGGGTTGCATTAGGATTACAAGTGATTATGTATTACCTAGTTTGTATCAGTGCTGTAATCGTTTTCGTCTTGTACACTGATAGGCTGAGAATCCAAATACAGACCTGGGTTGGGATTCTGAATTTTTCAGAGTCCATCAGTATTCATATCCAGCATTTTTGTGCAATTCTTTAAGGAAAAAAGTTAACAGCAAGGACGAGATCCCAATCAGAATTCCCACAAATGTGAGAGGTATCAGAGCTTTGTCTCTGGGTTGAGGTTTTGGGGTTTTTTTTGGTTAATTCACAAGCTTTTAATATTTAAATTATTTCAAACAAAATCTGATTTGGAGTAACCCCATCTTTGCACATACACCATCTCTCAAGGTGGAAAATAACCAAATTACTTTAATATTAAGAAGTCGTTGTGGACAGCTACTTAGATCTCCAGGTCAGCCAGCAAGAACAGGGAGTGCCATGCCCTGGATCCCCTTGCTCCTCATCTCTAACCATCACTGTAACACACAATGAGTCCTAAAGGCAAAAGCAGTTCTGAGATTTTCAGAGATACAGAAATATTTCAGCTTCTCTGTCACAGACATAACTAAGAAAGACCGGGTAACATTTCAGACCTCAGTGAAACTTCCCTCTCTGGACATCTTCACCCTGATTGCCCTATAGAAACATGATGTCTGTCCACCTCTTCCAAAGGATCTGCAGGTACCATGGAATGGCAAAATGTAGAAGAGATGGACAGAAACTACAATACTTCAGGGGAAATTGCACTGCCATGGAAACAAAAATAGCAGTGGGCCAAAATCTGCTGGAAACCAGTTACATTAGATCTGCTTTTCTTTTTCTTTTGAACAAAGGGTTCACTCTGTGTGACCAGACTTTTGCTGGAGAACCACAAGGGTTAGTTCCTCAAGCTGACTGCCATCTAATCCCCCCCCCCGACTCATGAAAAAAAAAAGATCACAAAGCTTCAAACCATGCCAAAGATCTAGCACTGCTACCTTTAGCTCTTTTGAGAGAAAGCAGAAATTTGCTTACTAAGAAAATTAGACTTCAAGAATAAAAGCAGCTGCAGCTGTCTTCGGGCAAAACAAAAGCTGCCCTTGAATTTAAATTTCAGTTCTGCTATAATTTATGCTGCAACAAAGAAAGATGCCAGTTTGGGAAAGTAGGACTCTGTGCAGAGTAATAACAGGCTTCCCCAATTGTCAGAGATGTCATTTGAGCATCTCTCAAATGTGACAGGGCACTGAAGGGTTTTTGCACATTTCTTCTGCTTCTCAACATTTGTAATAGTCAGGAAGGTTTGAAGTATTTTTAGATATGGCTATAGAATAATCTGTATTTCTCAGTCAGGGAAGGTCTGAATATAAATCTCTGGAAGAATCACTACAACACATAATCCAAGGCAAATGAAGTCAATGGGAGTTTTTTTCTTTGACTTTGTGAATGCTGGACTCAGGCTGTTGGCAAGAGAATTGTCTAACATCCCTGGGCTGGATACGGGCTTGGCTGCATGGGATTAACTCCTGAAGAATTCAGTGTCATTACAGCAGGTGAATTTGCCTGACATGACCAGAAACCATCTCACTGAGATTAAGTCTAGAGAACAATGACATACAAGATCAGTGACCTTACATCCAAGAGCACTAAGAAGATAGTAAGAAGATAGGTGCCCTGAACACATAACCAGGCTAAAAGCATTCACTGAGAGCAAACTTGACAAGTATGAATAAATAACAATGAGTTGTCCTTTCCTATATAGTTTCCCAGTACAGCAATTCACCTAATATCCTTTTGGTGACTGAAGTATTGACACAGCACCAAGTGCTGAAACACACTTCCTCCTGTGGATTGAGGAAGATTGGTACGAGCAAGGGCCACCATCATCTTAGAAAAGTGAATGCCATGTTCCCCATTTTGATAGACTCAACTCTAGTGGCTTTACCAAAAACTCTGTGAAATTTGGTGTCACCTTGTTTTCTGTGATGCCATGAATGTCAAATCTTATGTTTGCTCAATGGAAGTAGTACAAAAAGAGGTCTTGGTTGTTGTGTAGAAAAGCCTGCAAATATGTCTACAGTGTTTCCTTAAGACAGATCATAGAAGCAGACAATAATAACCTGTGGTATTTTATAGATTATTTCTATGACTTTCGTGCAAATCTCCTAAATTTTTACCCTGAAGGCGAGCAATACCCTGTATGACTAGCACTGGATTTTTGAAGTGTTGCCTGAGTTCCTGACTTTTTCTCTGATATCTATAATCATATTTCAACACCTATTTTGGTGCAAGCTCCATCTCTAGCCTAGGCTTGTGTTGCATATTTCCTGCTTTTCTCATTGTTTATCCTGCTGTTTACATGCCTATCTGACCCACCTCCTGCCCTTTAGTCTCAAATTTCCTTCTGTCACTATTTAAAGGGTTTCTTCAGAAACACAAAAGCTAAAAAATTCCTTGTCTTTCCATTAATTGCCTCTACATTATTCTTCTCTGCACAGGGTGAACGCATAATTATTCTTCTCAGCATTAAAGCCTACAAGTGGGGAGAGTTTTTATCACTACTCTTAGCTGACGTGCATAGTTATGTCTATCAAAATCTTTCACATTTTTCAGTCTTAATATTTTCTTTTTGTGACAGGGGCATGTTTCAGCATCTCATCTTACCATAGTTTATTCCCCAGTTTCTTTCGTATCTAAACTATTCTGAAATTTAACCATTGCCGAAAGTCCTAGAGGAGTTTTAGTCCCAGCTCACAGTTTTGTAGACACCAAAGTCAATCAAACTTAGACAAATCCATAGGAAACCAAGCTCTTGACTTGCCTCATGCTTACTCTACATTTCTGCATTTCTCAATGGCTATGCTGTTTTTTAATAGATATATGCATCCTAAAATAATTAAAGCAAAGGGGTGCTGCTTGGGCTGTCTAAATGGCTATATTTTATGTATTCCTTATATAGCTTATCTGTCCTCTAACACTCTCCAGTAACATGGAGGATTACAAGATTTAACTAGATTCCCAGAAGTCTGGATACTAATATGACACTATTGAGTTATACTGCCGCTTAATTTATACAAACTTTTAATAGAAAAGTAACGTATGATTGCAGAAGAATAATCTGACTTCATTTTTTGCTTGGTTTAAAAGACATTATCATTTTATTTTAAATGGATTGTTATAACAGGGCTTATTTAAAAGTGTGCTGAATGAGGTAAACAGTCTAAAAAATCCCTGTTACTGAAAACACAAAATTATATCCTAAGTCTCCAAACACAGGCAGTGGTACATATGACCAGTAAATTCTGTAATCCTTACAGTAATGTTTACTACATCAATTTTTAAGGCAGGCAGTTTTATAACATCACATTATTTTGCAGTAAATCGTTCAACACTATTAAGAAGAAAAAAAAAAAAAGTGATGCAGATTTTAGCTGAAGATATCCCTTTTAAAATTCAGGGAAAAGTTACAAAAGATTAAAAAAAAAAACATAAGACATGGTTTCAAGGTCCTCAGGAAATACGTCACTCACTGCAGATTGGGTTTATCCGAATTTTAGAAAAACCTATTGAGATTAGGTTTTACCTAATACTGCATAAGATGATTACAGCTATTTGTGGCACTTTAATTCCCACTAGAAACAAAATGATGTTTCATGGAGATGTATCTACAAAAAATCAAAAAACCAAAAAAACATTAAAGAACCCAAACCAACGAAAAAACCCAACAACCATGACATAACCCTCTTTCATCCATTCTCATTCCAGAGAAGGGTCTTCTAAGCTGGAAAATCATGCACTTTTCTTAATGAAATGAAGGCTAGACAAATATATAGCAAAGGTTTTCAGAAATAAATTGTACTAAACTATGTATTGCATTATAAAAACTGATTAAGTTTCAAAAGAACAGAACTGCCCAGAAGTTTGGTCATCCTGACATATCTAGATGACTATTATCACTCTTCCGTGTTTTTCCTTTTTTTTAGCTCTGCACAATGCCTCCAAGATGCCCCATTACGAGTCAATCCCAACAAACAAAGCATTTGGATTTCCACAGGTTTCATTTCCTCTTCCTTGCAGAGCTCTTTTTTTTAAAAATACATTCACATCAGAACAACATGTGTTAAAATTTGAGAGGACCCTGTTATATTATCTAGCTAAGGATGTCCCCACAAAAAGCAAAAATCCTTATAAGCTCATAATAATAGCCATAACTCCTCACCGTGCATAGAAATATTGGTACAAGCCTTTTGGTGAAAATGATTTGGAATTAACGTAAGAGTAATGTCAATATCTAAATATGCATTCTTCCCCTTGCAAGCTCCTTCTGAAGAGTTTCTCCTCCTCCACCCTCTTAGGACTGGATTTTCAAAGCATTGTGTTTGGGCCACTGAAGTGTAAATGGGACTCCAGAGACTGCAGCTCCACATGTCGCTTTGAAAATATGCCTCTTAGCAACTAACTCAGCTATAACTGAACACAGCAACCTTAGCAAGAAGTCCAGCAACAAGAAAAGCCCGAAGGCAGGAGTTGCTTTTGAACCCGAATTAAAATATAAAAGGATAATCCTGCAATAATACATCTGTAAATCATTTACAGAACTTTTACTTCCATATTTGTAGTCACTTTTTGGATGTGTAGAATATGTGCATAAAAAACATTGAATCCTCATTTTTCTTATGTTACATCCCCATTCAGTAGTCAACACTTAATATTTAGGTAACACATTAAAGATAAAAATAATCACATACACATTGAGAGCCCAAGTTCAAAAATGGATAGTTGAATCAAATCACACAAGCACAGATTTGAGAACAAAAGGAACTAGACATCACTGGATTTGAAAAGTGTCTCTAATTATAATTATTTTTCTTGATCTGTTCTTGTTATACTTGATTTAAGACATCCAATGGATTTTTAAAGCATTTTTTAAGTTAATGAGAATTGAATACACACTTAAAAGGACAGGGATGGTTACAACAGCTGAATCTATTTGCAAAGGAATCAAATTCTACCAAAGCTGCAGGACTTAGAAAAACTGAATTTGACAGATAGAATTATGTTAAAGCCTCATAGGAATGCACACTTCTGCATCCAGGTTAATGATTCTGTACAAACCCAACATTTTTCATTAGCAGTTACAGCCTAAATACCCAAAAGGTCAATAAATTCTGGACAAAACCAATATGTGACAGCTGTAGATAAGATCAAGATTTGAAAAGAGAGAACACTCGGATCCCAAAAGTTAAGTCTAATTAAGATCAGGCACTCAGAAATGAACACTTTAAAGACCATTAGACATTCTGCAAATATAAAGACAAAGGAACATTACCAGTACAGAATTTAAAAAGAGATCAGAAGCTCTGTCTTCAGTATTTCTTTGTGCAGTGATATGATTTACAGGTGAATGGAAGAAACTATGACAGGAAGCTAAAAGTAATGACATAGAAGCAATTTTTTTTTTGAATACTGATTATGCAAGAACCTCATTATTGATTGTGTTGTAACATCATCGACCACTCTTAAAATACTGATGAGAGGTCACTCTTTTGTATTATTCTAGAATCTAGAACAAACAAATAGCAAACCAAATGTAACAATGAAAGAGTTTGAACTCATCTTGCAATTCCCAAATCTCTTTTACAAAAAGAAGCATTTAAGAACAAGGAAAAGACATTCAAAGGCCTAGAAATTAAAATGCTATCAAACTTTTGTAACACCACATGCCTCAATCTGTTATTGTACAATCTAAAGATTTATTCTTTGGATTCAACCTTAACATAGCTATAATCACTTTTTCATTTCTGGCATATGTAATACATCAACTAGTATTGCAGTGTGGCCACACACAAATTACACATGTTGTTAGAACACTTTCAAGGATTACTTCAAAGTACTGCAGAAGTAAATGTATGGCTAACATCGCTTCTGTGACTTGTGTATTTCTTCACAAGTTTCGTATTTCATATTTCACATTCCCCTGAGTGGGCTTTGGGGTAGCAGTGGGTGCTATGTGACCCTCTGGCAGCACTGCTCCCTCTCCCCCTTTCCCTGTGGAAGAAGTGAGAGTTTTCCCCATGAGGGATATTGCTTCCTTGCATGGAGGGTAGGGATGAGATAAGGTGGCTGCTGGGGTGGAGGCAGACTGGTGAATAAGGAACACAAGCTGCTGGGCATGGTGCAAGCATGGTGAACCCTTAACCAGGGTGCCTGTCACCTCTGCTCTTTTCAGCCCTGAGAGTCACCTATTATATTCATAGTTATAGTCATACTTCTATATATTCATATCCTATATTAATAGAATTATATATTCACAGAATATTCATATTCTATATTCATAGTTATCTTCATAAAAACAACACAGAAACGTCACATTTTTTTATTCTTTAGTTCAAATCTGTTTATATCTTTTTGATAAATATCATTCAGTTATGAATCAATTTCCTTTTTTAAAGAATATGCAGCAATTAAAAAGTATGTAGTGTTTATAAAATAATCGCTTTAAAGAAGCTGAGATAAATTACAAGTAAAATAGCATTGACATTAATTACTTCCATTTGCAGGAAATGTTAGAGATTGGTAACATATATTTTTCATAAATGCTACAGAAATTACTGAAACTCCTTCCAGATCTCCACTGTCGTCACAGTAATAGTGCAGTATTGATGTGCTTCTACTTTTATGATACATAATCAAAATTCTTCCCTAACTGCTACTGATTGTAGCTCTGCAATGAGCACGATTAGTACTCTGCCTTCAAACGACCATAACTTAAGGTATGGTGTGTTTCCACAAACATCGTTTGTGTTAAGAAATGTGCCCTTCAGACTAGCTTGATACAAAATGTACAGATGTTTGTGAAGGCACAAAACACCGATTGACCAATATAACATGAACAAGAGGAAGAGGAAGGTAGAGTAAGGGTGACACACAGTTACTGTCACTGCTTCCCATGACTAGCAGCAGAGGCAAGGCACAAGGGACAACGGGGATGCTACAGAAATGGGGTACATTCATGACCTAGAAAACATTATATATTATAACTTATGGAGGTTATTTTAAATAAAGCTCCAGAACACCAAGTGCTTGATTTTGACAAGTATCATCATTTACAAGGTAAAATGGAGAACTTCAAGTAAACAGAAGAAAGACTGAGCAATACGCCAGCATATCTATTTGAACACTGCAGCATCCCATGAATGGGAACATTCTGACAAAGTTTCATTGTGTTCTTGAACATTTTGCTTGACTCATTTCCAGGTTTCTTTGGCTGACATTTTTTTACAAAAACATAATGCAGAAGACACCAAGATTTTAGATGTTACTTGGTGCCGGTGAAATCAATGAAACTTTGGCCACGTACCTCTGTGGAGATGGCTTCATCTTCTTTGCATAAACATTTATATGCTGTTCTGGTTCAGTAACTTACATTAAACAAAGAAAAGCATAAAGGTTTAGCAATAACCATTTGACATTTGATAACAAGCTTTTGTTACTCTTCGTTTCACTACAAATAAGAAAATACCTTTGAAATATCAGGACAATTAATTTTCCCATTGTGAACCTGAAAGGATCATCTCAATGTGCTGTTCCATTGTAAATACAAATAAAATAGTGTTCAATAAGAAAGTTTCTAGGTCTAAGTCTGGCCTAGGTCTGGCCTTCAAGAGCATACATCTAGTATTAAATATTAGTACCTACCTAGAAGTGCTTGAAACAAGCTGCTTTTAAAGATGCCCATCACCTTTCTGATGGCTTTTTTCAGTTGTTGCTCTTCTGGCTTCCTTAATTTTTTAACAAAATTCTTCAAGAGCACTAAAGCTTCGTCAGTATCTAGGAACAAACAAGTACAAAAAAAAAAAAAAAAGTCTTTTATTGGTTCTGGAAAGTATTTAAATGCTCAAATATCAACTTTGCATTTCTAAAGGCATTATTCAAACATGTAATGAACATTTATAACGAATGTCATTTCATTCTGTCATTAGCTGTCTGCCATGATCAACATAGGCAAAATGGAGAGACTAGTAAGTGTTCAACACTCATTTATCCAAAACCAGCTGGAAGCTATGGGGTTTGGACCAAATTACAATTTGCAGAAGCTACAAAATGATAGACAATAACCATTATGGGTACACATGCAGGAAAACTGGCTTTAAAACATATTCAGAGAAGACATGAAAGTGTTTGCTTTGCATCTGCAGCATTCAATTCTCTGTTCTCTGAATAGTAAATGTGTATCTGAAAGGCAGGTGTCCAAGAGTGTGGTTGGTTTCTTTCTGCTATCTCAATACATAAAATTGCTATCTACCTCTTTGGTAAAAACGAGACTTTAACAGCAGCCTTTCATTCATGTCTTGGCTCCAATTTAGCAATCCAGCCTTCCTGTAAGAGTCTAGAGAAACAGAACTCTATTTCTCCTGCTGCTATTATCTTTGTGTAGTCATTTTCCAAGAGCATGAGAGATGTATTAAATTGTCTAAAATTCAAAAATCACCATCTTACATATAGAAAATAGAGGAAAACAGAGAATGAGACTTGACTTTTCCTTCTCCCCATCCTAACTAGCTCGCAGAAATGTCCACACACATATGTATATGACATTGAGACACCTGCACACACATTTGTAATTATATTGCCACCAAGTCTGCAATAAGATTACCAAACAGTAGCAAAAAAATACAAATTAATAACTATAGTGAAATAAGTGCCTCAATCTACATCTCTTACAGTAGAGTTCAATGCAGTCTTCATTACCAGGAGAGGTTCAGTCTCTTTAGTTAGATTAAACTCAGTGGAGTACTGTAAGAAGACTTGGAAAGGCAAAGTAGATCGCTTTTATTGCCCTTTTTTTCTAAATAACTGAAAGAAAACTTTTTTTCCACTAATTAAAAATTGACTGTCTTGGTTCATCCAAAAATCTTGAGGAATGTGATCCCTGTAACGTGGGCCTCATGGTGACAACTGATGAGTTCACAGTAGGGGCAGAGACACAGCTAGTATTCTCTAAGTTGGTAACATTCTTAAATTAAAAAAAGGAAATAATTAATCAGTCATTAATGTTTAAGAAAATGAAATTTCTTTTCTTTCTCCTCACATAAATTCTGGCTGGTTTACAAGCATTTTATCAGAGAAATTAAAAGATAATGAATAAGAAGGACTGGTATTTAAACGTATATATATGTGTGCACACACATATAAATGTATATATTACATACATGTGAAAATTAGGGAGCATTTTATAGCAGTGTCAATGTTTACACAATGAAGGAGCTCACAGTTCTCCGCTGCAATCTCACCTTGAAGGGCTAGCCAAGATGAACTCCTTATTTCAATAAGAGTACTCACTGCTGCAGGTAAGGGTTAGGCAACTACCTAAAGCTGATAGTGCACTCCTTAGGACCCACTTAAAATCCACTGAGAGAGATCAGTTCTTTTACAGGCTGGGTCACAGGACCTGGGCTGGGCTCCCACCACAGACCATCCAAATAAAAAGCACAGCCTCGAAATAAAGTTCTGGTCCCAAGTGGGCTACAGGTCGGGTATCCCCAAAAAATGGTTGGGAATAAAGAACTAATTCTACCTGTGAGCTCGGTTTCTTTTGCCTTGAAAACCCCAATCACATCATACTTTTCATTGACCTCATGACTGTTTCTGACCCACCTGTAAAACCTGTGCTTTCATTTATATGCTGAAAGTTCTGTCTGTCCTCAATAAACTAGTTAATAACTTAAAGCATGGAATGGAATGACGCATTCACCTTTCCCTCAGTACAGACAGGAGTGCGCAATGAATACATGATTGTTTATATTAAAGTGAAGCAGCAGAAAGTTGTGGAAAAACACTGCAAAGTATCCAGTACTGAGGACACTTTACAGAAGTGGACTACCTGAGAAATTATGAAAATGGGATTTGAATTCCTGTTCCACACCAGAGAGACACCCAACAACTCCCTCTTTCTTAGTCACTTGGTGAAGCGTGCTGACATCACCTCTTGCATTAAGCATCCCTTCCCTAAAGTGCATCATTCTTATTTTATAAAACAGCTACACAAAGGCAGCTTCCTTTGGGGGTATGAGCAGAGTTGTTATTTTCACATAAATTATTATTTTTCACTTCACCAAGATGCAAAAAGCCTACTTTTGGTTGACCACAAAACAGTTCTAAACTCTACAAACTGAACAACCAGCAACAGAGCACAGTTCTAGTGTTAAATCTAAATCCTGACTAAATCCCAGATCAAGTAATTATCTTCCTGCCTAATTTTCCTCTCTAGCTTTAATAGGATACATTAACTTTTACTCTCTCCCTAAGCTCCTGCATGGAGTTGCAGCTTTTTCCCGTACAAGCGCACTCAGTAGCAGTGTATGTAGTTTCCCAAACAATCTGTGATGGGTTGCATGTGCTGGGAGATACAGACACTCCCAGGCTGCTCTGCTTTTGTTGAAAGCCAGCACTGATGTTCTGGTATTAACTGGAAACATATCTTGACCAAGAGTATTTTAGCATGTCAGGGATGGGGGGGATGTGTAACCACTGTTACTGGAATCCTCCTGAAAAGCGGAGGCCCTCATGGAGACTATTTGAGTCTTCAGCCATTTTGGCATTAGATTAGGCTTTCAAAAAAACAACTTTCAGCCTTTTTTCATGACCTTTAGTGGTTATAAATTACTTGAGACTAGATCTTTATATGGATTTGTACAGTATTTACCATGGTGGGTCATAATCCTGTTCAGCACTACCACACAATAGTCATATCTCTGCAAAACAGTCAAACAGAGATATGAAATAATATGAAAATAAGGCATGTCTGGGGAATTCAAAGTACTCTCTCAATGATAATAACCATCTTCAACACTCAGTTATACCCAAAGCAGATGAGGACATTCAGTGCTTTGCCTGTGTGACAGCTACAAAGCTTAAATAATATTTGGCTGTCAGAATTGAATGCCTCAACTGCAGTACGATAGTAAAATAAAAAACATACTCCCTGCCACCAAATTAAGCCAAAGTTTCTGAAGCTGAATTCCTACATATTCTTATCAAGAAGAATGGCAGACTGGTGGTTTTCATGAAGGACTGGGTCACTGTATGCATGGGATCACAATATCCAATGGACCACATGGCTAATTTCAGAAGACAGAATAAGCCCTATATGTTACAGTCAGAGTACATCATAAATACAACCAAAAAAATCTTTGTTCTGTGGTATCGCTCTTCTTCAGTGCTGATATCAAAACAAAATTCAAGCAAGACCACAAGTCCGCTGAACACACAATTTACTATGCCAAGTTGTGGGCCTCCATGTTCGTCCTAAGTCCTTTGTCTGCTAACAAAAGATCACTGAAAAGTCAATATCAGATGTGTCTCATGAGGTCTACTGGACATAGTTCTAGTTTTTCTTACTGTTATTTGCATATTATGACACTATTTTTAAATTGATCCAACTGACCTTGATAAATGACAAGACAAGAACCATTCAGAAGACAGTCCTGAAAAAACTCACATATATTCTAGACAGTATATGCAGTAATGATAAGGAAAATGTCTTTAAGGATAAAACAGCTTTTATACTCCTACAGTATCTTGTCCAAGAGGTTATCTGTTAACCCAAATTAACTAACAATTCTGTAAATTTTATTACTTTATCACTCCATAATTTTTTAACCAATTCATAAATGTTTGCAGTTAGTTACTGATCAGGGAATGGGCAATGGCTACAATACAGCAAATCAGAGAAACGTCACACTGAAACAAAACTGTAGCTCAGTAACTTTGCTTATTGGATTTTTTTTGGAAATCTTTTTTCCTCCCTCAAACAATGTGAAGTTTTACCACATAAGAAATTATTTAATTTTTCTTCTACAGAATGTCTCTCTTTAATGTAATGCATTGATCTATATAAGAATCAAAAAAATATATATTCTAGGTGAGATCATTAGAGAATAATCCATGCTTCATAGTCCACACACTTTATAGACACACTTTTATGTAATGTAGATTTTTTTAAACTCTGTAAGTTGACATACAATAGAGTCAAAAATACTGTTGGGGCAATGCTTATACATCTGATGAAAGAAATAATAAAATAATATGGAAAATGCACTGTTTATACAACCCAGTTACTTTTTAACAAAACATAGCTTCAGTATAACTTACAGAGAAAAAAGTTTTACAGGGACACTGTCAAGAAGAAATGAAGCCATACGTTAAAGCAGGTACAGAGTAATGTGCATTATATATCAGAAGAAATGAAATTCTCAGCAATAAAAAATTGTTTCCTAAAATGTAAGCAACACGTACAAAAGACTAGATGTCCTAATTAAACACATTTAAAATCAAGAAAGGAAATTCTTCAATTAATTCATCTTCTACTTTGACAAAATGATATTAAAACCAATTCTACCTAAGCTACTTCTCAAGATCTGGATGCCACTTGCAACACTAACCAGTACCTTAAAACAGAAGGATTCCCTTCCTCTTCTAGCTTATTTCTGGGTTTTTGCCATGCTCGCATTTTTTGAAAGCACATTTTAGAATCACTGAAACTCCATATAGGCAACAAGACACAGAAAAACTCAAGCTTCAGTTTTTTAGTAAGTGTAACAGGTAGGAGCTGTGCTTTTGATCACATGCATGTGTTTAGGTGACTGGAAATCTTATAGGAGTTAAGTATACAAAAGCTGAGTTATGTGTTTACGCGGTGCAGCTGCATGGCACTTGTGAGGATGCCCATGCAACCGTTGAGTGAGCAAAGGAAAGTACATAAATGCTGTGAAATCAAAATGTCATTATTTTAAGTGCATTTTACACCGATCTAAAAAATCACATAGCTTCAGCGCTACAGAGGAACCAGCTCCATGGTGTACTTCGAAATACGTGTACATTAGTTTGACCCTGTAGACCCAATGCTCAACTGTTTACTTAAGAAAAATATAAACACCCCTGGGAGTTGAGCTTTCTTGAAGGTATCAGGACTGGACTTCACCTTACCCACATGCCATTTGAGTTTGTCTAAGTAAACTTACTACAGCATTTAAAAGTATGGTACAGTTGAAGCACTGAAACTCTGCTGGTGTGGAGACAGTTGTGTTGATTAAAAACTCTTTGATACATACTGTGCCTTCATATGGGACAGAGGATAACACAGCCATGCCTGCACATGGCAGTTCACACAATGTGATGTCTATGGGAACAGCTACAGTTGTCTCAGAACAGGAAACAGCTGTCCTAAATATCTCCCAGATGTTACTCAAACCATTTATCCTTTAGATGAACTAAATATATTAGATCTGAAGATAATTTAGGAATATTTGTGAATTTCAATAATTAAATTGGAAAAGATTTGACTAATGGGACTGAAATTATATAAGAATTAATAAATAAATAAAACTCATTTAAAACCAGTCTTCAAGAAGCCCCATTTTTGAAATTTTTCAAACCAGGGTATGTTGAATGACAACTCAAAACAAAGAAACAGATGATGGAAACACTACATAAGTCAGGGAGATGCTGTTACATACCTATTTTCAAGCCCTTATTGGGGCCCTTCTGGCCACAATAAAGCCACATATGCCAAACTCTACATGGACCCACATATAATACTGGCTAGGACCAATCCCGGGTTTGGCAGACAAACTGCTGTTTGCTGGGTTAACAGTTGGACTTGCACCAGCAAAACGTAGTATCAGGCAGCCTCTGCCTCTGAGGGAACACCAAGCCTACACCAGTCTGTTGGTAAGCTTAGGATCATATTTATATTTCTTTTCTCCCATTAGCACCAGAGTTTGTGAACAAAAACACTTTTGGGGTGCAACAGTACAGAAAAATCTTGATTTAAATGAAAAATATAATTGTTTAATTTATAAGAGATATATATTTGTTAATACCTAACCCTAACTGATTTGATAAGATGAAGGTGGTTTTTTTCTTTTCTTTTTCTGATTCCTTTCTTAAGAGGGATTATTTTCTGACTTGCAAGTCTGTGGCATTGGTGACTTTTTAAAGAAAAACATGCCAACACATTTCAGGAGACCCTTTCCAGATTTTGGACAATCATCATTTGAAAGATGTAGGGCACTGAAGCTGGAAAAGGCATGAAGAGTAGGGGAGGAAAAACACAGCAGCCAAAATAGAAGTGAGAAATGCAATCAGAGCACTGGGAAAGAGAGCAAAGAATTGTGCTTGGTGAACTTTGATAACTTCAGAAGAAAAGGATCTCACAGACTACCTTTACATTTGGAGAGTTCAAACCTTTTTTTTAGATGACCACTGACAAAAGAGCCAAAGGTCTGAGCAAACATTACTCCCTGCCTCAATTATTTTAAGATCTCTTGATTTGATCCTCTGTTCTGGAAAGCTCAAAAAGTTAAAATGAGTTGTTATAGATCAATGGGAGGGGATGCAGTAGATTTACAAGAAATTTCCAGGCAACCTGCCTTGGGACTGATCCAAGCCAAAGCTATCAGTAACTCATTTACCTTTCTTAATCTTCACACACAACAGCAAACACCAAGGAATAAATCCTGTTAATATACACAGAGAAGGTGTAAGCCAGTTAAATTTTAGAAAGAAACAGAAGAAACAGTACACTAAGATGGCTGAGAATAACACAAGCTGTAGCTCCCATGCTTCAAAAGGCTTGAGAATTATTAGACAAATGACAATCGTAAAACATATACACGTGAAGAGAAATATAAGACAGAAATTAATCTAGCAGACTGCACAGAGGGAGAGCAGAAAGGGAATATGTGCCTCTGTACAAACCAGAAAACTCTCAGCATCTGAGGACTCTCATATCCGCAATAGGACTTAATGAACTATCAAGAAAAGGCAACATATGGGTTATGCAACCTTGGGGAAACATAAGGCATTACATATGTGACAAATACTATCAGCCAGTGTGATAAACACAAAAAAAAACAAGGAAAAGAGTTAAAAATAACAGCTCCTGAGAGTATACATGGCATGTAAACCCATCTTCTGTCCAGCTAGGGAAAACAAATGGACAGAAAAAGAGAGGTTTCATCATTTGATTACCAGGCAGGCTTATTTCTGAGGTTTCAGCTTTTAGGAACCAGATCAGCATACAGAGGAGACTGGCACATGGTCTGTGAAGATTAATCTTGGGTCAGGGGAGAGACTCTTTCAAGGAATGATATTTAAACTTAAGGTTGCATTCTGAGTTGCCCTCACTCTCCATTAACTGTAAAAAGACGTGCAACGTCCCTAAATCAACTATAGCCTTGTCAAATTCTCTGCACAGACTGCTTTCCTGCAAAACACAAATTTAGGAACAGTTTATTTGTGAAGCAGTGTTATTGTAGACCTTGATGCTGTTAGCAGAAAAGAAATGGGACAGATATTCTCTGAGAACTGTTACGCAAGCACAACAGCAAATTTTACGGAACAAGGCAGTATTATATGCTCAGGTATATTAAGGGGAAACCAGGCATCCAAATGCCAAGGGAAACTGGACTAGAGTAAGGAGGACAGGCAGTTCTGCTCTGAACGGTGTTAATATGCAGTCTCACAAATAGCCAGTGCAAAAGGCAGCAATCAAATGGCAGAAATTGCACAGCAGTCTCTCGTTACAGAATATTGATTTGTGTGGATGATGCAATGAACAGGGATAAATGCTCTGCAAATCAGATTGCTTTGAAGGGCACAAGTTATACTATGATGTGTCAGCTGAATTCTCTGAGAAACAAAAATTACAGACACAGAGAGCCTGGAGGAGCCCTATTAGGTTTTCTGTTTACCTCCCTGCTGTGCAGATGGATCCAGACTTACATACATCCCATAGATAACAGTCTAACTGCACTCATACCTCCTACAAAGTCCACAAGCTCCCTCAGGTCTTAAAGGTTTTGGTGGGGTTTTTTCCACTATATAATTTCACTCTTTTTTTTTTTTTTTTTTCTGTTATAAATCAGGACAACTACTTCTTGTTGCACAGATGTCGATGTTGAAAGCAAACCACCCTTATTCCCTTTATAGCTCCTTCTGTAGTGTGTGACTTGTCATGTCTCTCTCCTGCTCAGTCTCCTTTTCTCCAGGCTAAGCAGTTGAAGCTCCTGCAACTTTTGTACATGGCTTACTATTCCAAAGCATCTTCGTCTCTTTTCTGGAATTAAACTTATCTTAAAGGACAATCTCTTAACTCCAGCTGAAGACCCAGTAATGCCACAGAACACTGACTGGTGGGATGAAGCTGGACAGAAGCAGCACCAGCTTTATAAAACACCACACAAATACAAACAAGCAGGGAACTGTGCTTGGGATCTTTTTTTTTTTTTGCTTGTTTTTTAATAATTAGACTTTTTGTCTAATTTACTATATGTAAAACTGACATCTTAAGAAAAAGTTGAATTATCAATGATTAGCTTCAATCTAAGTTTGTTGTCTATGTATCTGCATGCTTGGTTTTACATGTAACCACACATCTATTCTGTTAAACTGCTGCCTTTGAATATTTTTTAGTTTTATATATATATTATTTTAATCTTGACAAATGGTACTTACCTAAGGAATATGATAAATATATAAAGATCTATATAAAAATCTATATAAATACTCTTTAAAGTGACTGGCTTGGCATAAAATCACAAACTTTTCTCAAGCACTTCTGCTTATCAGAAAGCATCTTGAATGCAATCTTGAACACATCAAGCTGCATTCCTGCTTCAAGTGACTCCAGACAGGAGTATCTGACCCCTGCAATCCCACAGCTACCCCTCCCATCCTGTAAACTACAGTAATTAGTATTTAGTATATAAACTGTTCATCTTATGTATCATTTTGAGTCCACTTATTTCTTCATTATCAGTAGCTCACACTGGAACCTGGATTCTTCCTAACAAATCTCTTCTTTCAGGGAAGAGATGACATTCTTTTTTTTTAGTCAGCAATTTTTTCCATGTTGAAGTCCATGTGGGACCTACTTGTTAGCGACTTTTTCTCAAATTTTGTGACCTGGTTACACAGGCTGTTCACATCTCAGATGCTACAGTGAGAAGATTCTGGGGCCTTGAGACTCCTTCTAAAACTCCAGAAACCCTGCAAATATAAATAGCTTCACCTTAACTTCTTGTCTCTGCCTTTCAACTGTCACAATGTTATAGTCTGGGTGGACAAATGCTAATATTAAATCAACAATGTAAATATGAAGACAATGATAAATGAAGCCACAAAACCCCGAAATGATGTAGCACCAAATGAAAAACCTCTTATTTATGCAGCAGAAAAAATGTAAATTGACACCCTAACAGTGTAAAATATTAAAGGCCATGCTTTGAAGAGATTACAATCTAATTGTATGTAATAAACAAAACTAGTGGAACTTGATGTATTGTTGCAAGAGTAAAAACCACTTAATACAGCTGCTGTGTTTGCCTTTGCTGTTTTGTTGGGTTTTTTTTTTTTTTGCTTTAAGAGAACATTCAACATCAAAATTAACATAAATGTGAAAATTGGAATGAGACAGAAAGCTAACAAAAGGATGATTGTTCAGGAATAAATAGCTTCCAAATTCATACAAAAGAAGTATTACATCACATGAAAGAAAACAATGTGGAATTCAGTAACACTAACATCTTCCTAGTGAAGCAAAAAAAAAAAAAAGAAATGGAATGGAATGAGATTAGATCACCTTTATTTATTACCAAAATATGCATTATGGTCTTACATTTTCTTACAGTCATCTTGGAATTTTTCATTTAAGAACCTTTGTATTATAGTAGAGTCTCTGAGTTATTAAACAAAACATGTGCCTCTGAGCAACAACAAAAAAATTATTTCTACATTTTGGACATTAAACAACCGAATCTGTAGATCTGCAAAGTTTAGTTTGTGGTTTCTTTGTGGTGACTTGGGTTGGTTTTTTTTTGCTAAAAGCACTGCACAGCAGGCACCCATGTGGAAGGCTGTATTACTGTAGTGTACAACACTTAGGACTGAATTGGAAGGTGACTAGAATTATTCCACTACAGCATAATGCAATACACACCATATATCTGGGGGAGAGAAAAGAACTGTAAAACATAAAATACTGGTTTATGTTTGTAAACCCATAAATTGTCCAGATTCCCTCTTTCCAGGAAACTCTACATGATTCAATTCCCTGATAAATTTGTTTTGAAGGAAGCATTGACTTCTTCATTCCAACAGTGAATAGACTTAAGGACATTTGTACTAACTTGTCCTGGCAAAGAGAATTTAATGACACCAAAAACAAGTCTGGACCACAACCATTAAAAAGCAAATGATTTCTTCACATATTTTGTATGTTGGTTACCACTGTCATCAGCCTTCAGGTCAAGGCAGCTTCTCTGGCTACTTCTTGAATGAATACAGCAAGAGAAAAGATGATATTTATATTTATAAAGATGTTCTTTGGCACTATTTTAATATACAATAAATACAAGAAGAAACCACAAGGAAACAGACCTTAAATACTTGTAAGAAGCAAGAACCTAGTATGACCTGACCAAAATAAGCAAATCTGAGTAAGGCAGATATTTCTGATGTTGCTGAAGCAGAGACTGCAAAATCATCTTTTACCACATTTGGCCACTAGTTACAAATCCAGCTTTTTCTCTGTGGTCACCCTCTGACATCTAACTTGGCCATCTGGAACAAATTCAGAAAGAAAGAAGAGAGGATGAGAAGGAAAAAAATATGCTTATAATGCAAGACACCGTTACTTCTCTTGAGTGCAATATGCACTTAACAGGAATGAAGGAGAGGATGCACAGCTGCCTCTTGTGTCTGTATCAACACTATGGTTGCCTCCAGTTCCAATGACTAACAGTACAATAATTTATAGCACTTTTTTCCCCGCATAAATAATGAATAGTGTTAATTTATAGCACTCATAGAACACACAGCATCAGCTCTCATAAGTATCTCAGATAAGGAGCTGTTTTTTCCACTAAAATTTATACAAGTGACTGAGACACTGGCTAACTGAGGCAAGCAAGTTAATGTGGTTACTCTATGTTCCCTCTACAGTCTATGGAGACAGAAGATGACAGTTGTCAAGGAGACAATTCAGATCTTAGGTGGGTTAAAATGCCCTTTGAAAGTGGGTCTCTCTGCTGACCAAAGCAATCCTCCAGGACAACAAGCTGGGTACACTCTGTAGATGAGGCAACAAAAATGGGAAGTATGTGCATTAAACATCTGACAAATACCACAGCAATGGTAGAGCTGGAAAAAGAAAATAAATTTCACTGTTTCCAGTCCAGAGCTCGCTTAACTTTGTAGCCTGCATTTATGTATCAAAGACTTGTTCTGTATAATGCCCACTCCTATAGTCCTTTTGAGTGCAAAATATCTCACTGTTTTTCACAGAGGAAACAATGTCTGACTAGAAAATGATTATTGACATACAAGCAGATACATCATTAAATCAAAGCTTTACAGTGAAAGTTGTCAAAGTTTAGATAGTGATTTTCTGACAGTTGTTTGTTTTAAGTCCTGGAAAACAAAAATTGTTGTTCCCACAATTTGTAAACATAATCTACAACTTCACACTGCTCCCATTCAACTCACTGTAAAAACTGAGGAGTAGTGGAAGAGAACTTGGACTGAAAAATGTGGCCTTTTAGTCATGTACTTCAGCAATTGAAAGGACAAAAAGCCTGTCATACCCATGACTTATTACAGGTAAAAGAGAAACAAAAATCTCAAATATGTGCTGGATTCCCTGCTGTAAGATGTAAGGACCCTACACCGACATTCACTAAGAGTTCTGAGCACAAAAAAATTTTGATTCTAAATTTAGATTTTGTTACCTAAAAAGAAGCTATCGGTTTTAAAGAGATTTAGGGCATGAAGCTAGCTTTGTCTGGTCCTTTATGAACTTTGCTTTAAAATGTCCTGATGAGTTGGTTTTAGATTCCTTCCTTTTGATAAAGCACCCACATAAAGTTAGCATTACTACTACAAAATCTGGCATTTCAAAAAGTGTATCTGTCAGATTCTTCTGAAGGGTACAGAAGAAGTCCACATGGGATCAGATTGACTTGTTATTTCTTGACATTTACGTGCTTAATAAAACACGTCCTTGAAAGCATTTCATTATATCAAAGATATGATGAAAAAAGTTATTCCATGGCAAACAGAATCGGCACGCCTTATGAACTGGCTGCAAGGTGGAGTTAGTCAAGACAGTATTAACAGCAGCCCACAGGTTTCATCTGACTAAAGATACAATTCCTCTCACTCTCAGAGACAGAAAGTGAGATGAGGGCAGCAAAAATCCCAACATTCAAGTTATCTTTTACTGCCTAGACATAGCTAGATGTGTAAAGATGATGACAGGGTTAGTCTGGGAGCACAAGCGCATACAGGCATCTAGATCTGGGGGTTCCTGCTATCTCCATGTGAATCGCAAAGCAGGGCTCCAAAACTGGAATCCGGTCTCCATCACAAAGGAGCACAGATTTAATTAGTTCTTTCCATCACTGTGCAAGATGTAAATGAATTACAGTAACATTTTATGCTCTTAACTATCCTGTAGATGAATCCAAAATACATGCAATTACAGATCTAAATATAGTTCCCTACAATTAACAGAAATCAACTTGGCTAAGTAACTCAGGGAGGGAGGGAGGGAGAAAAGACATCTAAAACCACAAAAAACCCGACTTCACTTAGTAACCTGACTTCACTTCTTCTGCATGGTAGTACTATTTTACTTTGAAGCAAACTTTTCTCAAGAAGTTCCATAAATGTGTTATGAATAGTGGTACTCAAACATATACCAGTTTGTGAAAGTAAAGTAAAAATTAATTTATTTCCTTCTTAAATTTGTTCATCCCATACTGTTTCTAAATTGCGCTGTCTAGCAATTAATTTTGTAACTAAAATCAAATGGCTGGTTTGTCTTAAAATTGCAAGTGTGGTTAAGCGAAAGACAAGCAAAGAAAAGCCAAAGAGAATGGCCATTTGATTAATCACACAGCACTAGTGCAATAATCCATACAATGTCTCAGGCCTGATGTAAAGAGAGCACATTCAACGCCTGTGGGGTACATTGTTCCCCCTTTCCAGATCAGGGTTTTTTTGTTTGTTTGTGCTGAGACTGACAGCAAGTATGCCAACTCTGTCCATGTTCTTGGGAATGTGGAGCTTTATTTCCCTCCAGAATGAAGTGAGAAAACAAAATCTTTTTACTCTAGCACATCAGTGAAGGGCAGCAACTTACTGACACAAACATGATCAGAACCAGGAGCAAGCATTTTTTTCCACACCCATAAGACATCAACGCTTTCTCTAAGTTATATGGTTTTCGCTATTACTTAAACTATTTTTTTCCTGACAAAACAGGCCTAGACTTTTAAAAGCAAGATGGCAGTCACCATATCAAGCAGCAAGGTAAAGCACAAATTTGGTTCAAAGCTAAGTGAGATGTGAAGACCAGTACAGGATGTGAGAGGTCTTTCCAATGCAAATTTTCAAAATGCATTCAGGGTTCCTTAGAAAGACCCAGAACCAGTCAATGCCAAGGAAAGCAGCATTTGGTAACAAGTTCTAGTGATAAACACCGAGACGCTTTAAAACTTGCTTCTACAGGTTTCTCAGTCTCAATACTGATTTTAGGAGAATATTTTTGATAAAATCCAAAATAACAACCCATAAAGAAGTGCTGAAAGGGAGAGGGATAATCCTGTCCTTAATGCTGCTACTGAAATACATACTTGTGCACAGCCTAGAAGAGAGTAAGTATTCCACCAAGATTTCTACAGATGGTATGGGTGGGAAAGACAGTAGACATGAACTCCCAAATATGTAAGACGAGAAAGGGAAAAGAAATCATCAACAAAAATATGAAACTAGTAAGACACAAAGTGCTGTCAGAAAGCATAAAGGAAATAAATGAAAAACAAAGAAACAAACGCAAAAATAAAAACAAATAAAAAGAAAACAACAACAACAACAAAAAACAAACAAAAAAATCCCAAACGACAAACAAACGAAAAAGAAAAAGCAGGGAAAAATCCCCTCAATATCCCTAATATTCACAGGGGTAATAGGGAATACTTGTAACAATAGCAGATTTTTTTTTCAAATGGTAGCCTTTTTTAAGTCGTCAGCATGCTTTGAATTACATTTAGAAAGTTTATGTCTATTGCATGAACTAGACAAATTCAGTCATTCAAAATAAGAATAAAGTTGCTGATTTGCTAACATTTTTAATCCTCCAATTTACATGATTAAAGACATTTTTAACAATATCCTTTTAATGCTCAAATACATTCACACCAGCAACTTCCGTACACTGACTGATGTGCCAGCTTAAAGTATTTCAAGGGCGCTATTTGGATCTCTTGAGTTTATATTCTAAAATTGTCAAAATACGTACCCTGGTAAGGCAGGAGAAGAAATTAAAGCCCTGATGTACATTAAGACTGACCTAGACTGCCTTGAAACAAACAGGCAATCTACAGATTTTTTAAGGCCAGAAGGGACCGCTATGATTGCCAATCTAATTTCCTGCACAAAAGAGCCCATAAGATTTCACCCCAAAATATCCAGCAGCAACTATTTTGAAACTGATTTGCAGCTAAATATCCAGTGCAGAAACAACCTTAGTGTAAATCACTTAATTCAGGATTAAAATATGGACAGACAGTTAATTTTCCTTCTGCAAACAGAGTATGCAAGCCTCACCAGTACATCAGGGTGACACATTTACAGCACAACAGGATGAATTATTAAGGGATTGTCCACACATGTTCCCATCTTTGCTACACATAATTGTAAATAATTACACAAATGACAATACAAGTCATTAAAATACTTGTTTTGAAAATTAGTTTCTACACTGTCATCTGTTAAAAAGACAATCACAAAATCCCAATTATTGTTCTTTTGTACGAAAATAACTCTAGCAATCTGCGAGGTTTTGTCGATATTTACATGGTAAATGTTAATTTGTAACTAAAACTGAGGGATTATTCCTACAAGGAAAATAATCCATAGTTATATCAACTAAAGCCCCATTTCTATTCTGTAACAGTCACTTTTTGCTCCTTCCCCCACACTATGGTATCACCAGATCCAGGTCTATGATCAGATTCAGGGACATGTGGATAGATGAGCTGAATAGAAAAGGTTCATATGCCATTTATTCTATTAGCATATTCTGAAATTTGAAATCAGTGTCCTTGCAAGGAACCAGAAAGATCCTAAGGTCTACAGGTGTTCTCAGAGTAAGAACCTGCCCTCATATATTCCCCAATTGTTGTCTGAACACTGGAAACCACATTTTCCACAGCTGCTTCTATACTTGCTGAAATCACAAACTTTAGGAGGGAAGGGACAAAACATAGGGCTGGTCATCTTTTCTTAAATGCTGCCATGCTACAGTCATAAAGATAGTACTTTTATACTGTATTTAAGCATGGGAATCAAAGTGAGTTAAAATCACATTTAAAAAAAAAAAATCTTCAAATCACCTTCAAAACACAATCTCATAACTTTTATTTAAAATTAGCCTTGAAACTTTGCTATTTATTTACACTGCTACTGATGGCTGATGTTTATCCGCCAAACATGTAAAGAATAAATCATAGACTAAAGCTAGGATTTTAAAATTCATTAGCGTTCGTAAGAGAGGCTTCTCACAAAATTAAATGCTAAGCTTTTCTCTTGGTGTCTGTTCAAGATTTCTGATGGCTGATCTTGACAAAATAACCGTCTGAGGCCAAGACATGACAAGTTTTAAAACATGGCATAAAAATAAATAAAAATTATTATTGTAAGTGCACAGATTTTTTTCTACCATTTTCAGCGCAAAAGAAAAACAATTTCAAACCCCCATTAAAACACTTTTAATTTGAAATTGTAAGTACTAGAAATCAACAATCTAACAATATGAAGACGCAATATGAGATATGAAGCTTCATAGCCCACCTTTCTTCTTGACTGGCATTCTTCTTCCTACTTCTGAATCTGGTTGCAAGCACTTATTTACAACGATGGACTACTGGAATTCTTTGCGAGGTCGGGAACTGTCTATCTATTGCAAAACACTTTTACAGTTCAGTTAGGAAATGCAGCTTCAGTCTTCATTCCTATCAATACTTGCTGTTTTCTTGTATTGGACTTCCGATGCTTTCCACAAATCAGAAAAAAAAAAGGGGGGGGGGGGAAAAAGAAGCTTTTTGATTTTTTTTAAGAGATGTTTTCAATTTCTTTAAAATACATTTGAATCTATAAAAATACAAGAGAAAATGTTCCTTGTCAATATAAAACCTTATTATAACTCCTCTTCTGGCAGCAAGTTTGAAAAGTAAAAGATTTTATGTAATACAATTAAGGCACAGTCCATCTCTAGGCAGTTGTCTTAATACTCCACCTGTACATTCTCAAAACCGTATTATTTGCAGGACAAAAATGCCCAAATAATCCAAATAAGGAGGAAGACAAAACAATCCAAAGGGACTCTTGACACTTCTTGAATGAATTTTGCTAGCTAGGTATTAGGTGACTACACAGCAGACTGAAAAGGTCCCCTGTTCCTCACCAGACAACAGCCTTCAAATATCACCCTCTTACCCAACAGAAGTCACTGGCCAGTCAGTTTCATTTTTATTATCTGCAAGCCACCCAGCCTTACGGTCTTTAATGTCCCTCTGATCCTCCCATGTATTAAAAGAGAGGATTGAAAACGAGGAAAGCAATCCCTTGACCTGGAATTATTAAAGTGACAGTGCTGCTCACTGGGCACTTTGGCAAAGCAGATTGCTTTATACTGGAGTCATTTACTTCATGCCATTTCTTCCCTTGCAAAGCAGACACCTCGTGAAAGAGGAATAAGGAGAGTTAGGAGCAGAGCTTCACAAAAGGTTCATTTTCAGAGATAATGAAGTGTTAATGAAATAAAAGGCAAGCCATGAGATCAGTCCAGAGTCTCCCACTCAGAGGCGCAGCTGCTTGGCTTCAATACGAGCCCCTCTCTCTCTCCCTTTTTCTGGAAAAACAAGAAGAGAGAAACAGAAATGGGATAGATTTTCGTCATCTAGCTCGTTAAGAAGAAGTACGACAAAAGGTGGACAAGCCTCAAACGCTTCCCTTGCCCGCATGAGGAGCTGCGATGCACATGACAGGGCTTTGCTTTGCATCGTCTTCTTTTGGAGACGGAAACTGTGTTTGTGAAAGGGGCGGCTCTGCTTTGCTCTCTAATGTTCACCATTGGGATCTGCCTGTCCCCTCCAAGCAGGGGCTGCCACCTCCCCCCTCGCTTCTCCTGCTCCAAAAGGGACTGTCTGTTGCTTTCTGAAGCGGGACAAGACAGAGGAGACCGGTTTGGTCGGTGAAGGACTGGGGTGGGATGCAGGTGAGCTGGAGAAGCCAGGCTAGGTCTACGGAAGGGGGAGATTTTCCCCGGGTTGCTGAGGGGCAGGCAAGAGGCAGGAGCTGAGGGGATGAGAGAGAGGATGGAAGGGGGAGGAGCTGAAGGGATGAGGGAGGGGGCGAAGCGAGACGCAACCCGGGCGAGGGGGGCTAGATGGGGAGAGGACGGGAAGAGCAAAGGAGCTGCCGGAGCGGGAAGGGGGCAGCAAGGCGAGAGAGGAGCGAGCGATGCAAGCACTGGGGCGGGGTGGGAGGGAGAGGGAAAGAAGAGCAGGGCGGAGGGGAGGGGGCTGCAGGCAGCGCCCAGCGCCCGGGAGTGAGGTCTGGGTGAGGGGGGTGGGGGTAGGGGGTTAGCGGGTTACCCCGAGGACTGGGCCTCCCCCCATCGAAGGCTCCTCGCTCCGCTAGGGGGAGTCCCCGCGTCCCGGCCGCCGGCTGCAGGATCCCCGCTCAGCCCCGTCTCCATGGAGGAGCCGCCGCTGCCGCCGCCATCCGCCGCCCCTAGCAACGAACACCGGGACGAGAGCGAACCCCCCCACTTCCTTCCCGCCGGCTTCCAGCCAATCAGAGGCCGCCATGCTGTGCCAGCGAGGAACACCCAATCGAAGGTGTCCTCTGAAGCCCTGGATCATGTGAGCAGGTAAGATGGCGGCGCCCAGAATGGGGCTTGAGGTGGGAGGAGCCATGCTGTAGGCGGCGGGGCCTTTACGGTGGGAGCGGCTCGGTAAGGGCGGGAGCGGGGGGTTAGACGGGGGGGTGGGGGGCCGCCGACGGGGCGGTGTCCGGCGAGGACAGCTCAAGGTCGTGCGGGTCGGAGCTTGGCCCTGGCGGGAAGGCTGAGGGTGAACGTGGTTCGGCGGCGGCGCCCAGGGGGTTAACGGCTGCTAACGGCTTTCGGTGGGCCTTAAAAGCCGGGGCGGAGGAGCAGGGCCGTAGCCTCTCAGTGCGAGGGCTTCGGCCTTGAGCCGGGCTCCGGGGTACTCGGGGACCTCTAGCTGCCTTACAGCGGAGTGCAAGGGGACAGGGAGGGTCGTATATATATAATAGATACTTACAGCTCCCTGGCGTCATGTCTGTGGTTTACCTAAAGAACAGGCTTGGAGACCCTCCTCCTAGACGGGGTGGAAGCGAGAGGCCTCCAGGCTGGCACCGGCCCTGCTGATCCCAGGTGAGGTCCTGCCTGCTTGTCCCTGCTTCCTCCGCCCCTTTGCCCCACCAAGCCCCCCCGGAGCAAAACAAGCACAGGCCTACAGGTAGGCCTCAGGTCACAGCCTTCAAATTGTAAAAGAAAATTAAGGTAAGTCTGACTAGCAAAGTAATTCTGGGAAACTTTTTCCTCTGGGGAAAAACATCTAGAGAAAATCATTTGAATCACTAAAGATAGAGTTTAATCAAAAGCTGTTGTGGTGCATTGAATTTATCTGGCTGCCAGGTGCCCACCAAGCTTCTCTGTTGCTCCCCCTCCTCAAGAGGACAGGGGAGACAAAGTAAGACAAAAGGTTCATGGGTCAAGGTGAAAGACAGGGAGGTCACTCACCAGTTACCGTCATGGGCAATACAGGCTTGACTTGGGGAAAATGAATTTAATTTATTGCCAGTCAAATTAGAGTAGGGTAATGAGAAATAAAACTGAATCTTAAAACACTTTCCCTCCACCCATCCCTTCTTCCTGGGCTCAATTTCCACCTGATTTTCTCTGCCTTTTCCCCGTGAGCAGCACAGGATGGGGAATGGAGGTTGCAGACACTTCATCACACATCTCTGCTGCGCCTTCCTTTCTTGCCCCTGCTCCGTCATGGGGTCCCTCCCGCAGGAAACAGTCCTCTGTGAACTTTCCGACATGGATCTTTCACACAGGCTGCTCTTCTTCACAAACTGCTACAGCATGGGTGCCTTTTGTGGGGTGCAGACCATTCCAGCATGTGTCCCCTGGGGGGCCACAAGTCCTGCCAGAAAATATGCTCTCGCGTGGGCTTTTCTCTCCATGGATCCACAGGTCCTGCCAGGATCCTGCTTCCACACAGTTTTTCTGCAGGGTCCCAGCCCCCTTCAGGTGCATCCATTTGCTCCGGCATGGGGTTCTTCTTTAGCTCCAGGTGGATATCTGCTGCACTGTTAACTTCCATGGGCTGCAGGGGGACAGCCTGGTCACCATGGTCATCCCCATGGTCTTCACCATGGGCTGCAGGGGAATCTCCACTCTGGCACGTGGAGCACCTCCTTCCCCTCCTTCTTCATTGACCTTGGTGTCTGCAGAGTTGTTTCTTACACATTTTTTTCACTTCCAGCTGTTGTTGCGTAGCAGGTTTTACCCCTTCTTAAATATGTTATCCCAGAGGCACTGACACCATCTCTGGTTGGCTCAGCCTTGGCCAGTGGTGGGTCCATTTTGGGGCCAGCTGGCATTGGCTCTGTCAGACACAGGGGAGACTTCTAGCAGCTTCTCACAGAAGCCACCCCTGCAGCCTTGATGCTACCAAAACCTTGCCATGTAAACCCACTACAACTGTATGCTTTGTGATTTAATATATGTCTGGCTAAAAGTACTATTAAGAAAAAAAAATCTTTATTTGTGGAATAAAAAGTGGAGTAGGTATCTTCATGATTTCTTTAAATCTTTACAAAGCATGGGTTTATTTCTTGGTGGTTTTTTTTCCTTATGATTTAATTTGACAGTTAAGTCAGTTTAAACCTGGAGTATTGCCAAAAGCCATTGTCCAGTTAGTGTCCTTCCTTGTGCTGCAGGCTTTAGGGATCCATGTGTTAGAAGGTGATCCAGCTGGAAAAAACAAGCACCCTGCCTATTGTTCCTCCTAGGAGTTTTCATCTGTGCATTTTCTGATCAAAGCTGCTGTGGGAGCCCAGGGTTAGAGGTGCTCAGGCAGGAGTACCTGGGGGGTGAGACTGTCTATTTTCATCACAGCGAGTACTGAAGTTGGCTTAGAGCAATTGTCAAACCAGAGCTGCAACAGCACTAAAGCAGGCAGGTTGTCAGGGTTCACGTACTCATAAATGTCATAGGCTTCTGTAGCTGGATTGTGTCCTCTGCATTTGAGCACCCTGATGTGAAAAACAGTAAGTGCATTTGTGATTGCACGGTGCCAAGAGATAAGTGTTTATTTGATACATAATGGGTCTGTGTAACTTTTGATTACATTTGTTTGTTTGTTCCTTATGATCCAGGACTCCAAGATGACAGAAAGAGAGTTTTTTGAACTAGATTCTCCACACCAAAGACTATATTTGGAAAAACTTAAATGGAAGGAAGCTGTACAAAAGACACTCAGTGAGCTTCCTAAAGCAGATCAGTAAGTGCATCAAGCATTTCAAGTCTTTTGGGACTTTTCTGTTCCCTTACTCTTGTATTGCAAATCTTCCTTGCAGTTATAAAAATATTTAATTGTGAAGATCATTATTATTGTCCAGAACAAAAAACTTGGTTTGTGTTTTTTAAATACACTTAGTTGACTGTTATCTCTGGTGCTGCTCAGCTGCTTTCTGCCATGTGCTCCATAATGCTTGACGTTCTGGGATGGCTCATCAGTCCTGACTGGCTCTGAGCATTTAACACAGTCCTGTGCTAGAGCTGAGAAATTTTCTAAGAAACTGAAATGTTGGAAAAGCATAAGGCAGATACTCTTGTGATTCTGCAGGAGTCCTCTTCTGTCTTGAGGGCTGGCCTGGGGCCAGAACTGAGTGAGCACCAACCTGCTAGTTCCTGCATTTCATTCTGCACTGCTCGACCTTTCAGGAAGGTGAGACTGAGGTATCCAGGTGGTGGTGGTGGACGAGTCAGCCAGAGTTGTGCAGACTCACCAGCAGGGTTCTGTGCAGCTCAGCAAGAGCTGAATGTCTTCTGGGCCTCAAAACAAAACCAACCTTTTTGCATTTTGTGATAGTGCATTTCCCTACAAAACCTTACTGGACCCGAGCTGGTTCTGCAAGGAGACGTTTGCATGTGTGCATCATCTTGGGTAAATTCTGTACAAAGAAGAGTCATGAGAAGCTTCTTGTTTTTTTTAACAGGACTAAATTGCTGGCTAAACCAGCTGCTGGTTATAACACAGGGCCTCTGCACACAGGTGAGAAAGAACAATGCCAAGGATTGATCCCTCCCATTACAGTCAGTGCTGCAGCTTTGTGTGGGATCTGCTGTCCTTACATTCAATTTACAACATTTCTCCTTCTCC
Source organism: Todiramphus chloris collaris (assembly GCA_025345505.1). Taxonomy (NCBI): domain Eukaryota; kingdom Metazoa; phylum Chordata; class Aves; order Coraciiformes; family Alcedinidae; genus Todiramphus; species Todiramphus chloris. Next base: position 5,374,303 of record JANVCC010000012.1, on the reverse strand, counting down.
AGAAGAACTGGGGAGCTGTGGGAGAGGTAGACACCTCAGTGGTGCTGTGATACTGTCCTGATAGAAACTGTGGTACTGAGGGGCTGCTGGGCCTTAGAAGGAGATGGCTGCCAGGGTCTGCACCTTTATTTGAAATTGCCCTGTCTGGACTTAAAGTTTGTATATCCAGAGAGGAAGTCAGGAATGGCTGGAAGGGAAGAAGAAGCATCCTACACCAATTTTCTTTTGTTTGCTTGCTTGTTTGTTTTTGTTGTTGTTTTTTGTTTGGTTTTTGTTGTTGTTGCTGTTTGGGGTGTTTGTTTTTTTTTTGTTGGTTGGTTGGTTTCTTTTTTAATTGCAAAACCATGCAAACCACCTCTCCCAAAACCAACCAAACAAAACCCAGCTCTTCCATCCTCCCTTTCTTCCTTCCTCTCTTTCTTGCAATGTGGCAGTTCCATACATCAGCGAGCCTCAGTAGATTCTGTTGGTCCTGGGTATGTTCATGTGCTCAATTTTGTATTCTCAAATACGCTACTAAATTTTACTCTCTGTCCTCTACACATATGTATATACACACATGCATTTCACTGCCTGTGATTTTAAACAGACCAACAGAATGAAAGGGCTGGTTGGAAGAATCTGTACGCTGGGGATGTTCTGTGAATGACACCCAGTATTTGAAAGAATGGTGGCTTGAAGAGCAAATAGGCCCCTTTCATTTTAAACCCTGCCAAAAAAGAAACATGGCTCCTAAATACAGGCAAGAGAGATCTGACCAGTCATGGTCTTTTGCTGTGCAATATCAGGACTGAATTGTTAGTAGCTTATTTTCATGATTGAAAATCTGGTATGTACCACAAAGAAAAGTATTTTCCTATTCAGAATGAGAAATGATTGGTGGTGTTGACGTCAGATGTTTTTAGTAGTTTATATCTTGCAGAATTAGGACATACATCTCTGAAGCCTGTTTTGTGTGGTTTGTCAGTGCTTAATGCTACTCTAAGCATTAAAATGTGGAAGAGTTTAAAAAAATCATGTGTTTTAATTGCTAAATGGTTTAGAGACTGTCATATTTGATAATTTTGCAAGTAGATATGACATTTGGCCTAGCATAAATTTTGTGACTGGTTAAGCATTTTATTTTCTTGTGGGCTTTAGCAATGAATCCAACTTAAGATGCATTTTAAAATTACACTTTTAACATATTCATAGTGGCACAGCCTGAGTATCAGAGTGCCTTACAGTTAATTGCTTTGCCTGGCAATAGTTGTCATTTTGGGAATTTTAGATTTGTGGAAATGTAAAGTGAAGAGTTGTTTCCACTAATCAACTGTCTGTGCCAGATACAATGCTAAAGATAACTCATGACTTCCTGCTGCGAGTCAAATGAAATAAATCACAAAGTGCTCATCAGGGCTGTAAAATTGGCACGCTTTCCCATTCCCTCTCTTGCATTACCTGCTGTGATAGAATGTACTCAAATGGGAACTGTTTGTCAAGGTATTAAATGCTGACTGTCTCTGACCAGACTTTGTTCTGTTCTGCCCTCACCATATTGCAGATTGCAACAGGAGTTGAGTAGCTGCTCTAAACCATATGTTAAAAACACAGTAGATAACAGAATCCAATCCCTCTGTTAACAAGGGAAAAACAGAAGCTTCAGTTCTGTAAACCTGTATGTAACCTTTAACTAGCATGACCTTCCAGCAAGGTAGGGCCTTAAATTCATGTGTTCCATGAGTGCAGGGAGGGCTTACAGCCCTTCAGCATCACTACAAATGGTCTGCCAGCAGCTGCTGAGATCGTTATTGCAAGATTATTGATCTGTTCTTTGAGCTCTTATGCTGAAACTAAATCCATACTTTTGTGTAAGTGGGCTAGAAGCAAGGCTGATTACAGGAGGTAGCTGTGATGATATATGTATTTCTTTTGAGAAAACATTCTGCATAGAAATGTGCTGATTAGGAGAGCAGATTTCATTAAGTTTCCATTAGCCATAATTTAAAAAAAAAAAGTTGTAGAAAAGGCTTCTCAGCCTTTTTGTCACTTCATTCTTGAAGTGTGTGCAAACTCAGGCATATAGAGAAGGATGCTGTCCTGGTTGCTTTTGTCAGTAGTTGCTCTCCATTTTGCACCAGTGAGAGTTTCACATCTTGCCTCTTGCTGTAGGATATTCAGAAGTGAATTGTAGCAGTGAGTAAACCAAACTTTTTTGCAGTTCTTAATTGCTGAAGTGACTTTCCTTCTTTCACAGGAACCTTTGTAATCATGGATCGTACTTCCTTGCAGGAAATGCAAGTCTATGTGGCTTAGCAGCAAATAACTTCTTCAGGAACATCCTACATGTCAGAAAAGCTTCCATAGTGTCTGCTGTGCCAATGGCTGTTATTCCGTTCCTTTCAACAGCAGTGGTTTATGAAGCGTTTGTGCGTGAGCCTTTGTTTTCAGGTAACAACCTCATTATTCCTTGCTGTGTTTTTTTTGGGGTTTTTTTGAAAGGGCTTGGCTTTCTGTACAGAATACAACTCTGTCTGCAAAACAGTGGTCTTGAACTGTTGTGGCCTTGAAAAACCTCAGTATGTAAAGCAGGGTTTGAAAAACGTATCACTTAATGCATTGGGCAGTAGTGAATTCTTGAATTTGAGTGGGAAAGGAGATGTGTGTATTTATATAGATTTATAAAAAGAATTCTGTTACACATCACTGATTTTTTATTATTTTTCACACAAAGTCAAGTAGAAGTGACTGCAACCCAACAGTTTGGTTTCCCTCATCTGTATGATTTCATTTGAAGGTCAACTTTAGAGTGATAAATTCTGCATGGGTTGGAATGAAAGTGATTTATGTTATTTTTTCCCAAAGGAAGAGTACTTCTTCCATAGTTCTTGAATACTAGTATAGCTTGGCTGTTTCTGTCAAGCACCTGTTTTTGTGGTGTTACAGGCAGCTTCTAAATTTATCTGGCTGAGGTATGTGGGTATTGACAGTGAAACATTTTGTTTGTGCTGCAGGTTTGCTAAACTGTGAAGTCTGTGCTACGGTCAGAGGAGGATTAATAGGGGCTGCTGTGGGCGGTCTCTATCCTGTTCTCCTGGCTCTCCCCGTGAGTGCAAGCCTTGCAGCCAAGTACGTCTTACTAACCTGCAATGAGTGAAATTTATTTGATGGTCACATCTTCAGTTCTTAGTTTAAATTCTGTGGATTTTTAGTCTACGCACACCTACCTTGTAGGCTTTTAGTACATAGAAGGGGATTTACATTAAGGTCATCTAATTACAAGGCAAAGTTGGTAAGAGCTGTACCAAGCCTTTAAAGTGAAACATGTGCAGACTGATACCCTGTAAAGCACTTGTTTTAAGCTGGGACCTCAGCCATGAAACTGTGGCTGTCATCCTGCCAGGCAGTGAGGATTGCTGCTTTGTGCTGTTTGGCTGCACAGCTGAGAGATGTTGGTGATCTTGGGCAGTGCCCAGCAGCCAGACTCTGGCAGGTGTCATTCAGTGAGGGGATGGCGAGGTTTGGTGGGATGTCAGGATGCAGTCAGGATGATTTGTAGCATTTATCCAGATTGCTCAGTACCACCAAGTGAATTTAACTTATGAGAGGAAAGGTGAGAATTAATATATACCTATTTTTAATTACCTTAATGTTAAATCTTGATGCTTAAATCGAATGGAAAAAAAAAACCAAAAACAGTTTCTACCACTGTTTATGTTGTTTAGGTATTCTTCATCCCCATTGCCAGGGAAAGAAAACCTATTACGCTTCTGGCTCACAACTTCTCAGCCTGTCTTTAGAAAGATGAGTTTGGCTGTAGTTATACAGGCTCTAACTGGATTATATCTTGCCACTAAACATCATGGAATATATGTCAAAGTGCTGAAGCAGATGGATGCTAGCAGGGATCCTGAAGAATTACAAGAGTGAAGCTAAGAAATTTTTTAGTTGCCTTGGATAATAACCAAAATAAACATGAAATAAGTTGTTGCTTGCTCTCTTTTTTTCAATAGAAAACCAAAGTTAAGGCTCTGCACTGGCATTCTTTTTAGCTCTGAACTGAAATGCAAGTTGGGTTTTTCATTAGTGTATACAGCTGAATTACAGCTTTAGAAGGGCAGGTGTTTTTATTTGGAAATGGGGGGGAGGGAACATTTATAGTGCCTGTTTAGTGTTTGGCTCTAAGGTGATGCTATATCTTTTAGAAGCTGTGTGAATGAGTATTACTGAAAAAGGGCTTTTTCTTCATAATGCAAAGCAAGATTTTTTTTCAAGAGATGCCTCAAAATCTGAGTGATTTTTCTTCCTGACCTTTCCTGCATTCTGCTAGGACAGAATTTCTATCCTACACCCTTTAGGCTGTCACACAGGTCATAGTATGAATTGCAGAGAACACTGTTAGCACAGAGCAATCAGGAGTGATATTTGTGTCAGACTTCCCTGCATATGTATCAAGTGACCAATAAAAAAACCACACACTGTCCTTGCAACTAGTTTGCCTTGAAATGAATCTTTTTTCCCAAGGCAATGGACTGTGTTGAGGCCTTAAATGGCTGGTGCTGTTACTGTAGTATCTCAGCTACCTCTAGGTTTAAGATTAGTGGCCCAGAGTAATTCATGTGTGAGTCAGGCTTGTCTTTGCATTGGCAACTGTATATTCTAAAGCAACGTACATGGCTAACTTCCCTACTGCATGAGATAGCTGTAGTGTATTCTGCAGTTTGAAAGCTAAATCAGGATTTTTTTTTTTTCTACAGAAGCAATAACCGCTGTCTGATGTGTGGTCTTAACTGTAAAACCTGGATGATTACTGGTCAACAATCACATGCACTTCAGTAAAATTTTAGTACCCCCTGAAATGCACTTGGAAATACTTTTATTAATAAGAATTAAGAATTCAGTGTTGAGACTTTTAATTAGCTTGGTTTAACCATTGTGCTCTAGCACTGCTGAAAAATGTATCAAAGGAATTTCATCACGTGTATCTGTTTTCCTTAGCAGATTTCTTGTTACAGCAGGCACATCATGCACTGCACTCTATTTCTCTGTAACCAGGAGTAGTGGCCTGGTTTGTACAGAGGAGCAGCAAAGACAGACCACCTCCCCAACAGTCGTTATGTCAAATTAGTTTAGTTTCCCTTAATTCAAAGCACAGCTGCACCATGTGGTGTTCTGATACCAGTCTGCGTCTGAGCAGCCGTCTGGGCCGCCGTCTGGGCCTTACCTTCTTCACCTTCACTTTAGAGATTCTCGCAGAGCGACTGTTTTACAATACAGTGAATTACAGTATCTCTGGAAGTCCTCAGACTTGCCAACAGAACCACTTACCTGTGAGAATAAAAACATAAAACAAAGGTATTACTTTGAATAGTACCTTTGAGAAGGGCAATGAAGGGTTCAGTGATTATTGTGAGCATTTAACAAGATAACAGTACTGTAAACAGATCCTAGTGCTTTTTAAAGTATGAGATTCAAAGCCATCTTCCCTGTCTTATTTTCATTTTGATATCAAGTGGTAATTATGTTCAGAGTAATACAAATACGCACTTTGATATTTGATGCTCTGACTTGGACAAACCTCATTTTTTAGGTACTAATGAAAGGGTGAAATGCTGAAGAGTGTATGTAACAACAACAAAAAACCCCAAACCCAAAACAACAAATGGTGTCCCTCAGAGTTTTTTAGTAAGTTGCAAAGTCTGATGCTTGTTTTCAATGTAACAGAAGAATACAAAATTTCAAATATGTATTTTAAGTGTTCAGCGTGGGTCACGTCAGAGGTCAGATAGACACCCCTTAGACCAGAAAGGTGGTGTTTTTATAAAAAGAAACTTCACTTGTACGTTGCTCCTTAAGTAACTGGGGAAAAGTAGTTCTCAAAAGTAAGTTAAAAGACTGAAACTGCTTGAAAATTCAGCAGGACACCAAGCTGCTGTCAATAAGTGCCAGCACGTCCATGTGGGAGGAGTGCCCTCATGGAAATCTGGAAACACTCCCTCTGGTCTCTGTTCCATACAAGGGGTACAACACCTCATGCCATTCTCTTAGAAGTCAAAAAACAAGCTTTTACCAGCTCTTGGCCTCCTACCAACTCCTACTAACACGCTCCCTGCAAACTACTGTCTCCTGTTTGAAAATCAGTTTGGAGAGGTTTTAGTTGTATCTTTTCTTCTGCCATTTCAATAGGAACAGGCCAGTTGCAAACTATGTATCACAATGGGAGATTTCCGTGCGTTCTTGGACAATTCATGTGTCTGATAGATACCTACAACAATGAACTTTTCACTACTCCCAAGTCTGAACTACAGCCGAAGGAATGCCAAGAGACTGGCTATAGATGAGAATCAACAGAAATACTTCAAAAGCACTGATTTTATCTTTATGTACCATTTTTGATGTTCAATCTCAACTTCACAGCCCCCTGCAAATGACACCCTCCTCTTCCTTGTAGTGTCCTTAGTCCAGCTCCTACATCCTGCTAACAAGCAGAGGCAGAATTATTTCTCCAAATCTGCATATCCCACTTAAACTGTGTGAGAAACTGTAGAATCTGCAACGTGCAATTTTAGAGTGTTCACATACCCCATGTGAATAACTCCCATACCTAAGATATCCTTCAGACATTTACAGTCTAACAATAAATACAACCCTATAAAGAGAGTATTGTGGATTCTAGCAGAAAACCTCTTTAACTACAAGCTCTAAAGAACGTAAGTTTTTTTAACCCAATGAATTTACAAAAGGCCTTTGTGTTTTGCAAAAGATCTGTGTTACAGGGAAAATGGATTCTAGTTTTGGTTAAGTAGCACGAGAAACCTGATCATTTGCAAGTACCAGGAGATAGCAAGTGCTGGAATATTATGGTTCCCTATGTTTATTTTGATGTCATCTCTCTAAGCAGCTAGAGATTGCAGAAACACCGGTTTGTTTTTCACTGGCAACCCCTTCAGAGGAGAGAGAAGTTAACTTGGACTGCTACTAAGAGTCACAGCACCAGAATCAAGCTGTAAAGGACTAAGAGAAAACTGAGCATGAACTTCTTTCTTATTTAAACGCTAGTAGTCTTCAAGCAGCTGCAGGATGGAGCAATACTGGAAAATGAAAGTAGCACAGCCATGCAGTTTGACACAGATGGCACTTGGTTCTGTGGGATGCACAGTTTAAAAATCACCCATTTCAGTGCTGAACAGGGTATTTTCTACAGCTGGAGGCCAAAAAGGCAGCATGCTTTTAAATTTTTAAGCAATCTTTTTTGTGAAATGATCTTTTTTTAATCAAGCTACTTTCAATCAATCAAGACTACTTTCACTAGAATGCCCAGGTGCTAGAAAGCCAGCAGGCTCTCTACAAATAAAACATTTCAGTTTATAAGAAATCAAACAGCACAGCACATGGCTCACTCCAGAGGAGCTTTACAAATGTTCTGTCCTTTCAGCACCCTCAAACCTTTTGTGACACTCACTTCAGTGTTTATCAAGGAAATAACTCGATTGTAAAGATTACGGTTCCACGGCATATTATTAACCAGTTATCAAACTTCAGAACCTAAAAATGGGACAGAAAGGAGGAAGATGGCAATAGACCACGGAAGCATTTATGTAAGTACTCTACTCCTCCATGGTTTATTGATCAAACAAATCCACATTAGTAAAATATTAAGAGAGACAAATAACTTTCAAATACAAGGAGCAGTTATTCTCAGAAGTACAATTTGTATCTTCAGTTCAAGGAATAATGCCTTTATTTTGTCCACACCACAAAATTAACTTGAAAGACAGATGAGTAAGAACATTTCTCCTGCATACCCTCATCTGTTTTATCCTGTTTTTCAGCTGATGACCCAGACAGACAGCAGCAACAGCAATTTCCCCTTTCTGTTTTCCCATTTTGTGTAATGAACTGCTCAATCGAAGCAAGGCATTAATGAGAAGGAAAAGATGAAAAATCATTTGAGCCCATAAACTGAAAGATCAACAAGTCTGATTTTATTATGATATTGTATTCTTATCTGGATGGCACATAATTACAAAGAGACATTTACAATATATTTTCAAGTATTAAGTTATGTCATTTCAAGGCTTCCACTTCAAAAAGCTACATTAATAATACACCATACAGATAGTACAGTCGGTTAGAGTTTCAAATAACTTCCTCCCCTCTATTTGGTTTAAATATGATTCAGTAGGCACTAAAAATGCCTGCAGCCACTTACTTTCTTGGGACTTGACCTTGTTCTTGTACCAATATACAGCATTTTGCATTTCAGAAACTCAGCTACTCTCAGACACAGCTCACAGGTAGATTCATGATTAGAGCGATGTGCAAGTTCACAAGAGAGACCAGAACTACGTCCCTGACCCGTACCGTTTAGCAGGGATGCAAAAGAAAGAATGCATATTTAACTTAAAACCCACTTCTACACTGAAGTAACTGTAAAAAATACCATTGTGACATCCCATACTTGCTACATTAGTGTTTCTCTTTTTATCAAGCATGTTAAACTTCAAAATAAAACAGGCTTGTGAAGTCTGAGCTAGGCAGGTGGAGCACAGGTTGAATCTAACCCAACTATTTCCATTTTGCGTATCAGTCAGCACAGGTTTTGATGGTCAACTCTGATTACTGTGGCACTGGCATAACCCATCAGTTACTGCAGGGCTACACAGTTTTAAGACTGGAAATTTGAACAGTCCTGTTGATGCCACCACAGAGGTGTAAGTTAACACCACAGCTCACTAAGTCTCTTTTGTGCTGGCAATATACCCTGAACAGATGTAATTCTGCATACAGTGGAGTAAAACCTGATGTGATAGGATATTGTCTTTTTAAAGAAAACATCTTGGATGACAGTAAATTATTCCAGCATTCAACTTTTTTTTTTTTTTTTTAAACCATAGACAGCAAATGCCCTGTTACCTCTTAAATCTCATTTCTTATACTACCTTTTAAAATAAAGCAGGAAATGTGGCCAGCAGCTGGTCCCGTCTCTTCTGCCCCAACACAGCTGAATCCACTTTAGCATAAAGAAAAACAAGGATGCTAAATACACATATACTTTATCACACAGTGGTGTTTCACAAAGAAAAATCAAACTCTTTATACCGATGAATGCTTGATAAAAGTCTAGCACCAATAAAACACATGACTGGGAGAAAATGCTTCTGCCTTCTACTCAGCCTTAAAAACAAAATTTAAGGCTCTAAGAAACAAGACTTCGGAAACACTAAATGGACACTTTTTTTTTTTTTTTTTTGGTTAAAAATTTAATAAATGTAACTGTTTTAGTAAAGTCTATTCTTTGTGAAACCTCACTTTACATATTATCATTTTCACAATCCTTCTTCCCCCAACTGACATACATATAAACATTATAATACAACTGAAAAAACAACCCACTCATCTTTTGTGATAGGGAGAAACACTGACTGGTATAATAAAACACATGCTTTTGTTTGTCAAACTATTTTTCCTCCTAGCTCAGTTAATTATGGAGCATTTTCAAATCATTAGCCTCAAGATGCGTATTTTCCTACCTCCAAACTGTGCTTAATTATATAATGTTATAGATTTCTGGATACTGTAAGAGGCTAAATTAAGCACCCTACAGTAAAATTAAGCACATGCACATACATGCAATATCTTAAAAATTTAAAGCTACTTTGAAATAACATAGGAATTTCATTGTGCATGGGCACAGAGATCTACTTAGGGGAAGCTCAAGTAACAAGTTACTTCAATGCACTGCATTCTTCAAACCACAATTCTCATTAGAGGCCCATGCAAAAAAAGTGACTCCTCTACGTTAGGATTCCACCAGTGTTCAGATTCTGTTTAATCAGGCAAAACTCCACATCGTGAGTTAGAGCAAGCTAGAGAGGGACTTTTTAAAGGTACCGTGCATCCCTAGCACTAGACAGTATTTTAAACCAACAGGTCACAAGTTCTTTTTCTTTCCCATTTAAAAAGCAATTTACTTATACTTTTCAGACAGTCCCCTACAATAAAAGGCTGTAAATGTCATCTCCCCCTTATTAGCACATTTCCCCTTTTCAGCCCATCGGATACTTCGTTTAATACAAAATTCCATTATTTCAAATGGCATAAGCATCTAATATTTAATTCAAAACACAGCTCATGTATTGGCTACTATGAGCATATTCATAAATGAGTATGGAAAAAAAAGAAAAGAGGAAAACGGCTAATCAGAATGACATGATTGTAATTTTCACTGTAAATTATCATCCAGAGCTAGAAACATTTTGGCAGAGTAGGCCAAGGACCAGAGAAATCATTTCCTGAACCAGTCATTACACGAGACTGGCATAAGCAAAGCAAGCTGTCTGATACCGCATTATGGGAATATATTGATCCTTACCAGGTTGCGAGGTGGGAAACGACTGTTCTTTAACCCCTACACAACGGAGCCTGGCAGGGCAAGCACCTAAAAGAGAAACTGTCAGAGAGGTTTTAATAGTAATGTATAACTGAGATGCAGTACAATTTCATATGCATGCTTTCTTTTGCCGATCATTACTATTTTCTTAAGTCTGTCCAGTGACGATGTCTTAATGAAGTTTTTTGGTTTGCTTTTCTAAGCAAGCATTTTCGGCTCCTCAGGATAAGCAGGCTAGACATTATCTGACTCAAGACCGCGTAGTCAGTGTTATCTTTACTGGCAACTGCGAAGCGGAACTGAGCACACCTTCATGCGTCAGGTCGGCATGATCTTTTCACCCAGGTGCAGCAAACGGGCTCTGGTGGCACCTCCGCGCGTGTATGTGCGTGTCAATGTGCACGACAATTATCGCACTGCTGTACACAGCTTTGCACAACTCTTACGCCAAACAGGCTCAGACCACTACCGTCCACACACCAGATTTACACGACCTTTAACCAAGGCCACCATCTGGCTCCCAATATGCTGTTCAAGAGATTATATATTTTTTTTTCGTTACTCTGGCCACTTAGGTGCCAGGTTCCCCTCCTCTGCATCTCCCCCAGTACCACCCCATCACCACTGTATTTATTCTTTTCCTCCGCACCATTCGCCTGCTTCCTCCGCCACGACTCGAGGCCCCTAGGGGCGAGAACCCCACGAGTACTTGCAGCAGGTACTTGACCCTACATTTTGAAGGAGGCCGCTGCCCGCCGAGCACAGATGGAGCAGAACTCCACCGACACCTGATCCCGGTCCACGTGGAGGCAGATCCCGCCGGGGGCCGCCCACTCCTCCTCCGTCTCCGTCACCACCGCCGCCTCCTCCAGGCCGGGAGGCCGAGAGCTGGGCAGGGCGTAGTCGTGGTCGCTGCTCTCGCCCGCAGGCTGGAGGTGGTGGTGATGGCGGCGGGGGCTGCCCGTGTCCCTGAAGAGGCTGGTGCTGAGCTGTAGCCCGCCGGCGCGGATCCCGGCTAAGCGGCTCAGGAGCTGCCCCAGGGCGCTCTGGTTTGCCAGCACGGCCCGCAGGTAGCTGCTCTCCCGCTCCAGCTCTCGCAGGCGGCGGCTCAGGCCGCGGTTGCGGTCCCGCAGCTGCCGGTTCTCAGCAGCCAGGCCCTGCAGGCGGCTCTCCAGCCCCAGCACGTACTGCTTCTTCTTCAGCCGGTTCAGCCGCGCCGCCGCCGCCGCCTTCAGCCGGCTCCCTGCCCCGCCGTTCCTCCGCCCGGGCGCCGACGGCCTCTGGCCCTGGCCCGGCGAGGGCAGCGGCTCCGGTTCCCCACAGAAGCAGCCGCTCAGCTCCGCGTCCAGGTCCCAGTCCGGCCGGGCCGCCTCCAGCAGGTCTCCCAGCTCCAGCCCCGGGAACCAGTCCTCTTGCTCCCACACCTCCAGCGGGCCACCGGGCGCCTCCGGGTCCTTCTCCTGCCGCCGCGGCTCCAAGGCGCCCGCCTCCCGCCGCGGCGGCTGCTGTTGTTTGGGCCGCGCGGGGCCCGGGTCCCCTTCCCCGCCGCCATCCCGCCCTCTCGGGGCCTGCCCCGCGCCGGTTAGCGGCCAGACGGCACCCGAGGGGCTCGTTCCGCCGGAGGAGGCCGCCAGCAGCTGGGTGAGGCTGTGGCGCATGGCGGCGGCGGGTCAGGGGATGGGACGGGACGGGACGGGGACGAAGCCGGAGGCGAGCGGCGCGCGGCTGCGGCCCGGCGCTCCCGCCGCGGTGCCTGCCGGGAAGTGGCGGCCGGAGCTGGAGGAACCGGGGGGCGGGGGGGGGGGGGGGGGGGCGACTGCGCCCCCGGGGGGGGGGGGGGGGGGGGGGGGGGTTGGTGGGGGTGTGGGGGGTGTGTGCCTGCCTCTGAGCGGGGCGGGCACGGCAGGGGCGGCCTCTCGCACCCACAGGCACAGGGAAGGGAATCACAGAGTGTTCGGGGTTGGAAGGGACCTCCACAGATCATCTTGTCCAACCCCCCTGCCGGAGCAGGATCACCTAGAGCAGGTCACACAGGAACGCATCCAGGCGGGTTTTGACTGTCTCCAGAGAGGGAGCCCCCACAACCCCTCTGGGCAGCTCTGTTCCAGAGCTCTGTCACTTTCACCGTGAAAAGGTTTCTCCTTACATTTACATGGAACCTCCTATGTTCCAGCTTGCACCTGTTGTCCCTTGTCCTGTCATGGGACATCACTGAGAAGAGCCTGACTTCATCCTCCTGACACTCACCTTTTACACAGTTATAAACATTAATAGGTCACCCCTCAGTCTCCTCCAAGCTAAAGACACTCAGCTTCCTCAGCCTTTCCTCATAAAGGAGATGTTCCACTCCCTTAATCATCTCTGTGGCTCTGCACTGGACTCTTTTGATCATTTCCCTGTCCTTCTTGAATGGAAGGGCCCAGAACTGGACACAATATTCCAGATGTGGCCTCACCAAGGCAAAGTAGAGGGGGAAGGAGAACATTTCTCGACCTACTAACCACACCCCTTCTAATACACCCCAAGGAAAGGGGCTGTTTTAATCAGTCAAAATTTGCTGCATTTTGACCAATTAAAACAGAGCATTGGACTGAAGTCCTAACATGTTCCTTCCTCTCAGGCCACGGCTCTAGTTTGTAGCCTGGGTCAACTGGTGTTTACATGGCAGATGCCTGAATTTAGATTAAACATGCAGGCAGGGTGGGCATGTCAGGGGGAAAAACATGGTTGAAAAGTAGTAGGATGTGGTCCATAAAACCAGTGTGGAAAGACACTTGCAGCAGCGCAGATCAAAAGAAAGGCTGTGGTTCATCACGCAGCAGGTAGTGGAGCAGTACTTCTCACCTGGCTTTGTGTGTGCCCAAGGAAAGACCAGAGAAGTTCAGAAGGTAAGTCTGTTGATAGCTACTACATACTTAGAAACCACACTTGGTTCAGTAAGTCCTTGAGATGAACTGGTCACAACTTGGAGGATCTCTAGGCCTTCCGCTTCTGGACACTTCTGTGACCTTCTGAATACTGAGCTCAACAGATTCCAATTTTGATTTGGTGCCACGGCTTTGTAGATGGCTCAGAGCTACTAAGTTGGCTAAAACATTGAGTTACTCCATGATATACACACATGGGAAAGAACCTGGAGAGCTCTTGTGGCAGCTACCTACGGCCCAGGTAGGGCATGATGTTTGGCCCATCCTGTGTTGTTGTTGGTTTGTTGGGGTTTTTTTTTGTTGGAGAGTTAAAGAACAGGAGCTGAAATTCAGTAGCCAAAAACCTCTTCCTTGGCTGGGAGAGAGGCAAGAGAGAATGGGATGCCTCTTTATCCCACTGTGATGACAGGAAAGGGAAAGCTTTATTTTTTTTTTGTCAAAAACTGCCAGATGTACACTCTTCCATTCTGTGCATCCCTGCTGTTTTCTCTGCAGAAAACACCTAAAACCCAGAAAACACTGGAAAATAGTGGAAGATCTAGAACCTCAAAGTGTGTCAAAGACTACTGAAGTCAACCAAAGATCTTTCAATTTATTTTGAGCTGAACAGGGATATAAATAATGCTGTGACATTAAATAAGACCAAAACAACTACAGAAACCCACAAGACTTATAGAGAACTATACACAAACATCTTGTGGAGCATCATCTGTTGTATGATACTACTGTTCTAACCAAATCAGTTACAAAATCATGACTATTCATAATGTTGACATTCCAAGGTGGGATTTCTTTCTTGGAGCCTCAGTGTTACCTCTTACATGCCCAACCTCTGTCAGAGTTCAAGGGAGAATCAAACAAAAGGCCAAGGGTTTAAGCTTTGGTCCATCCTGGAAAATAATGTGCTTTTAACTATAAAATAAATGAAAATCAATGATAGAGCAGAGGTTAGGACCAAATAGAATTATAGAATAGTTTCAGCTGGAAGAAACCTTCAAGATCATCAAGTCCAACCTTATTCCTAGACCTATCAAAAACCACTAAACCATGTCCTAAGCACATCTACCCGTCTCTTAAACACTTCCAGGGATGGTGACTCCACCACCTCCCTGGGCAGGCCATTCCAATGCCTGACAACCCCTTCTGTAAAGAAATGCTTCCTAATATCCAGCCTGAACCTCCCCTGGTTCAACTTCAGGCCATTACCTCTTGTTCTGTCACTTGCCACCAGGGAGAACAGACCAGCTCCCACCTCACTACAACTTCCCTTCAGGTAGCTGTAGAGGGCAATAAGGTCTCCCCTCAGCCTTCTTTTCTCAAGGCTAAACAGCCCCAGATCCCTCAGCCTTTCCTCAAAAGAGACATGCTCCAAACCCTTTACTAGCTTTGTAGCCCGCCTCTGTACCCTCTCCAGCAACTCAACGTCCTTCTCGTAGAGAGGAGCCCAAAACTGGACACAATATTCAAGGTGTGGCCTCACCAAAGCCAAGTATGGAGGAACGATCACCTCCCTGCTCCTGCTGACCACACTGTTCCTGATCCAGGCCAGGATGCCATTGGCCTTCTTGGCCACCTGGGCACACTGCTGGCTCATGGTCAGGTGGCTGTCAATCAATACCCCCAGGTCCTTCTCTTCCTGACAGCTCTCCAGCCACTCCTCCCCAAGCCTGTAGTGCTGCTGGGGGTTGTTGTGGCCCAAGTGCAGGACCTGGCATTTGGCCTTAATGAAATTGATGGAACTGTCTTTGGCCCAGTGATCCAACCTATCTAGATCCCTCTGCAGAGCTTCCCTACCCTCAAGCAGATGGACACTTCCACCTAGCTTGGTGTCATCTGCAAGTTTACCAAGAGTGCATCTATCCCCTCATCCAAATCATTGATGAAGATATTTAACAGGAGTGGCCCCAGTACTGAGCCCTGGGGGACACCAATAAACCAAATAAATTCACCAAATAAAACCAAACCAAATTAATATTTTACATTTTCTACCCTAATCTTTCATGCCAGGTTTGACTAGTTTAGGAATCCCTGTTCAGATTTAACAGTGTAGAGATCTTATTTATGTAAAAGTGCAACAACAAAAAAAAGAGCCTTGTAGGCCTTGTAGGAGTATTTAAGCTGGTGAGCACATTAAAGAGAAATGGTCTCTGTCAGAAGATGGTCTCACGGAGAGGAGCTAAGTGCAGTGGTGTGTCACAGTAGAGGCACCTGCTAAGAGGAGAACAGGAGAGATGGCTGCAGTTGTGCAATAAAATGACAGAGCTTGACTTTTATCGCTTTTCCTTTTGTCAGTAACTAGGTACTGTTCTGTCTGTAAGCATCAAAGTGCAGTGAGGGGTTCCTGGTATGCCTGTTTGCTGCTTTCAAGCTATCGTTGGAGCTCTTGGGCCTTCAGATCATTGTCCACTGCTGCTGTCTCTTTCACGAGGCACTTTCCTGCTCTGAGCCCAGCTTTTTCTGCAGTCTCCAGCTTCTTACCCAGCTGCTCAATTTTCTGTTGCTTATCTTGCAGAGCTTTGCCCCTATCTATGGCTAGGTTCAGCAGTCTCTCTTTCTCCTTGTTTGCCCTCTCCAGCTTGGCCTGCAGCTCACTGCCCTGAGCTCTCTTCTGACTTTCTGCCTCCTCTACCTGTGCAACAGTTTGGTGGTGCTTCTCCTATAGGTGTTGCAGCTGCTTTTTCAGTGAATCAACTTTCCAGGCATAGGCACTTGCTTGCTGGCTCTGAGCTTCTAGCGGCTCCTTTTCTCTCTCCTGGGCTCTACAACTCTTATGAACACATCTCTTCTGTAAGGAGTCTAACTGCTTCAAGAGCTTTCTGGCCTGGGCATTGAGCTGGAGCACTTCAGCTTCCTTCTTCCTCACAGTCTGAAGAGCACTTTATTCTTCTGCTGCAGGCACTTGTTCTCCTGCAACTGCATATGATGTTTCTTGTGTTCGTCCTTGAATTGGATCGTTTTTTCATGGTTGCTGGACAGATCCATGAAGCGCCCCTCCAAATGCTGAATCTGTTGGCTCTGGGTTTTCATTTTCACAGCATCCTCTGTCCTCAGTTTCTCCAGCTCCATGTTGAGCTGCTCCAGGCATCTGCAGTGTTTGCTTCCATCCTCTGCTCTTTTTTTCTTCAGTATACAGATAAGGTGATGCTGTTCTTCTAGGCATGCAGCAGAGCCTTCTCACTCTTCTCCTCTTTGGCGCTCTCACGGGGTTCCTCCAGGCCTTTTGTTTGGTCTTCCATGTCTTTGCCCCTCTCTGGATCACTTGTGGGGTTGGCTATGCCTGCCTCTCTCTCACCCAGAGCCATGAAGTCCCTGTCACACACAAAGATGAGACAAAATTTTATAGTGACTGCTTCTCTTAGTGACATTCAGCATATTTAAATGGTACTCACCAGTTGTGTGGCCAACACTACTGCTATAAGCTGGTGGAGTTTTTCTGTAACTCCAGAGAAACCAGTGGGAGGGGACAGGACCTCCAGAAACCAATGGCAGCCTACAACCCAAGGGGTCCTGCAGCCCTCCTCACATGCTTCACCTGGCTGAGAAGTCGTGAGGACTGATGAGAAGGATGCCAGGCTCCCTGATGCAAATGCAAAGAATGTGGGCTTAGTATTTATGCAAGCCCATTCATTTGCTGATTACTAGCTTTGCTAATTACTCCTTCTCAAAGCCCTGTTGTTGTATCTACAAGAACTACTATTGTATTTAGGTAAAAAGCTTGTAAGCGATAAAGCTGTAAATAATTCCTTAAGCAATCTTTTTTTTCCTCTGTCTATTTGCTCCTGCAGATCTGGTATTACAAAGACAAGTAAAACATGGAGGGTTACATCAAACTTCTGACTGATTTATAAGATTGCAATAGGATACTCATTAAAGGCAACTGAATAGCCTTATCCTGGTCTTAGTGATACATGAATAAAATAAAAGATCTATAAAATGCTAATAATTACTGAATGCCCTGTGATACGAAGACTTGGTGCCTGGAGAGAGGGTTCATTGTTTTGAATTTTGACACTTATTTGCTGGATTCTTTTAGGCGCATAATTTTAAAAGTCTGGTTCCTCATGTAAAAATAAGGAAAATATATTACCCTGGCACTAATCATATGGCATACTACCCAGATGAATGAAAAGTCAGTCTAAAACTGACCTGCGAGTTTTTCGTTCAGATGCAGACCTGGAACTGCACAGCAAATGAAACAGCATCAGGTTGTGTGAGTTCCTGGGCTTTGACTGGAGGTAAATGTACAACGTGCGAAGGAGCCAGCTTAAAGGAAGTATGAAAAATAATGTACAGCAAAAATTAATTCACATCTGTGAAGCATGGACAGTTTAAGGCAGTTTCAGCATAGCAACGACCGCCAATAAGGACACTGCCTCTGTCTGCACTGCCCTGCACTCCCCTACTTCTGTTGCTACCTTAGATCCTGCGAAAACATTTGGAAATAATGGTGGAGAGGGTGAAGGACAAAAACATTTAGGCCATTCAGTGGGAACACAATGAAGAGCAGGATTTGAGAGGGGAAAAATGGGGGTTTTTACCAGTTTTCTTTCCCCTGACTGTTTGTTGCTACTCCAGCCATGGGTTTTATGTCTCCATGGAGATAAGAGGCTAAATCCAGTCACCCCAGAGTGTGTGCCTTCATGCAGCCTGGTTGGAACTGGGCCAGTCCCATGAATGTGTCTGAAAGAGCTGGGAGTGTTCCATAGTAAACACTGCTGACACTCTCAAAGGCATCCAGATCTGGTAAAGGGAAGAGAATTTCCACAAGTCTGAAGAACTCCTCTCTCTCAGCTTGTGCCCTGCGTGTTCCAGAGATCAGAACAGCATGCTCTGACCTTCTCAGAACATGCTGGAGGTCTACAGTAAGTAGACACAGTTCTTGCTCTAAACAACTTGCAACTTAATTCATCAGTTAATGAAATATGTGTCAGATAGGATAGGGAAAGGAAAAACAAGAGCAGCTATAAGGAAAAAGTCAGCACAGGTTTTGCTGACTCCATCTGGGAAAGGATATGGAGTAAAGCGGAGCCAGTGATCTGGGTTAAGGGTACGAAGCAAACAAGACAAGGAGGGCGCAGGAGCAGATCTTTCAAAATGGGTAAAATCAGAGTGTGTGGCTTGCTGCACCAACTCAGGTGTGTGGGCTTTGTTGTGTGAAGGGTACGCTTAGGAAGAGATGCATCCCCTTGTGTTCTAGCTGGTTCTCAGAGATTAGAGGGGCTAGGGGCTGCTGGACTTATCTCTTCATAGGCATCCGATTAAGATGTGTTGTTATTGGTCCGACACCAGATGCACGAACATACTGTCTGCTGTAGGTCCGGTTGCTTTCACAAGATGCAGTCAGATGCACAAATAACAAGGTTTATTTACACTTGCAACATATACAGGTTCTTCAGGAGTGCTGGTGATAAACGCACTAAGCTGCAGAAGTTGCTGTAGAGCTCTAAAACACAATTGTAATGGCAAACGTAATCTTCTGAGGAAAAACATACACTCAGTGTAGCTGAGGCTGCAGATCATACCAAAAGGCATCCTTTCTGGGATAGGCGAGGAGGACAAACTTGTCTGTCCCCACAGTTTTGTGTAGAATTCTTATCCCACAAAACAGGGCTAACGTTTATACCTCAGTTTTCTACTATAGTGCAAAGTGTGGGAGTGGGACTGTAGTCAAATAATTATAAGTGAGCCTTTCAGTTGCACAAACATTCCTCGCTGTGACTTTCAGCCTCGCTGTCTTCTGCCAGGAACAGCTAACTGCTGCAACAAGCTGGAGAACGGGAAGACCAGGACCACACCTGGCTCCACTCCACGTTCCTCTTCGGTGTCATCACAACATGGACCACTGGATCTCCACCCAGCCTCAGTGTCTGCTCTAGACACGAGATGCTTATCGGCAGGGATGAACTTTGCTGTTTTTCAATTGTTTGTGCCTTCTGCCTCCAGTTGGCTTACCTGCAAAACTGGGAGGTAGAGAAAGGAAACGGGAGGTTTCTGTACACAGAGCAGGAAAGGGACTTTGAAGCCCTGTTTATAGGAGGTAAAGATGGTGTAATTTAGAACACATATATGCGCATATACATATATACATACCAAAAAAGACCATTCTTGGCTAAAGTAGAAATGAGATTGTATAGTAAAGGGGAGGCCAGGGAGAGGAATAAAGCATTGTGTTTCTCCCATTTGTGTCTTTGGGCAAGGGTGGATATATGCAAAGACATTTCATGACTATGGCTGCTTTGTCATAAAGGTGACCTGGAATTAAGAATCAAAGCATAACTTAATTTATTAAACTGCCCTTTAGCAAGTGACTAAGTAGATGCCTTTAAAGTTTGGGTAGTGGATGACTAAAACCTTTCCTTTTGACTGTAGAGCAAATAAATTAGTTTCTTGAAACTTGTTGTCCTAAACAACTTGATAAACTTGCATTTCTCTATCAGCGTATTGTTGATCTGGAATGTTCTGCTGCAGTTAGGAATGACTATGCATCTGGTGGAAAGATGTATTTATTATGTGAACCACGTTTAGAGAAATTTCAAGAAATGCCAATAATCTTTTTTTAAAATGTAAATGTTGCATGACTTCAATTAGATATGTCCAACACAGAATTTCTCCT
This sequence comes from Todiramphus chloris collaris, assembly GCA_025345505.1. Taxonomy (NCBI): domain Eukaryota; kingdom Metazoa; phylum Chordata; class Aves; order Coraciiformes; family Alcedinidae; genus Todiramphus; species Todiramphus chloris. The sequence continues at coordinate 5,354,391 of JANVCC010000012.1, read as the reverse complement.
GGCTTACTTGATTAGATGCAGCCATTACCTTCGATCACCTTTTAATAAATCAACATAATATCCTTTAGCAGGAGGTGAAATTGTAATCTTCCTACAGCATGCATAGAGTAATCAGAGTACTTTTTTCCACTGATAAAACAGCTTGGTTTGTAATCTTCCCTTTTACTGAAGTTCATCTTGCCAGGACAGCTTTGATTTTTCTTGTGGATGACAAGAAAATTGTGGTATAAGTAAAAAGATGATAGGATCTTATCCAGTGCTTATAAATATCTGAAGGGTGGAGATCAGGAGGATAAGGCCAGACTCTTTTCAGTGGTGCCCAGTGACAGGACAATGGGCACAAACTGAAACACTGGAAGTTCCATCTGAAGAAAAGGAAAATCACATTTCCTGTGAGGGTGACAGACCCTGGAGCAGGCTGCCCAAAGAAGTTGTGGAGTTTCTTTATCTGAAGATATTTAAAACTTGCCTGGACACAATCCTGTGCAACCTGATTTAGGTGAACCTGCTTTAGCAGGAGTTCAGACTAAATGATCCCCAGAGGTCCCTTCCAACTCCTACCACTCTGTGATAAGCAGAGCTGCTAAAGCTCTGCTAAAAACAGTTAGCCTAAAGATCTATAGCTTGATGCAGACTCCATAGCAGACTGACAATGACAACAATAACTTTTAAATATCTAGCATTATTAAGAGCTACTATACTTTTCAAAGACACTGCTGTGACAGCCTCTGCTGCCCTCCTGTAGATTTGAAAGCATGAGGAAGACTCACTTTTGTGTAGGGTGGCAACTGTCCTTATAGGTTTGCCTATAACAGTCTCCATTTTCTTCACATGCTGGGAAAAAAGGACATTAAAAACTGGGAAGGAGTATGGAATTTCTGTACTAAAGGGCTCATTTTTATTACTTGTCTCAGTTTCTTGGTTAATCAATATAGTACATAATACTGCTGTGTCATTAGTTTATCACATTAGTTAATTACAAATGCAGTGCACAAGTAAATCTTATCACAGAATCAGAGAATGGTACAGGTTGAAAGGGACCTCTGGAGATCATCTAGTCCAACCCCCACCTGGCAAAGCAGGTTCACCCAGATCAAGTTGCATAGGAACATGTCCAGATGGGTTTTGAGTATCTTCAGAGAAGGAGACTCCACAACGCCTCTGGGCAGCCTGTTCCAGTTGCATATTCAGGTCCATTATGTTCATGTTCAGGTAGCTTTTCAAAATTTAAACCAAGTTCTGATCTATTGATGTAGCTGTAAGCAGTGTCTTGAGATGAAATAATGCTGTGTCTGTCTCTAGGGTGGTTCAAGAATAGTGAGACAGAAGATGTTCCATTTGACCAAAAGACAAGGAGATTGACACAGTCACAAACCAAACATTTTGCTTGGATGGCAATGAAATTTAACTACCAACGTTTTGTACACTGTAGAACACAGGAGGTTACATGACACTTGCCTGCAAATCTAGAGCCGCAAGATCCCATCCCTACAGCTGAAGTTCCAACGCTACTTTGACATAGCAAGAGTGCATTTGAGCTTCACAGGAAACATAAGAAACTTTAATCCTGTAAAATTGAAGGTCATGGTCACAGCAACCTATGGTTTTGGGTGAAAATGAATTAATACAGGCAGTGACTACAAACAAACTAGATGCCTTTGCTTTGCCAGAACCACCACCCTTTCAGGACTGGCTCTGTAAGAATACAGAAGCGAAGAGAGTACTGCACCAGTGAAGTACAAACATGTAGTGAAATACTTGTTGCCTAGTCAGAACAAGTACCCCTGTACTCAGCACTGGTGAGGCTGAAGCTTGTGTGCTGTGTTCAGTTTTGGGCAGCACAGGATAAGAATGACATCAAGATGCTCGATTTGGTTCAGAGAAGGGCAACAAAGCTGATGAGGGGTCTGGATAACAAGTCTTACAAGGAGTGGCTGAGGGAACTGGGATTGTTTAGGCTGGAGATGATGGCTGAGGGGAGACCTTATCGCTCTCTACAACAGCCTGAAAGGAGGGTGTGGCAAGGTGGATGTTTGTTGGTCTCTTCTCTGAGTAATAAGTGATAGGATGGCTTCAGTTGTGCCAGGGGAGGTTTAGATTGTATAATAAGAAAAAATTCTATACTGAAAGAGTGGTGAAGCATTGGAACAGGCTGCCCAGGTAGGTGATAGAGTCACTGTCCCTGGAGGTATTGAAAAAATGTGTAGATGTGGCACTTCAGGACATGGTTTAGTGGTCATGATAATGTTGTGTGGGTGTTTGGACTTGATGATCTTAGAGGTCTTTTCCAATCTTAATCATTCTATGAGTCTATGAATAATGTTTTGTATTTATCTGTCCGAGTAGGATCTGCCACAGCTTCTGATGTCACCCAAAGTACCTGAAGCAGTAAGAAATCAAGACTGACAACCACTTTTGGTCTTTGTGAACCCCACAAAGAACCTGGCTGATAAGAGGAAAAGTGGGTTCCCTGGCAGCCTGAATAGCACCTTTCCTCCCCCCCCCCGCCCCCCCACTCATAACATATAATAAATACCAAGTAGCGTTTAAATTTTTGTGATTAAAATAAGAAATTGAGTTGTAGCTGTGAAGGGCTCCCTTATCCTCTCTACTCTGAGGTGGAAGATTTCACAGGTGGGGGAAATAAATGTGAATTTATTTTCAGAGATGTTTTCTGTCAGCATTTTGTTACATTCCATGCTGAATTGCCAACATAAACCACTGTGTTTTAGTAAACATTGAGTTCCTATTTAGCTTTAGTAGGCTGCTCTTATTAAAAAAAAAAAAAAACAATAGTAATACATTTTGCATTTTATGCATTTATCTTTCTTTAGTAGCATGCATTTCTACAAGTTACAGATTCCAGTCCTATTTCGTGTGCTGCAAAGCTCTCTAAACCACAACCCCGGCATTCTCCTAAGGGTGGCGCTGAAGCACAGATAAATTGACTTTGCAAAAACTAAATTAGGGGTTACAGGCACAGCCAAACACACTTCACAGAATAAATAACCAACATAGTTGTCATCAGTAAAATTTGTAGTTTTAGATCCTTTAGAGTACTATTTGAATAAAAGAGTTTCACCTCTATGCCTTCAGCATTTAAGAGTAAGGATTGTATACTAGCAAGACAATGCATATGTAAGCAAACTTTTTATAATACTCATTTTTTATAGTACAGAATTACAGGATTTCCTAGATTGGAAGAGACCTTTAAGATCATCAAGTCCAACCATTAACCTAACACTGACAAGTCCTTGACTAAACCAGATCCCTCAGCACTACATCTCCTCAACTCAAATACCTCCAAGGACAGGAACTTCATCACTGCCCTGTGCAAGCTGTTCCAATGCTTGATAACCCATTCAAGTAAAGAAATTCTTCCTAATATCCAACCTAAACTTCACTTGGCACAACTTGAGGCCATTTCTTTTTGTCCTATCCCTTGTTACTTGGTTGAACAGACCAACCCCCACCTCTCTACAACCCCCTTTCAAGTAGTTGTAAGGTAGTTGTACATTGCAATTAACAGTCCTCTGCCCCTTGCAGAACAGGACATCGACTGTACTAATTCATGTAATGTTTCTTTCATATCCTCGAAATGTACAACTACAAATAAAAGAACTTTATAATAAAATAAATAAACTTCTTCATGATCATACTTCTTACTGGAGAGATCTGACATGGCATCATGAGGATACAACACATTCTCATGAGCGTGAACAAAATGCGACCTCTTTCTGTCTTATCGATAACACTCCATGAACAATCCTAGATGCGTACAGAAAGAGGTGACTTGCTTTTATTGTTTTGTTGCTAATTTAGATTATTTAAGGATCAGCGACACTTCAGTTAGGCAGCACAAGCATCCAGGTATCACAGCTGCCTCTACCACTGAATTCTGTTAAGTGCTTTCTTTCTGGAAGTCATTTCCAGTGAATAAAAAAAATAAAAGGATCCCTTAAATTTTCATAATAATCTGCAGGCAGACATTTAATTTGAAATACGAAGTAAGATTTTACAGCACAAAACCAGAACAACTACAGAACAGAGACTGTCAGAAGAGCTACTGTGTTCCTCTTCCAAGTTTCACTCCCACACCTTTAATTTCATTCCCAAGGTTTCTTTTTGTCACAAGCAATTAAGAAGCCACTTTATTTTGTCAATTTTGCAACCATTAGCATCCTGAGAGGTAGTGTATCTTCTATCCACGTGTTCGGCGAGTTCATCATCTTCTCCCAAAGGGCAGTTTCAGCTGAAGTAGAATCCATCCAGTCTACTGTAATTCCATAGCTTTTGCCTAGAAAAAAAAAGTCAGGTTTAAGAGAAACATTATTTAATATGCTGCAGAGTTGAGAGCAGACAATCAAATCTGCCCGTCTTCTGAAAAACAGTTTCACCTCCTCAGGTAGCTGACCTAGTTTGAAGATCTAGTTCTATGTTTTTGCACTTGAATAATTCTGCCTGATACAATTAACAACAGTTTCACGTGGAAACCTCGTCATCTTTCCCCAGGCTTTTCTTCCTTGTTATCCTTAGTCTTTTTGGCACAATCCCAAGGAGAAAGATGTATGGGAAATTAACATCTGAGAGGGTTTAAGAGTAAAACAGGACATTGATTTTGTACTGAAATAGAACCCTGGGTATGCTAAAAATTGAGATTTTCTATCCTAATTTGTATTTTCAGAGGGTTGTGATCAGTGGTGCAGGGTCCAGCTGGCAACCTGGAAGTAGTGGTGTTCCCCAGGGGTCACTTCTGGGTCCAGTCTTATTCAGTATCTTCATCAGTGACCTGGATGAAGGGATAGAGTGTACCCTCAGCAAGTTTGCTCATGATATGAAACTGGGAGGAGTGGCTGATACACCAGAAGGCTGTGCTGCCATCCATCAAGCTCTGGACAGACTGGAGAGCTGGGCAAAGGCAAAACTAATGCAGTTCAACAAGGATAAATGCAGAGTCCCACACCTGGGGAGGAACAACACCATGTACCAGTATGGGTTAGGGGTAGATCTGCTGGAAAGCAGCCCCATGGAGACAAGACCTTGACGTCCTGGTGGACAATAAGTTATCCATGGAACAGCAATGTGCACTTGTGGCCAAGAAGGCCACAGTGGTATCCTGGGTTACATAAAGAAGAGTGTGTCCAGCAGGTTGAGGGAGGTTCTCCACCCCCTCTACTCTGCACTAGAGAGACCACATCTGGAGTATTGTGTTCAGTTCTGGTCTCCCATTTCAAGAGGGACAGGGAAATACTAGAGAGTCCAACAGAGCGCTACACAGTTGAAGAAGAGACTGGAACATCTCTCTTATGATGAAAGGCTGAGAGCCCTGGGGCTGTTTAGCCTGCAAAAGAGGAGACTGAGAGGGGATCTTATGAACGTTTACAAATATCTGAAGGGTGGGTGTCAAGTAGAAGGGGCCAGTCTCTTTTCAGTTGTGCCCTAAGATAGGACAAGAGGTAATGGTAGCAGGGTGAAACACAGGAAGTTCTGCCTCAACATGAGAAAAAACTTCTTCACTGTGAGACTGACAGAGCACTGTAACAGGCTACCCAGAGACACTGTGGAGTCTCCTTCTCTAGAGACTTTCAAGAACCATCTGTATTTATTCCTGTGTGTCATGCCCTAGGTGATCCTGCAATGGCAGGGGGGTTGGATTATATGATCTCCAGAGGTCCCTTCCAACCCCTACCATTCTATGATTCTATGATTTTAGGGTATTCTGGTGAACCATGCAAGAAGTTAGTTTGGGAAAAGTAATTTTTTTCTTGTATTTGCTTCAAAAGACCCCAAACGCATCCTCCCCTCAGACCGGAGAGTACAATGAAGGGGAAAAATGATAGAAGAATTATATATTTTTCCCCCATCTGCACATCTTGTATTTCCCTTATACTAAAAACTTGTTTGCATCTCTAAGTTTTCCTATCCAAAGTCTTCAAATCTTATCCACCACTCAGTACTGTCTGTACATCCCATACCTAGCTTTTGCATGTGTAAGTTTCTAAGATTTTATCAAGATTTTGGGTGCAGCAATAGCATACTCTTGTACTTTAAACTGTACCAGATACAATGTATGTCCAGACAAAGGTTTATTTCTAGGGTTTCTCCTTGTCAGTCATCCTCATAAAAATAATATTATTTATATTTCAGGATCTGCTGAAGAATAGTTAAGTTACTAAGTAAATAAATAACAGAAAGGAGATTCAGTCATCTTTACAAGGAGAGAAGAAATGGAAAGGAAGAGGGGGTAAAAAAAGGAAAGACTGTATTTTGTAAATTAAGGATTAATGTGTTAATTGTCCAGTACCTGTTCCAAGGCCTATCCTGAGACCTCCCAGAAAGTGGTTGGAAAATTTGTTGTGATCCCAGACTGTGAGTTCTATGCAGACTTCTTTCAAATCTTTTGGTCTAAAGCCTTCATAGATCATGGTGTGGTTGAATACTGGGTTTGTAGTTTTTGACACTGTTCTTGTTTTCTGGCAACTGTCTCTGCTAGTATCTGGAAGAACGGTACTTCAGAAAGAAAAAGCGTTGTCAGTTTGCAGTGGCACAGCATAGCCTGCATTAAACATACTGAATAGAAAAAAACTACTGATCAACACTGTCCTTTGCATGTTAGAATGTGACTGAAGATAAGATGCTTTAGCATCATGGAGATGAAGCCAGAGGTCATAGACTCAGTCGCTTCCAAGAAACACTGGCAGCATGTATCCACCCTTGTGCTTCAGAAGATGGAAGGGAAAGGGAAATCAGGTGGGGAAAAGGCACAAATGAGTTTATTGGCTGTTTTATCACAAAGGATGCTGAAACCTTTTTGTTGCTGCCAGGGATTTACCAACCATCTCGTTATTGTCTCTTCACATGTTTAGTCTGTATGTAGAAAGGAAGGAGGAAGAAATACGACTGTGCTCCTCTCTTCTGTTTCCTCCCATGACCTCCTTAAGCTAAGCCATTCCCCTGCATAAACATTCTTTGTATAAATGCAAATGGAAGTGGGGACAACTTTGATGAGCACTTCCACCATCTAACTGAGCAGACAAAACAAAAGCATAGTGATTATGCAGGAAGTTCTCCCAGTGTGTTTTACTTGGTGGTATACACTCAGTATCTTCAAGCGGTAAGCCCTGCAGGACAATTTGCATTACAATAAAGGAGAATCAGAAAGCAGTAAGGTGGTTTTTAATTTGAATGTAGACAAATGAAAATAAGATCATAAAACACAACAGTAGCATTATTAAGCCACCATGTTTGATGATTTCAACCACAGTTCTTACCAATGAATAAAAGAGTTGAGCTTGTTGCCTTTCAGAATAGGAAGGTCACGGCATTTCTTCACCCAGATGTGAACCTCACCAGTAGACAGGGTCTTCTTTCCTGTAAGAAAATGAACCAAAACATCTGATTAACCGTTGTATATCTCTTTTAATGGTAATTTTTATGATGTACCAGTACCCATTCCTGCCCAATTGTAGAGGTGATATCTGTCCTAGACTCTCATTATCTCATATATTAATTCAACATTCCTCTCTCTACTCTTGGAACTACAATGTTCATCCCATCAAAGTACTGCAAGATCACATCATGTCTGTATTCCTACAATGACTTTGCTTCTCTTACAAGTAAACAAATACATGCTACTGGTCTTCTCTTTCCAAGCCTTCAAGATAAAGATATTAACCTGTCTTCAGTCTGTCTGACATTAGTACTTATTGCCACTTGTACTTTCAAATAAGCTCCTTTGATTCTTATTGATTAGCTGGATTGAAGACCCAACCTGGCTTCACTGTTAGTTCAGCCAGGTATCAGTTGCCAGAGAAGAGTAAACCAAACAGATCGTGCTGCTGAAATTGCTGCATTCTAAATTCTTATTGCTATTTTCTACTTCTAATATTGCTTGAATTTAGTGTGTTGTCATTGTTTATTTAGTAAATCACAGCAGATGCCTGATGATTTTTAATCTCTAAAGTTAGTGAGAGAACATTACTTTGTCACATGTACAGGCTGCATTACAAATCTAAGATAATAACAATGAGGTAATTTCTTCTGTAGTAATATTAAAACCAAAAGATCCTAAAGTAATCTTTGGATCCTAAACTGAATTAATGATCAGGGTGATTTAATCCTCAGGGGAAGAGAGGCACGGGGAAGATGAGAGACAAAAACAACAACAAACATAAAATAAAAAAAACCCCATCCAAACAAAAACATTCTGACAAAACCTCAACTAACCAAAAAAACCACCACCAAACCAATCAAACAAAAAAAAACCCCACAAACTCCCACAACAACAGAACTACTTTTATGTTAAATCAAGACATCTGAATTGGCTGAAAAACATTAAACCGTTTTTTTGGTGGTTTTAGTTGGGGTTTTTTTGCTTTGTTTTTTTGTTAAAAACAACACCAGGAAAAAAACCCAAAACACACAAAAACCAAACCAAACCAACAAAAAAACACAAACCAAAACAAAAAACCCCAACAAACAAAAAAACCCAAACCAAACAAACCGAAAGAAACCAAAACAAAGCAAAAAGCAACATCTCATAAATGCTGGAGAAACCCAAATGAAGAAGCAACACATACCTCCATCAGGGTGAGGGACGTACTGTAGGGCTAGTTTCATCTCCCCTCTGTTTTCTGGGGTAAGAGCCATTGTTGAAATCTGAAATTTAAGACAAAAAAGGACAAAATACAAATCTGAAGCCTTGCAGTTCATGCGCAGAGCTTAACATACAAAGTTTTCCACAGAAATAATCTTGACTTCTACACAAGAAAAAGGTTTTTTTTCTTGTTTCCTTATCTGTTAAGGACATATGAGAGATTTTAGGGCATGTTTAATCACTTGACAGTGCCTCAGATATGTAGCTCCTACACTAAAGTAGAAAGTAAGACCCAGGAGAGGCCAAAAGGCTTTGAGCATGCGTCTTTTTCACTGTTACACACTTATTTAAAACTAGAACATATGCTCTTTCAATCAGGAAACTTACTCTTTGTGTAAGAGGAAGCATACTTTTACAAATTCATTTCTATAGGAATGTTTTGCCTTATTGAGTACAATCTGAAAATCTGCTTCAAGAAGCATTATCATTATCTTGCAAAAAGACAGAAAAATATGTCACTTCTTCATAGAGAGTCATGGATCATCTGTAGATGGAACAAGGCACCTGTTAACATTTGGTTACATTTATCTTCCCAGAGCAGCTTTTTAAAATCATTCAAATTAAAATAGTGCTAATGACTACCATGACATTCCTCTTTTGTTCTACAAGTTATTAAACTTTGGATTGAGGTACTTTTGGAATGAACTAACAAAGTAAATTCAAGGGAAAAGAGGGGAAAAAAAAAATATAAAAACAACAAAAGAAACCAGAACTTCTGTCAGTGGCTTAGCTAAAAGCTTAGATTTTGGCTGAAAACCATTAACAAATAGAAGGCATACAGACACGGAAGTCATTGTTACATCTGATATTAAAATGTTGCTGCACCTGCTGCATATTCCTCAGGAGGTTTACTTCATATCCAAGGAATAAGTGGCTTCAGCTCTCTGTTGCAGGAACATGATGTAAGGGAAAAATACTTTAAAATTCCTACTCCTTAGATGATGAAGAAGTTTTTCCTACTACAACATCTAGCTACTTACTAGACTAATAGAAACCTCAGAACCCTACGTTCCATTTACTAGTAAGAGATATTTATGATTATAACCAACACAAAACCCACAGAACACATGACCCTAAGCCTAAGTAAATGATGACTTGGTTTTGCAGTTACACAGTGGAAATTACAAACCAGCTAATCCACCCCTACTAACTTACCCTTGGCTTGAGTGGAAACCAGTTGATCTTCTTGTTGGATTTATTATTCCAGTCCCAAGTTTCCAAATCCAGCTCCACTTGACCAAGGAAGCTATTCCTCCCAAAGGTGTCATTGTGCCAGACAGAGATATTAAGGCTTTGTTTCTTTAGGAGATCCTTCTCAATTTTATACTGCCATGAAAAAAAAAAAAAAAAAAAAAAAAAGGAATAAAATAAACAACATGAATTTTTATCAGTGCTGTGTCTGAAAGTGACAAGGTTAGAAGACAAGTCTGGGTTTATACATCCATAACTGCTCACTTATTCATTTCAGAACCAAACTCTCTTCATGTTTTACTTTTTCTTTCAAGCACCTTAAACTTAGCTTGTGTTTTCTTGCAAGAAGGCTACAACAGTGTTCTCAATGCTGTATCCGAAGTACACTGTAGAGTTAACCTACCAATGGAAGGACACAGGTACTTCTGCAGAGCAATCCAACTCATCCTAACATCTTATTTCAGAGCATCTAGATCTGTGCTTAAAAGTTTAGGTTCCTCACACTTCATGCATGTAGTATATTTCATATCTAGACATAGTTTGATAAATACCCGCAGTATTTCATTATAAACTGGATTAAAAGTTTTCTTTTTGACAGAGGTCTTCCGCTTGCCCAACTTGTGTTTCTCTGGATGCAGGTAGGTCTTTACATACCTAAAATATAGACAGGCTGGTTAGGAAAGCAATAAACCCCACCCTTTCCTACTTCCCCTTACAAATACAAAAGTATTTGCTTATAAAGTAAAAGAAACCCACTTAACTAGCCATTACATTGTTCAGATTGTTAGATTTACAAAACAGAACAGCAGTGAAGTATAGCAATAGTTTCCAAAGTGGGACATGAATTTCCTCCCACCAGGGGGAAATCTGTCGAAATATCTCCCCAACACATACAAATACAGAATATTTAACTACAGTATGCCTAGATATCATATTTATAGGCTTTAATCTTATTGAAAACTTATCAAAGCAGGATTTACTATCTGGGAAGCTGAATTTTAAAAGGTAATTTCATATTCTTAAAAAGTTTGAGCTTCCCATTTTAATATAGGCACCAATTTATAGTGGCAATTCTATATTAATTTCAGAGTGGAAACTACATAAAGCATGCTAGAGCTTCTTCATTTATTTATTGGGTTGTTTACTTCAACAAGTTAGAGAGATTGGAAAAAAACCCCATCAGTTTTCATTTTCATGTTAAAAGAAAAACTTCCATTAGGAAATAATGATATTCTCTGTACTTACGGGTCTGAACGCTGTCGCTTAACATCTGCCACTGCCAAGTCTTTACACTGGCAAATAAAAATGTGGAGCTCGTTCAACTGTTCTACATAATCAATAGCAAACTGAATGTTCCCCTTCACTTCAACATTGTCAAAGTCTGCACTACAGATGCTCATTAGACTTCCGCTCACCTGTATCATACAAGAGGAGAAAAATTTTCCAGTCATTGCATTTCACCACATACGTCAAGATTAGGGTAGAAGTTATGCTCAGAATTCAGGCAATAAAGAAATCAACTGTGTCCCTTAGCTGTAATAACGAAATGTAATGGACACTGTTATACAAGCTTCTCAGCAAGCAGGTTAATGACAAAGTTATTTGTAAATCAAAAGGTGTTAGGCCAAATTTTCTAAAAAATAAAACAAAAATTTGAATGTGTTTATTGCATGAAGATAGAAGAAATAAAATGATAGGATGCTGTAGATCTGGAGATTGCCTGTGATCAGATCCTTAAAATATTACTTGTAGATCTCTTCAGCTGATCTTTCTTGCAGAAAGCAGAGCCTAGGAGCTTAAGACAACAGGCCTTCTGAAAATACTGAGAAAAAGATCAGTGATAAAGTATATGTGGCTGAATTGTGTACCTAAACAAAACACTGAAAACTAACAACTACATATGTGAAAAGAGAAGGATGTACTCTTTTTTTAATCCAATATCCTTCCCAAAAATTCTACTCTTCCCAATAAAGTCCACATAAACTAATGACTTTTGGTTAGCTAGTTCACCAACTTAAATTATGCCTTCCACATACCAATACTATCTCTTGCTTTCACTTATTTCTCCCTCCTTTCCCATTTTCTAAATGTTTGTCCAATATAAATTGTCCCTTATTTTCAACTATAAATGTAAACTCTTTGGCTAAAGCTATCTCTTTTATAGAGTATGCTGCACAGTGGAGCTCTGGACTGGCTCCAATATATTACTGGAAAACAAAACAAAACAAAAAAGCAAAACCAATTTTATTCGGTTTAGGGAATTCCAGGCAAGGCTTCACGTTACAAAGTGGGAAGGAAGGAGACAGATGCCAAGGGAAGAAAGACAAGAGGAATAAGAGAAGGGAGATGAAACAAAACCAAAGAGATTAGGAAAAGCAAAGTGCTTTTAAAACAAGGCTTTGGTTTACATACAGATGACAAGGAGGCCATGCCAGAAGAGCCGCTAAGATTGGTTAGAGAGCTGGGACTCTTCTTGATTCTGCCAAAGGAATAACTGCTTTCTGATGCTGTATCTGCCTCTCTGTCATCACTCTACAAAAACATCACAGAAAGAAAGTCTGTACAGGTTCATTAAACAGGAACATTAAAACCAAAAACAAACCCAGAATTTTAACGCAGACTGAGACTCAGTGAAAACCCGAATTTAAAAACCCTTGTAGTGCAACATGAATAATTCATATTTCTTGAATTAGATCATGTAGTTAAAAAACAAAATCAAAAGGGAATTTTTTAGATGGAAAGCCTACACTGAAAATTTTTAAAGCAGTAATACAACCAGATTTATGTTTTAAATCTCAAACAGCAATGAAAAAGTACAAAGTCAATTTTATTGGGACAATTAAAATCAACTTCTCTACTTCATTATTTCATGCATAAATTTACGCAAGTGATAATGCTCAGGTCTCTTACCAATCCCTGTTACATAGCAAATATTATCAATTCTGCATCCTCTGTCTTGAAGGCAGCTGGAAGTTTACACACACAGTAGAACAGCACTGGACACAGCTTTTGTAAAACGCCTTTCTTAAAAGAGGACAAGCATGGCCCTGTTTTTGCATCAGGGACCTGCAGTTTTGATTTACTTGGTCATTATCAGGTTTACAACCCTGTTCTGTCTCAATGCCATCATAAAGAATCAATGTTTTACCTCCCACGTGGGCCTTGGCATATTCCTATGCAAACTGTTACAGAAAGCATCATTTCCCTGTTGTATTCCACTCATGATCAATTTACAAGGCCTCCCCCCTCCTTTAGGGGGTTTTGAACTGTTGTCACAGCTCTTCCACTAACAGATGCAAGATTAGTAAACAACAGTTTCTACACACATTAATAAAAAAAATATTTATATGAATAAATATCTAGCATATAAGCATTTTGAGTAAGTCTTTATAAAGATCCATTGATTGTAGCTTCTCTGGCTACGTCTATACTGCTAAGTAAAAGCAGGCCAGTACTGTTCCCCAGTTCAGAGGCCAAAGGTGATGACTCATTAATGTCCATCCTACCTCTGGCAAAGTGTCCTTGAGAGAAAAAAATGCTTTGGAGAGTGCTATTTGGAACTGTCCAAAATAAATACAGAGAGTGAAGCAACAATTAAGCAGTGTGGATAATCAGTCCTGTCATATGGACTCTGAAACCCAGGAAAATCCTAAGCCCTCTTATAGAGGAAGGATATATGGCTTCCCTAAGACCACTTTAGCTGTTGTCCACACAGCAGAAGAGGTACAGGACTAAACACAGTTCTGCTTACTTTCAACCCCGTCCATTATTTACTCAGCAAAGCCTGCTCTCTGTCTGGGAATAGTTAAAGCTCTTTTCATGGAGGTTTGTGGAACGTCTAGATGTTCAGAAGCAAGGAATTAAGCACTGGGTGACTTCAGGCCTCCAGAACACATTAAACCTGTGACTTTATTTTTTAGTTATGTCCAAATGTTAAATAAGGATATTTATATATAAGGATATACTATTCACAAGTAGAGATCTCTAATTTGTTAGGCTGTTCTCTCTTTTAAGCAGAAGGAAAAAGACACTGGTACTCTATAAGATAGATTTTTTTTTTTTCCATTTTTTATTATTTCTTCTACAATTAGAAAACATGTTGTTACCAGAACTCATTAAATAATTAAAAATAATTCCAGAACTGAACTAGCACACAGAAATGATTGTTCATACTGTTGTGACTACAAGGTTTCTACAACACTTATTTCCAACCTGTTATTTCTACCAGATATATTTTTTCCATTAATTACTTCCATGCTTCATATTGGCCAGATGGTATTTCAGTGATGACAAACTCCAAAGCAGAACCAGCACACTGTATACATAAAAGCTATTTTTACAGATAGACACTATTGTTGGTGCAAACTTTTGATGCATCCATGGTGCAATGTTAACAACCTTAGAAAAGTTTCCTGTGCATTCTTCTAAGCAGAAGGGGCAAATTTTAGAGAATGTTTAAATAAAGAGATGTAATTTGTAGACACTGCTTTTCAGTTCTACACTTAAGGTAAAGTTAATCAAACTGTTATCACCACATTTAGGTCATTTCAGACTTTAGGAGGGAGTAGGGTAAGATACGACAGAATATGTTCCTGATTCTGACCCTTCAGACCTTCTAGATGTGTGTTTTTAGAAAAATAATCCAAAATATTGATGTTGATGCTGAGTTACACTGATGAGGGCTGGGGTAAGCAGCAATTCCTCATTTCATAGCACAGACACAGGCAATCTTGTGATATCTATGCCACAAACTCCTGTGTCCTATTTAAGACTGTGTCCACTAATGCACATCCCTCATGACAGGGCTTTCAAACTTTGGTGTCATTTTGGCTCTGAAGCTCTATTTGAATCTCCTTATTGCAAGGTCCACATGATGATAATAACAATAATAACAGTAAATAGACTTACAGTCTATTATTATTATTATTACAGGCACAGTATGTGGTTGGAAGTTCTGAAATTTCACTTACAAGGAGTTAACAGACTGATACATGAACCTACATCCCTAAGCTAAAACTGACCTAAGCCATCACTGAGCTAAAACACCTCTGAGAAGAGTGACCAGATGATGACCTTCACAGAATCACAGAATGGCAGAGGTTGGAAGAGACCTTGAGATCTTCTAAGTCCAACCCCATTGCTAAAGGAGGGGTACCCAGAGCAGGCTGCACAGGATTGCATCCAGGCAGGTTTTGACAGCCTGCAGAGAAGGAGACTCCACCACTTCACTGGGCAGCCTGTTCCTTTGCTCCATCACACTCACAGGGAAGAGGATTTTCCTTTTGTTCAGATGGAACTTCCTGTGTTCCAGTTTGTGCCCCTTACCCCTTGTTCTGTCACTGGGCACCACTGAAAAGAATCTGGCCTCATCCTCTTGACATTCACCCTTTAGATATTGATAAGCATTGAGAAAATCCCTTCGGAGTCTTCTCCAGGCTAAACAGCCCCAGGTCTTGCATCTGTTCTTCACAGGAAAGATGCTCCAGTCCACTCACCACCTTCGTAGCCTCCGCTGGACACTCTGTAGTGCCCTGCCTCTGTTGAACTGGGTAGCTGAGAACTGGACACAACACTCCAGATGTGGCCCCACTAGGGCAAAAAAGAGGGGGAGAACCTCCCTCAAACTGCTGGTCACACTCTTTCTAAAGCACCCCAGATACCATTGGCCACAAAAGCACACTGATTACTCATGGTTAACTTGTTATCCACCAGGACTCCCAGGTCCTTTGTGGTGCTGCTTTCTAGCAGGTCAACCCCTAACCTGTGCTGGTGCATAGGGTAATTCCTTCCTAGGTGCCGGACTCTAAACCGGCCCCTGTTGATCTTCTTCATGTTCTGATCTGTACAACTCTCCAGCCTGTCCAGGTCACACTGAATGGCAGCACAGCCTTCTGGTGTGTCAGACACTCCTCCCAGTTTTCTATCAGCAGCAAACTTGCTGACGGTACACTCTGTCCCTTCATTCAGATCACTGATGAAGATGTTGAACAAGACTGAACCCAGCACTGACTCCTGGGGAACACCTTTAGCTACCGGCCTCCAAAATAAATTTTCTCACAGTCTTAACACACTCATTTCCAATTTTAGGCTCTGAAGAAAATAAACGTACGCACATATGTATGTTCTGATGTTTGCTTAAGGATAGAGATTTCCTTTGGGCAGTATCAGCAAGCACTCACTATGCTTCAGTCTCCTAGATGTACAGCTCTGTATGTTGAGCTGTACAGTAAGAATAAACCTCTAGTTGCTGGCCTAAAGCTTCTGAAAGGTTAATTAGCCACAGGTTGGTTGGGATCATCTCCTGTTGTTACACCACAATTTCAACTTCATGCCATGGTCCAATAGTAAACTGACTTGGCAGACCCTGGAAAACACTACTTGACAAATGCAAAATGCCGCAGCAATCAAAAGTTTCAGTTACATTATTTCAGAGGTAGAACTTACCTCTTCCTGTAGGAATGATGGCACTGACTTGCACAGTCTGAGTTTTTCGGGATTGGAAAACAGCTTATCAGTCTGTGAAGGCACTGTGGAAACTGAAGAGCAGCAATTCAAAAAACTTCAAAAATATGTTTGTATTCAAAACAGTGAGATTCCATAATGGGACATGGTTAGAAAGAAACAACTTCAGGTGAAATACATGCACATGCACAACCAGTTTGCAGCCTGGATGCAAGGTTTGTGTTTGGTTGTTTTTTTTCCCCCCCTTCACAGAACTCAAAGAAGCTATCATTAGAAAGGATAATCTACTTTGACATCTTATGTAAAGTTGACCAAAGAACTATGTCTGGCAGGAGCAGAAATGTTTAAATTGCTTGATGTGATGTACAAGCCTGGGTGCTGCAAGAAAATTCTGATCAAATATGATGAAGAAAACATTTTCAGTCCACCTTTTAGATTGTCTTCCTAGAAGTGCACAAACCATCACTGACACTAGAGTTATCATAAAGTTCTTGGTAACAAGTTACTGTACAAGACAAACTCTGTTCTTTTATTTACTCAGTCTAATTAACTGCAATAGGAACATTTGTGTAAATCAAGCAACTTTTAGACCTGAACAGGGATGTTTCCAGTATTCCTAGTTGATTATAAAATACATACCTCATTAATGATGTACTTTTTTGCAGCTCATCCCTTCAACTTCTGCATACCTCAACTGAAGTTCACTTCAATGCTCTTTCACTGTACAAAGCCTAATTACACAAGCTAGCTTTCCAAAAATCCAGTTTGAAGTAAGTCTATGATCCTCAGAGTTTTCTATGCTCTAACCCTACTAATATTTAATAATGCATTAAACCTCTGTATCTTTGGACCAGATACACATTGTGAAATGCACCAATACTGAATATCGTATGACAGAAAATTATTTGGCAACAGTCAGCCATGAGAGCATGTATCTATTGCACGAAATGAAATGCTGCACACATGACAGGATTGTTTGCAAAGCATGAGCTAAGCTTTTGCAAAGCTTTTGCTGTTGAAGCTCAAATAGTGTCCAACTATCAGCTATTGTCAGTATGCAATTAGATGCAGTTTCCCCATTGTGCAAGTATCCACTCCAGATGTATAACTTGTTAGTTGTTAAATAAAAAAATATTTTTAAAGTATTAGTTTAAATATCAGTGGAGAAATCTCTCCATTGTCTGCTGGAAGAATCCTATTACTCACTTCCTGACGCACTTTCATTCCTCTCTTGATGCTGATCAGGTTTCGGACCTGCTCAGTGCAGTATTGACAACAGTCATTCAGTAGCACAAACAGCTTTGCAACATTAAAAATAACATCAACATATTCTACACCTGGGAAGCTTTTTACTTCCCCAGACCCCATAATGTTTCTGTGTCTTGCATTGCTGTTCTCCTTTGAGGAGCTGGATCATAAGAAAGATAACATGAGTGTACAAATTAAGCAAAGCAAAATGATGAATGGTATTTTCAAGAGAACATGCCTTATACTGTCTGTACAGGTATCAGCTGTGTTTGTCATTTTTTAGAAACTTCACTCAATAAATTTCACTCAAAAGAACAAATCCTTTTCAGATAAGGTCAAGCTCAATGGGGCTCTGAGCAACCTACTCTAGTTACAGATGTCCCAGCGTACTGGAGGGGGGTTGGACTGGATAACCTTTAAAGGTCCCTTCCAACCCAAACCATTCTGCGATTCTATGATAAGAGACTACACATTCCACATGGAATGTAAAACGTGTTCTCAACAGAGGTCTCCATTTGAAAGCGAAGTGCAATATGGTACTCAAGTCTTGTTAATGTACTACACATTGCATGTATCCCATTTATAATATAAGTCACTAACATGCAAAACACTTCAGAACATATAAAACGTGACAATAAATGCAAATGTGCACAACTGTTTTTTAAAACTGTTGTGCTCCAGTGCAGTAAATAAGGAACAGTATGTTATATTCTACCATATTCAGTGCTATTTGATGGCTTTCTATCGTGTTCAGTCTTAACGTGTTCTTGGAGCAGGTTTGCTTTTATTTTGCTTAGATTTGGAATTTCTAAAGTTATATAGAAAAAAATTCAAGTAAGGCATCTGTAATGTGCTAATGGACTGATGACATCAACAGTAGCTGATCTAGCAGTTCACCTATTACTTAGATTAATTCTACTTTGCTGGATTAAGGGGTTGTAAGAGAGGTTCCTTTTCAACTGATGTATGCCGAGGGGTGTTTTGCACTAGCAAAAGTCATCTTGCATCTTATAATGTAACATATGAATAAACAAATAAAAAAATTTACATAGACTAGGTCTTTCAAATGACCTAATGTTCAAAGCTCCCCATGATTTCAGTAACTGTTTCATAGGGAATGACCAAAGGGCAAAAATAATACACTGGTAGGTGGCACAGAGTTTCTACAGATATGGCAGGATATAACATAAGTCTATTCCTTCAGAATAAAACAACTAAATTCTACAAAATTCTACAAAAGCATTTCAGTCATGCTGAAGTTAATCAAATCTAAAAGTACAATGCAATTCTCGGTTTAAAAAAAAAATCCCTCACTAGGAAACAGAGGCCACCAAAAAAACAATACACTTCCATGCAGACACAAAAGATATTTACCATCTTCAGCACTAAGAGCTAATTCTTCCTTTGGATTATTAATTTTTCCTTTATCTGTGCAAGAAAAAAAAGTAACACACAGTTAGAAATTTTGCTGTTCAGTATGATAAAAAGGATGGCAATGGTAATCAGAGTTAACAGTAATGAGGACAAAAACAAACAAACAAACCAGCATAGCCATGGGAATGGCTAAATTCAAGAGGTGCTTTCTACTTCACACACTACTTCAAGCCTACATCCAAGCAGCAGTCTCATGTTGACACAGCTTCTATCAGGGTGCTGTTGTAACAAAGTTAGTGCATACCTAAAACCTAGAAACTAGTTAGAAGCAAGCAATAGCATAAGTAGGGTTAGAAGAGTAATTCACCAAGAGTAGCCAACATCTTTCAAAATCCACACCTCCACACTTCCCTTTACAAACACAAGTTCTGTTTATGTCTTCCCCATTAGACATGAGATAAGCATGAAAACTCTCAGGGGTAGGGTGAAGGGAGACAAGAATAATAATATATTTTAAGAAAAAAAAATCTAGAAGGCTACAGAAGTCAGGAATGAATTTGACGTACAATTTTGTCTCACTGTATTCTCTTAAAACGAGTTTAGTATGTTAACTGCTAGAATACACACGGTGAAACACTGCTAAACAAAGATGGGTTTTTTTATACTTCCACTGTCTACTAATTTGACCCAAGCAAGCAGCCAGGAGGCAAAGGCAGTTGTTGCTCATTACTGACTTGGGTGGTTGCCAATCCGCTGACTATTGAAAAACTACCCAAGAAACAGTTCATCACCGATTAACACAGTGCATTTTTGGAAGATGTCTGCTTCAGTGACCCATGTCATTTCAAAATTAACACAGAGAACTGAAAGCTAAACCATATGAGAAAAGGAATCAGTTCTACAGTACAAGCTCCATAGGGCTTGTTGAGAAACAAAGACAAAAATACTACTTGGCAAAGCTGTATGGAAGACCAGCATGAACATATTTAAGCCAAACTGGAGGTCATGGGAGACACACACAAGCTTTGTGCTCACTTGAGGTGGCTGATGGAATGTCTTCTAGACTTTTGGAAGGCATTTTCCTATCTGCACTCCTTTTCAAAGCCATCAAAACAGGATTTAATTCTTCTTCTGAACCTGTTACGAGACAAAACACATGAACACTGCACACACAGACATGCCATTTTAAGCAAGTCACTGATAAACCATCCATGGATTTCTCAGGAGATTTTATTTTGACTGTTAGCAAAGATAGTGAGTATTCAATGAAAATACAAAATAAATCCAAAATAAACAACACAAATGTCTAATTTTAAGTGTCCATTTCGTGTCTCTAAATCCTCTTGGCCATCAGTAGAAAGAAGCAGGTTGATTGATTCGCCCTGTGTAGTGTATCTCTGTACTGACTAATAAGGGGGTTTCAGGCAGTTATGGCACTTAACTGTCTAAGAACAATATAGGATAAACTCAGACTTCATCCATTTTGTAACTACTCTGTTATGAATCAGTACCAAGAAATTAATAGCTTTAGTTTTTCCCCTCTGTGTAAATTTGTACATTATATTTTCTCCTTGGTGAAAGAAATTTTGTTTTAATACTTGAGTAATGACCACAAAAAAAAAACCAGTTGTGGAGATATTTGGAACCCTGAAATTATGCAGTTGTCTTTAAGGGTAGAATCAAGACTGACCTAGCTCCTTCAGAAACCTTTAAGACCCTCTCTCCTACCTCACCTTCCTCCTCACTAGCCAACCAAACAGGCCTTACAATATTGCTGTCTGTAATTATGGGTAAAAAACAAACTGTTTCATTTGTCCTCATATGTTTTAAGTTTTCACTGAGTTCTGTTGAGTTGTCCTTTCAATATAGGCTCAAGAGTAAGTTGGCAGGCCCTGGAAACTTCACAGAGTTATCAGATTCTCCAGAAGAAAACATTCCCAGTCTCCCAGGAAGAAATGAGAAAAGTTACATTATCTCCTTTACCTTAAGCTCTTTGATGACTATTATACTCTATACATTGACTAGAGCTGCCATTCAACCAATTTGTAAGAATCCTGGTAAACAGACCACTTCATTTATCTTCTAGTGCAACAGGCAGCAACGCTAAACAGAATAGCACAGAGTATTGGTATTGTCTTTATATCCAGCCATTCCACTGATAAGTATTTACCTTTGAAGAACAGCTGGTCAAACTAAGGAATTAACTCAGTCAGCCACCTATACTTTATTTTCCTCTTTTAATCCACAATAGTTAAAAAATACCAGATTTTGAGTGTTACAATGTTATTAATTTGAAAGAGATGTCACAGGGGAGGAAGAAAAGGGTAAATCATGAAGACTGATTCAAGCTATTGATTCATGCTGCTCAACTATCCTTACTGAAGGGGCTCACCCAAATGTACTATGTGTTTGCCAAACACCTTCCCAATTAAAGGACTTAATTAGCTCTTCCCATCCTTTCCAAACAAATAAACAAAACATCCAATTAAGAAATAAGTATTAGACAGACATTTGGTTAACATGTTTCAGTTGGCTACCAAAAAAAACCCAAAAAACAAACAAAAAAAAAAACCCCAAGTAGCTATGTTTAAAAGCCCAGCACCATGAATTTTAGAAATCAAATGGCTCACAAATTGAACTTCTGGTTCCAGAATGGGACTCACAGTTTTCATCTGAAAACTTGTGTCCCAAATTTGAACTGTCCCCTTCCTCTTCATTATTATCCTCATGCTGAGACTTTAGGCAGAGTTGAGCTCCTTCTGGATGGGGGGAATTGCTCTCATCTTTAAGTGGTGTGCTTGCTCTCCTCAATTTCAACAGTTCTTTAGAGTCTGGATTATTTTCAGAGGCATCTAAGGATGTGCTTTCATCTCTTCTTCCTTTTTTGTTTATTTTGGATGGCTTGATTGCAATCATATTGTTCTCTCCTTCCAAGGGAGGAAGATCAACTTGAGACATGTTTCTCTCTTCTAATTTATTAATAGCTCCCCTTTTTTTAGGAAGATCAGAAGCTTCAATTTCTCTTACTGCAGGATCATTTACTGAAGCCTTGATATTTTGTTCCAGAGCTCCCCCTTTGACAGCTGTCTTCATCTGTGTATGACAGCTACTCAAAGCACTATATGGCTGTGAAATTGTCATGAATAGAGTCTCTTTTTGTGATGGAAACATATGATTCCCAAGTTTTTCTTGTTTATGTAACTCTTTGGATATTGGAGATGAAGCTTCAGATGCTTCTTGAAGAAGTTGTTCTAAAGAGCTACTGAATTCACTGAATTTTGCAATATTTGAAACAGAAGTTTTTTCAATTGTTTCTTCTATTTCTTGAGGAGGACTTCTCTCATGTTGACATGGAGCATGTATACTTTGACTAGTCTGTATTTTAACTTGCATATTCTTATTCATATTTTCTAGCAGAGAAGATGGTGTTTCAGAGACCTCTTTCAACAGCTTCTTCAAATTAACATCAAATACTTCATATTCAGCCTTGGGCAGCACAGATCTTTCTATGGTCTCACTGACTTCCTGCGGCAAGTCTCCATCATGCTCACAAGTCCTGCTTTGAACTTCCATCTCAGCAGTTCTCCGTACTGTGCTCTCAGCACATCTTGGTTTAGGAGGTGGTGTTTCAGATGCCTCCTCCAGCAGCTTCTCTAAAGCAGAACTCAAGTCACTGACCTTGGATGGGGCAACAGACTTTTCTATGGTCTCATCAACTTCCTGTGGCAACTCGCCATCGTACTTGTAGGTCTTGCTTTGAACTTCCATCTCAGGAGTTCTCTGTACTGTGCTCTCAGCAAGTCTTGGCTTAAGAGGTGGCATTTCAGATGCCTCCTCCAGCAGCTTTTTTAAAGCAGAACTCAAGCCAATGACCTTGGATGGGGCAACAGACTTTTCTATGGTCTCATCAATTTCCTGTGGCAACTCTCCATCAGACTTGTAGGTCCTGCTTTGAACTTCCATCTCAGGAGTTCTCTGTACTGTGCTCTCAGCACATCTTGGTTTAGGAGGTGGTGTTTCAGATGCCTCCTCCAGCAGCTTCTCTAAAGCAGAATTCAAGCCACTGACCTTGGACGGGGCAATGGACTTTTCTATGGTCTCATCAACTTCCTGTGGCAACTCTCCATCATACTCCTGGGTCCTGCTTTGAACTTCCACCTCAGCAGTTCTCTGTACTGTGCTCTCAGCAAGTTTTGGCTTAGGAGGTGGTGTTTCAGATGCCTCCTCCAGCAGCTTTTTTAAAGCAGAACTCAAGCTACTGACTTTGGATGGGGCAACAGACTTTTCTGTGGTCTCACTGACCTCTTCAGGCTGATCAGTGTCATCTTGGCGGGTTGATTCTATGCTACAGTTAGTTTGTGATATACTTTTCATGTCATCTGATGTTTTCATTATCACACTTTTATATTCTGAAGGTTGAGATACAAAGGTTTCTCTGAGCAGGTTCTGCAAACCAGCTTGAGGCCTCTGAGATCGAGAGCCAATGTTGTCTGCCGCCTTATGTTGCAGACAGAAAGGTTCAAACTCCCTAAACAGTTTTCTGAGGCCTTTTTTGTTTTCATGCTCATCTGGTGATAGCATATTAATTTTTCCTGTGCTTTTGCTTATTGCTTCTTTTTGATAAGCAGGAGAAATATCAGGGCTCTGTTCTACTGTTCTTTCGAAGACCCTGCACTGATTTGAGTGAAAAGTTGTGTCTTTCAAAATGTTTTCTTTTAGGTTCAAGCTAGATGATGTCTCAGAGGCTTCCTTTTCTAACTTCTCTAGGCCTAATTTGAATACATCAAGCTCAGCTTTAGGCAGAACAACCTTATCCACAATCTCTGCAACTTCCTCTTGAGGGAGATTGTCATCCAAAGGAGTTGTCCTGTTCTCCACTTTTTCTATAGGAAAACATAGCAAATCATCTACTGCTGTCTCCTTTAAAGCATCTCTATCACCAGGTGACTGAAGCAACTGCAAGGAAACATGATGTTCTTTTGATGAAACAATACTCTTTTCTCTACATTCTTTAACTGCTTGCTCTGGAAGACCCATCTTGTCCTGGGATTTTGAGATAACTGGTTTTCTGTCTATCTGAATAGGGTCTGTTTTTTTCGTGTGTGTCACATTCAGAACTTTCAGGGTCGGTGATTCCGGAGGCAGTTCACATACCACAGAATCTAATTTCTGTGTTTTTTCCCTCTCAGATGTTTGCATTTGCTGTTGAATTAATTGTTGCTTGCTCATGTTATCTCTGCCTTTTTTACTTTCCTTCGCTTTTCTTTCATAGCTTATCAAGCTAGTATTATTTGGCAAAGAAAAATCTCCCCTATCAATGCTGTTCCGTAATTTAACTCCAGTATCCCAGAATTTTCTCAGACTCTGGAAGTGTGAAGGATCTGAAATTTGATTCCTGGACTTCTCATTCATTTTTTCTTTTAAAGACAAAACCTGGAAGCTGGGCTTCTGTTGGGAACAAGCAGCAACTTTTCCTTTAAGTGTTTGTTTCTCATCTTTTTCTTTGCTTTCTGGGAAAGCTGAAGTGGCACCAACTCCTGGCTGTAAGTTACTTGCTTTTGGCAATTCTGTATATTCATGAAATTCACCACCAGATGGAACTGTTCTTTCTATTTTTTCAACTGCATGGCCTGGTCTAAACTCAAAAGAATTTTGATGTTCATTTCTTGCAGCCTGGCTTGCACAGCTTATTTCAGCACTTCTTAACATATTTCTGCTTTGATCATCCAACTCATTAGGTAGGTATACTGCAGTTGATTTTATTCTGTCACTTTCTCCAAGACCTTTCAATGCACCACCTCCTGATACATCAGTATTGAGACTAGCTTCTTTCTCTCCATGACTGGGGATAGTTTTACCCCTTTCCCAGAATGCTCTGATCTCCTTTATTCTTTGTTGCTTGATTTCTTGACATTCTCTTTCTTCATCTCTTTTACAGTCAAATTCAGTTAGTGATTTGTCATTTTGAGCCTCATTCTCTTCTCCTTTCTTAGGTTTCATTCTCTCTTCTATCATCTGAGTATCTTCTGAAATAAATGATGCAGGTGGATTACTAGTCTGTTGTTTCATCTTTGCAAATGGTAACTCTTTTGCAACTATTGTTCTTCCATTCATGTTAGGCCCACTGTGTTCTGTAGGAAGAACTGCTGTTCTGGATGAGAAGTCCACTTTCTCTGTGGGTTCTCTCCCTTGGGGTCTGGCTGATACATGCTTCCTATCTTCAATACCAGAACTTCTTTTAAACCAACCTAAAACTTTTGATACAGATTCATCAGCCACTTCCATGAGTCCATCAGCACGTTTGTCAGGATTGAAAGTGGTCTTAGCATCTCGCTCCTCAACAAGATCAGGCTTACCTTGTTGAAGACTTGTAGACTTGGTATTTGACACATCACATGCATCTGTCTTAGCAGAAAGCTGGTGTTCGTCTACAATGTAAACAAACTTAGTTAGGAATCAGACACGTGACTCTACTAATGTGTAGTCTATCCTGAAAAATCTCTCAGATTTTTTTAATTTAGCAGAGAAAAGAGTTCTCTGCCCTTGTGTTTTTGCAAAGAATCACACTGTAGGTAATAGAGTGAAAAATAAATTCCTGCACTGAGACATCCTACTGTAAGTTTAATCACATTATTTTGAAGGTGTGAACAGTTAAGATTGGTTATTCCCTTTCTAAAGGAAATAGCTACATTGAAGGATGGAATGGGTGGACGAGGGAAAAGCCAGCATATTTGTGTTTAGTCCCATGAGCAAACTCCTAGGTCACAATCAATCACCAAGGAAAGTTGACAGCAGTACACCAAAAATTCTTCAGTTCCTCTGCAGACAGATCTAATAGGCCTTATGACAAGAATTTTATTCAAATGTCATCACTTCACCTTTATCATCTACAATAAAGGTGCCTATCCAGGCTCTGATCCAATTGTCCATTCTTGAGAAGACCGATAGAAGATAATCTAAAAAATACTGACTACATTAGAGCATTAAAATACAAAAAAGTGATTTAGAATTTAGTTCTGAAGTATGTAGCACACTTACTATTTCCGTTTCCTAGTTAATTCTTAAATACAAGTTATTCCAATACTAATGAATACGTGCTATATGCTACTGCATTCTGTTCTTCACTCCCATCAGTCTCTTACCAGTAAAGTTTTGGTGTGACTTTGATTCATGGCTCAAGATCTGGTTGGATTTATTTCCACATGTCTCATCAACACTCGGTTCATTATCGGTATTTGGCAGGTTATTGCTGGAGGTGTTCTGTGGAGTTTCAAGTTTCTTAGGAGCAACTGTCTTTGTCTGCAAGGTTTCATGAACCAGGAAGACTGACCTATTGGTGTCACAACAGCTGGATGCAGATTTATCTTCTTGTAAGCCATCTATTGTTTTTGTTTGTAAAGCTGATGAATAGGTTCCCAAAGGCTTTACAGCAGAAATTTGCTTATCCCCAGATGAATCTGATCTAATAGCATCACTTCCACTACTCTTTATTTCATCAGATTCTAATAAATCAAACTCTCCTGTTCCTCTAGTGTGGTGTAGCTGTGGGCTTTCCAGAGGTTCTCCTTCACCTGAGCTAGATGAGAACCTCACTTGTTTCAGTTTTTCCCTTGAAATTTGTGTGAAGTCTTCTGCTGCTTCTGTATGAGAGTTCTTCTCAGCCTTTCCTTCCAAAATAGTTGCAGTAGGAAGGCCACTCTTTTTCTGAACGTCTAACATCTGAGTAACACGAGCTTCTGAGTCAGTGGAACTTGAACTGCGTTTCAGAATTCCCCCAGGCCGTGTACCGATGACACTAATCCTCTCAGTCCATTTGTCTGGTTTTGGTACAAGGTCTTCTCTTTGTGACACAGGATTTGTTGTTTTGGAAATTAATTTTCTAGCTTTTGGGACAGGACGCTGAACTAGTCCTTTCTGTGATTCATCAGTGGGTTCTACAGAAGGCTTCTTATGTTTCTCTGTTTCATCATTTTGCAAATTTGGTTTGGGGTGGTTCTCTTGTGAGGGTGACAAAATTTCTGTAAGATACACAGAGAAGAAATCATAAGTTTACATGACACTCATCTGCACAAACAGAGGGGCCTGACACTGCTGGTCTAGAATGCAGAGATTATATTGGTTTATTAGAAGCATCTGCTGTAATACACAAGTGGAAATTCCACATAGGTCTTGATTTCATTTGTATGCAACAAGAAGTTTTAGCAGATGAAAATCCTGCAGTTATTTCCTATTCTAGAAATATTAACTATTTGATGATTCCAAAGATAGACAGCACACCAAATTTTTGATCAGCATTATTCCTGCAAGGGATGAAGTTTGTAGGAAAGGGCAGCTTTTGAATATATGCACACCTCTTCAGATTCAGAACATAAACAGCAACCTACACAAGTGGAAACAGGCTATTTCCACATTCATATGGAACAAAGAAATGATCTCCTGGGTAGGGAGATAATTTTATTCCCCCCCCCCCCCCCCCCCCCAATGTTCAAGTCTTCCTTTTTCCTGTTAGCAAGCTTCATAACAGAGACAGTAATTTCCACATATAAGCCTGTAAATTAAGACTTCAAATTCCTGTGTTGCGATATATCATCACTCAGGAAAGGGAGGATTTGAAAATAAACAGAACTGAGGAAAAAAAACGAAAAAAAAAAGATCAAAGACAGTTAGGCTGCTTCTGTTGAGCCAATAGCAGCAATGACTGGAAGGTTATAAAGACAGCTATGTCAAATTCAAGGAAATTTCCTTTTTCTCTTAATAGCAATTGAAGACAAACAGCCATCTCCAAGTACTTAATACTGACTAGAACTGTGAGTAAAAGAAAGGAAGCAAAATCTGTTGACTCATGTAAACAGCTATTTCCTGCGTGTATTTATATGCTTTACATGCAATGAACTAGTTGATACCTCCAAGCAGTTAAGATAAATCAGGTTTTGATATATTACGAGAAGAGGCAATAAAAACAAAAATAATTTCCATATAAACCTCTAAGAAATTCACAGTCATACACTGAATAAGTATATTTACCCTTCTTTGATAGCTGAGGTACAGTGGCTGGTCTGTTTTCTGATTCCCCACTGTTCAAGTTATCACCTGATGAGGTTGAATTAAATGGATTTCTCCTTTGCTAAAAAAGGAATGAACATTGTAATTGCAGTCAAATGGTTATATCAGTACAGTCTTGGCAAAATAAATGAAAGTGCAGTGATTGCCTCATTACCCTGGCAGCAAAGAGCCTGGCAGTACACTTTTAAATGTGATACATGACAAAAAAACCTAAACAATAAGAACCAGGGAACTATTAGAAGTGTTAGTGATAGCCTCATTTTGTTCTTTTTGAAGACACCAACAGCAGAAGTAAGCCACCACCTAAAGACACTTGAAAATACCAAGCTTTTTCAAGTTAAATAATTTTATCTCTAATTCTGTGACTTCAGAGATACTGGAACACAGCAGAACAATTCTTGGTGGCTGAAGAGGTTGGAAATAATGTCAACCACAGGCAGCCACTGATTATAGCCCTAAGAGCACTTCAGCACTCAATCTTTAACGGTTTCCATTAACTCCTCCAAAACAAAAAAAGGTTTTTTTTTTTTCCCAACTTACATCTTTCTTCCTCAAATATTTAGTTATCCTTACCACTGAAGCAAAAACATGCAGTGTGCAAAAAATAACTCCTGTTATATTCAATACCCATCATACCTTTACTGTTGGAACTGATGCCTTCATATGCCTTTCCTCTGGTTTGTCTAGCACAGAGGTGGTTGTTTTAGAACTGAAAAGAAAAAAAAGATATAACAACTTTGGTAAACAAGACATTACTTTAAGCCTTTTTGAAAAAGAAAGATTCATATTTGAATATAACCTTCTGGCAACTAAAGTTTTCTATTTATCCTGTTCTCAACAGATTAAGAAGCAAACCTCCTCTTTTCCTTAGCAAGGGGATATTCTTGCTGCTTTGTTTCCTTGCAAACATTTCTTTGCTTGTTAAAGAATTCAATACAGCTTCTACTTGGGATGACAGAAGACATATTTTTGAGCAGTCTTTATGTAAATATAGCCACTCTCCAAACAGTATCAGTGTTGCCATCTCCATCCTTGTCCTGCATTTTTATACTTCTAGGACTGAAAACAAAGTGGATGAAAGTGTCAAAATCTGATAAAAATTGAGTTCTGCAAAGTGTCCAAGTCAGAAAAATCAGAGAAACAGCATCACCTCTACAGTAAAGATGTGACATGCCACAGATGACAACACATCCCCTCAGAGGTACAGCTTATAAACTATTCTTTCAATTAAGCTCTATACAATCTGTGTTTTGATAGCATAAATGAAGTTATTTATTACTTGTGACTCTGACTAAATATAGACCAGGTAGGGAAAAATTAAAACAGCTATAGGTGACAGCTCCTACATTATAATCAAGAAATAGTTAATCTATTTGCAGAATGATGCAAGGTTTTTTTTTTCCGAAACAATCAGGTTTTTATAATTTGAGTTTATCTAAACATCTCGAGATATTAAAACTGTATTTTGAAGATGAAAATTAGATGTGGATTTAAATATGGCCTTCATATAACAACCACATTCACTATCTTAACTCTACATAGAAAATGCTGGCATTAACCAAGTTACACGCTTATGATTTTGTGGATGGAGAAAACAGTGCAAGATGGGAAAATTAATATTCTC
Source organism: Todiramphus chloris collaris (assembly GCA_025345505.1). Lineage (NCBI taxonomy): Eukaryota > Metazoa > Chordata > Aves > Coraciiformes > Alcedinidae > Todiramphus > Todiramphus chloris. The sequence continues at coordinate 5,324,773 of JANVCC010000012.1, read as the reverse complement.
CGGGTAAGAAATATGACCTCAGGCTAGGACGAAAGCAACTCCTATGGGTCTTCCAGTATAGATGTACAAGGAGATTCCAATACTGAGTATTTCTTTGGTCAACAATCTTTGGTATGGGTAAAAAGAAAGACTTTTAGATACTGATTGGTAAGTAGCAGAGCCATAAGGGAATGCTTTTGAGGACAAATGTGGTATCTCAGGACCTGAAAACAGCTCCCAGCACTCAAGTTGCAGGTTCAAACAGGAGCTGCCTCCTCACATGGACAACATTCTCTCCAATCAGGCAACTGGTAACAGTCTGCCCTGCTGAGGAGAGAACAGCTAATCCCATCCTCTCCAGGGTGCAGGACAGCTAACCTCAATGTTAAGAGAAAAATCTGGCAGACACCCTTGAAAGGCTACTGGTCTCTGGACTACGAAGTGTGTCTGAGAAGTGGCATCAGTCCCATTTTACAAATGAAGAAACATCATTATGGAGATAACACAGATGAGTAGCCTGATCACAAGTGTAGGAAAAAAATACCTGTTGTAATCTGAGCTATAAACTTCTATCTTTTCCTTGCTCTTTGGTAACCTTTAAGATATATACTACCATGCATAATGATGAAAACTTAAGGTATGAGCTGATCTTGCAACAGAAACGATCTCATGGGTGAAAAAAGAAACAGTTCTTAAGAAGAGCAGCAGCTCTTAAATGCACACAGCAGGTATAATAGAGTATTATTCTCTTTAATTCTCTCAAATAAGAAAAAAAATCTAGTTCTCAAGGAGATAAATATTGCAACTTAATTGATTTTCAAAAAATTTCATTCCACATTTCAGTTTTTAACTTTAATTCTAACACATTTTTTTTTAAGTGTCTGAAAATACATATATTTAAAGAAACTTTTCTGCTGAACTAGAGCTATTGTTCTTGCTTTTATAAGCAATTGTGCTGGTGTTTTTGTTTTTATGAGCACCTGTGTGCTCCTGCACTTTGCATCTCATCTGTTACCCAAGAGGACAAACAATTGTTTTAATTTATTTTATTTTTTAAGGTCTAGATCATCAATGCTTCAACGCTTCCTTCATTTTAAACAAGGAAAATAGTGTTATGTACCCTGGGCTGCAAGAAAAGTGGTAACCCGTTTTTGATCTGCAGCTTTCACAGGTGAGGAGATAACTTTAAGTCTCATTGAACACACACCCAATCCCACAATATTTTAATGCAATGCTACTTCACATTTACCATAGAATAATTAAAGAGCTGTTTGCATTACATAATGAAAACCCTGCTCTAAAGAAATCATAAGTTAGAAGAAAAAAAGCATACTCAGTATCTTATAACTAAGTTTCACAACAAAGGGTCTGAAAACCACGTTTACCCTCAATCCACACAGATGGGAAAACTAAACAGTTCCGAGATATGCTGCATTCACAAGGCTAATTTAAGAGAGTGTAAGAAGCCAAGCTGATAAATTGACCCAAATTAAAAAATTCCTGTACTTCAATTCAGCAAAACAAAGTCCTGAGAACCACAATGAAGGCCCAAGAACCACAGAGAGTGGACAGCACTGGACAGGAACCAGGAGTTGACAAGGCAAAGGCAGAAGCAAAGCTGGAGAAAGGCATTATAGATTCACAGGCACTGTCAATATGATCCACTTTGAAAAATGGCCTCACAAACAAACAAACAAAGAGAAAAGAAAGAAAAAAACTTTCCTGGGCTTATCTTGAAAATCTAGTGAGAGTAAAGCTAGTGCAATTTAATGGTACTCCATAAAAAATGTCCTTATTTAGTTATGCCAGCACCCCTATTATCCTAGAAAAGTCACATGGATCTTAAGAATTATGGCTTTTGTGCAAATTTTCACCTTTCAAAACTCTAGGACACACACTTGTCCCCTGTTCAATGTAGGCTTTGAGTATTTCCTAGCCTAGGGAAGAAAACAACCCACAAATCTTACTCTGAAAGATAAAACCCCTTTAACATCGCCCTTTTTTGTGTTTCAGCATATAGACAGATGGTATCACTGAAAAGAGGCAATATTGACAGTCTGAGTCACCTTGGGAAAACTTGTTCTGTGCCAGGTTACACCTTCAAAAATACTTCACACACGTAGCCTGTAAAGGCTCCAGTCTGGAAGAAAAGTACTGTGGTGATATAGTGCCCAAGAAAAAATTTAAAATTAATTCATAACTTCATTACTGAATTTAGATATTTGGGGTGTGGGAATGAAGATCACTGAGCTGATTTTGCGAATATAGTTGTGAGCTGATTTCTGTTCCAGCACCCTGATTAACAGCAGTTGAACTGGATTTGAACCTGAGCAGTTTACAAACAGATCTACCAGGACAGAACTTTCCTAACATTCAGTAAGAATTGTTTTGGCTTAAGAACAGGTTCAAAACCAAACAAAAATAATAATAATAATTAAAAAAAAAATCTGGGTAATTTCTTATCACGTATCTTCTGGTCCCAATCCTCAGGTCAGCAGTTATTGCAAGCCAGTGATGGCCTGAAGCCCACTCTTAAAGGAAGAAGGAAATAAAGAAAAACAAACCCAAATCTTAAAACCCTCAACTCCCACAAACCTACCCTTAATGTAGCACTTTAAAATGTTTTAAAAGTCCAAGTGCTTGAACCATACATGTCACTCGGGCACTAGAAGCTGTGAAGTCACTTTATGCAGTCCCAAGCTCCAGCATGATACTATTTCATCCTCCTAGTTATAGCTGTGTTGAGACTATGTTGAGACATTGCAGGAAGAACAGTTAGTTAATTTCTTGCAGCTCTCCTGTCCCAACAGCCAAAGTAAATGTTTGTACTGTCCAGGCTGTCCCTTTCCACCTCAACTGGTGGGGTTATTGCATGGCCAGCATTGGTTTCCCCTCAATTCCTAATCAGTTGCTGCCATCGGAGACAGGCCCACAGCCATGTCAGACCAGTTTCTTTCAAAGTCCAGTATCAAGAGAACAGAAGGGAGTATTTTAACAACGTATGTTGCCTCCTGCAACTTCCCACAAGCAATGTTGTGTAGAATAAGCTCAGTCATAGTGAAATAAATCCATACTGAAATCATAATCAATGAATTGCATATAGTTCTGCCATGTTTGCTTGCTTCAGCTTTTGACATCTTAGAAGCAAAGAATCACAGAATAGAATCGTAGAATGTTTTGAGTTGGAAGGGACCTTTAAAGGTCATCTAGTCCAACCTCCCTGCAATAAGCAGGGATATCCCCAATCAGATCAGGCTGCTCAGAGTCCCTTAAACCTGACCTGGAATGTTTCCAGGGATGGGGCACCTACCACCTCTCTGGGTAGGTGAGGCCACTTGGGCCAGTGTTTTACCACTCTCAGCATAAAAAAAATTTCTTCTTTATATCTATTCTGAATCTTTCCTCTTTTAGTTTAAAGTCATTACTCCTCGTCCTGTTGCAGCAGACCCTGGTAAAAAGGCTGTCTCCATTTTCAGATGTTGGTAAGGCAAATACCCCTTTGAGTTCACTGTGATAGTGATAAATACAGGACAGGAAAGACCAGCAATGCAAGCCAGAGTTGTTAAGACTTACACCAACCTTTGGTGCCATTCATCGTGAACATGCGTGCCCAGTTTTCAGACCACAAAAGTGAAAGTTTCAACTGCTATTAGATACTGTACAAATGCATAGTAGGAGAAAAGCCTTGCTGCAAAGAAAAAAAACAGATGACATACAGAGATGAACTTAGAAGACAGACAAGAAAGTGAAAGGTTACACGGCTGATCAATGGCACAACCAGAAGTAAACCAGCCATCCTAAGAAGTAACTCTGGCTCTTACCTCATTCTGTTCACCAAAAGCACAAACAATAGCTACCTGTGTTACACCCTGGTTCTTGTTTCCTCAGTGGTGTTGAGGAATCTGGCCATTTAAAGACATTTCCTTTCCACTAGCTGTCGCCCTAGCTAAGAGAGCAGCACTTTCCTTTTCAAATGCAGGCTTTTTGAAAGCTTTTCACACAGCCAATGAACTACTACATGCAGGTATTTTTAAAAAGACATCTCTCTTAGAAATCAACTCAGGATATTTCAAGGAAAAGTGGAGCTGTTTGGGATGTTTACAGACTTGAAAGAGTAGTTTAAGACAAAATCCTCTGTGGTTCAGAGGATCATCTAGCTTTCCTATAACAACTATAGCTGTTCAGGCATATCCATGCTGACTGTCTTGCCTTACTCTGGATAGAAGCCTCTCCCTTCCAGAAAGGCCTCTATTTTTCTTGGTAGAATCTGACTTATTTTCGGCAAGTATGCAAAGATTCTGTTTCTTTCCATCTGAAATATGTTTGGTCTCCTCAAAAAAAAAGTTTCAGAGGTCTTAAAGTGTGCACCCAAAAATCTGGAAAATTCTAAAGAGCAATTTCTCTGTCTGATTCTTTGTATGATCCAAGCTTAAAATTCAGGCTGAACCAATAGTCTGGTCTCATTAAGTGTCTAAATGAAGACATGCAAATATTATTGTCCCTTTATTACTAATTGCAGAGGACTGATCACAGCCAGCCATCTAACCAGAAAATCCTGGTCTCACTTCTGGGAGCCAGACTGAATTGTGAGATGCTAATATGTGTGGGACTCTTCTGTACATCACTGACGTTTTCCTTGCAGAGGTAACAACTCATGACTATGATTTGTCAGCCTTCCATGGGCATGGATTCCTTGGGAGATTTTTAGGAAAAATGTGATGGCTTTTAAAATACGAGGTAAGTACAATATTTGTAGTTTCACCAGTCCTGATATATACATACTAAGTGTGATTAAACAGACAGCTTACCTTGAAACAGATTTCATCTGTTGTTCTTCTTCTTGATGTTCCCCAATGCCATGTAGTTCTGGTGGCACAAAGACTTCTTTATTGAAATTGCTCACCCAGGTGTTCTTACTTGATTTGTTCTGACTCATTTCAGCTAAAACATGAAACAAAAATATTGTCATCTCCCATATGTTCATACAGGCTTTCTTCACAAAGCAAATACAAGTATTTGCATTCAGTCCTACAGCTATTTCAAAAGTCCATTATGCTTGAATTATGTACAGATGTGGATCTGGTGTCTTCTGAATAAATTTTTTTTTTTTTTAATGCTACTAGAAATGTCACATATTGCTCTGAATACTTCACTCTCCTCCAGGCACATCTGCTTTAGACCTTAAAGTGATCCTAAATGGAGAGTTTTCTACAACAACCCTGGTAAAGACTGATCCTGTAGTTCTTGCAGCTTTATAATAATGGAAAATTCAACCCTGTTCTGAGGAAACAAAACCAATTAAACCATATGAAACTGAAAATATGTTGAAGTACAGTTAAACAAGTCAGTTTTTCTCTTCCTACAGCAGTAAACTGGAAGTTAGTCATAACTCCAGTTTAAGCAGGTGGACAATCCTTTATGAATAAAGTTACCACAAGAAGTTAAGAAGGTAAATATTAAAACAAAAAAAAACCAAAAACAAACCACAAAAAAAAAGCCCCACCTCATTCAGGTAATGGAAATACACTTGCATTTCTTTTTGGGGTGGAACAGAATCCTATTCTGATAGCCCCTTTCAGAATCAAAACATTAGTTTACATTACTTACTCTACTGATTTTTTTTTACTTTTCCAACAGTTTAGAAATGAAGAATTTCTTAGTGTGCAAAAATAAGCAAGATTTTTGTTCTCACTTTTGCTACACATAACTGCAAGCAAAAATATCTTGACATCTAATGAGTCACTGAAACCATGCAATTGCACATAGTTCTGAATGTACCAGTATGCCCTTTTGTTCAAGTAGTAAGGTTGGGAGTAATTAACCCTCCTTTAAGATAATATGGCTTTAAGCACTTTCTTTTAAGCTATAAGTTACTGTAAAATTTAGCTGAAATTTTACAGCTGATTTTCATAACCTTCCTGTCCAAAACCAGACAAAACCACAAACACGCCACACTAACCACCTGTGCATTTTTGCATTTTCTGTGTCAGGCCTTTTCTTGTTAACCTAAAACCCCAAAACTGTCACGTAGTAACCTCAAACTGACTAAACTGCCATTATCCAAACTGATCTCTGGAAATCTAGGAATTGAGAAAGTGTAACACTGGAGGATTAGACACAGGAAAACAAGGCTAAATTGAAGTTACAAAACTTACAGAAAGTAGCAAGCTGTGGCCCATTCAGAGTTTTAAGAGAAGTACTTCACTTGCTTCTCTAGGACACAATAAAATCCCTTAACAGAACTTGAAAGAATAAAGATCATAAATTTCAGTACCATCTGTTAAGAATAGTAAGAGTCTTGACCTTCTAAATCAGAAGGATTTAATAGAACTAAAGAGAACTTTGTAGAACTTAAAAGGGGATGGGGGTCCAGTTCTTTAAGGAAAAAAAAAAAAAAAAATCACTTTCTGTACAAAGAATGACAAAATAGACCAAGACCCTTCAGGTTAAAAAGTCAGATGCTGAGAGATTTATGACAGAAGCCTTACTACAGTGTACAGGATTCTGTAGTGTGTTTGTGAATACAGATTGATTACTTTCTCTCCAGGGATAATGTTAATGGTGATCAGTTCAAAACCAGAAAAGAAAATGGTCACTTCCTATGTGCAAAACCTTTATTTAAAAATGCCTCAAGACACGACATGGTGAATATTCCAGAGGTATGGTTTTAAAGACCTTCTTGAACAAATTTATGGTGAAAAAATAATCCAGAAATATCACCTCTATTTCAGAAAAGTCTGAGGTGCAATTGGCTGCAAGCCGGTTCTGACCTTGGAGCCTGCACACATTATCAGGCACTCTCAGAGGCAGGGTGCTGGGGAAACAAGCTTTTCATCTGGTCCAGTAAAGCAGCTTTTAAGTTTTACTCTTTTGTTTCATTTCTCTCCAAATAAAACACTGTTATTTACTTCTGATGTTAAACAAAATGCATTATCTTCCCACTTTCTGACCTTTTTTAAAATAAAAGGTTTGGAATACATTATTTATTATTAAGCGAACACCAAGCTTGTCAACATTACTCAGTGTACACACAGGACACTACTGCCTATCTGATTCTACTAAATTCATGTCTGCAACTGTTATCTAGCACATCATAGAACAGAACTGTAGAATGGTCTGGGTTGCAACAGACCTTTCAAGGTCAGCTAGTCCAACCTCCCTGCAATGAGCAGGGACATCTTCAACTAGATCAGGTTGCTCAGAGCCCCATCCAACCTGACCTGGAACGGTTCCAGGGAAGGCACATCTACCACCTCTCTGCACAATCACTTCCAGTGTTTCACCACCCCCACTGTAAAAAAATTCCTCCTTATGTCTAGTCTAACACTGTTGGCTTTAAGATATGTTTCTAACAGAACGTTTAAGGACACCCACCATGATGTGGGGGATGGTGGGTGCCCTTACAGGTACTGTGAAGACAAGATGCCAGTTGGAGCTGCCAGAACTCCTGGCACACATATCTCAGCAGTTATAAACACTAGCTCTGGCTCATGGTGCCTACCATTTTAAATCACCTTGAAGTGCCTTTGGTCTCCTTAAAAATAATAATTTAAAAAAACCCTCAAAACCAAAAGCCAACAACCTGTCCTTGAGAGGTTTCAAACCAAGCTCCCAAAATCTTGGAAATCTACACTAGAGAGCAATTTCCTCAGTCTCTGATTCTTTGTATATTTCAGGGTAAGTCACGGGGCCTGAAAAATAGGAATAAGAATGCAGTCCAGGAGTGCAGATGGTTTTTAATCCTACATATAAACACAAGCCAGTCCCTCTTAGCAGTCAACACACAGAATTCTCATTAATACAGAGCATTGGAGAAGAGGAAATCTTACACTGCAAACTACATGGGAAATCTCCTTTCTTCCATCATTTTCTCCTTGTACAGAAACCAATATTTTTGTATTTCACAGATAACAGTGTGTGAAACTAACTAAGAGCCAACCTTTCCAAGCTAAAATATAAACCAAAGGCTTACCAAGACTGGCAGGTTTCCGACGCATAGAAGCTCTAATAATATCTGCTCCATGTATCTTATCTCTGTGCCTCTTTGATTTTGCTTCATAAAACCACTGCCCACTCATATTCTTTAGCTGAACATCGTCTTTAATTTTTTCTGGTAAATGCCTGAGGAAGAAAATAAAAAAAAGAAATAAATTAATAAATGAGATACATACACAATCTACTTACCTGCATAAACAGAATAAAACCTGTACTGGGGGAAGAGGATGGCATGACAAGAGAATGTGTTTTGTTGGGTTTGGATTTAATTTTTTTTTTAAACCCTAAGCATGTTATTCCCACCTTCTGACCTGTTACCCCCCTCATTTAATTATGAAGGATGAAAATGAGCTGAAGACAGAAGAGCCTCAGCCCCGTTATGCTCAGAGCCTCAGTGAAGTAACTCTTAAAAAGCAAAGCGTGTTTTGTGTTGGATATGATAAACTCTCAAACAGAGACAGCTCTGTCAAAGTCTCCAATAACTGCAAATCATAACTTCTTTCCTCCAAGGGCGAGTTTTCCAAGGTTAAAATTGGGATAAGCTAGCAGGGCGGCATAAGAAACCTGCACCAAAATTAAATCCGTGTCTGTTTTGGGGCTCAGAAGATGACTTTTCAGGCTTTTCATATGCCACTACTTTTACACACACATCTTCCAAAAGCCCACTGAAAAAAATGGTGCCATTTTTTCCAGAGGTTACACAAAACCCCATATAATGAGTACAACAAATCACAAAGGAAGACAACATCATGGGGAAGAATCAACAAAAGACGTCTGTGCTGTTTATTAACCTATGTGCACAAACTGCAGGTGCTTGAAATACTTGTGAAGCAAATATTTAGTGATTTGATTTTAGACTTGAGGGTCACCCTGCTTTTATGAAGAATACTTGAACAGAATAAGGAGTTGCTGTGTGCAGTTTGAGAGATTGTCTTCTTTCCTCATTGGGCATATAGAAACACATTAGGCACATGTCTATACATGGCCTGGAGACTAACCTGCAGACCAGGAAAGCTACTAGACATTTAGAGTGCTTAGCCAACAAAAAATTGAGTCAGGCTTCATCTGCCCTCTCCATTTGTGCCCTTTCCTTCAGCAAACAAGCTAATAACAGCGCCCAAGGGAGAAATCAAAGCAAATCAAGTTACTCAGAGACTTCAACGTTAAACACAGTCCACATTGCTGCGGGATGGTGCTGTCTTCTACAGGCCTGATGGCACATCATAGAATGGTTTGGGTTGGAAGGAACTTGCAAAGGTCATTTAGTCCAGCCCCCAAGGAGACTCATGCCAGCTTTATATTGCTCCTGAGTTCAGAAGGAATTTCTAGTGCAGTCAAGTAGCTATAACAGTCATTTTATTACAGGTTGCAGATTTCACTGTCAAGTACAGACAGCCATTCACAGCAGAGAAAAGACACTGAGGCAGTCCCAAGCCCCACACTAAGATAGACCACTCAAACCTGTCACTCAGCTTCTCCTTCATCCTTATATGGACAGAAATAATAAGGTTTATTTGAAGCATGAGATGAAATGGGCTTAAATTGCACCAGGGGAGGTTAAGATCAGATATTAGTAAAAATTTCTGCACTGAAAGAACAGCGAAGCATTAGAAGAAGCTGCCCAAGGTGAAGGTGGTAGAGTCACCATCCCTGGAGGTGTTCAAAAAATGTGTAGATGTGGCACTTCAGGACATGGTTTAGTGGTTATGATAATGCTTGGTAGACAGTTGGACTTGATCTTAGAGGTCTTTTCCAACCTTAATGATTTTATGATTATATGGATGAGGAAAGGCTGAGACTTAGGGCTGTTTAGCCTGGAGAAGACTCATCAACGTTTACCAATATCTAAAGGGTGAGTGTCAAAAGGATGAGACCACTCTTTTCAGTGGTGGCCAGTGACAGAACAAGGGGCAACAAACTGGAACCCAGGAAGTTCCACCTGAATATATAGAAAAAGTTCCTTCCCATGAGGATGGCAGAGCCCTGGAACAGGCTGCACAGAGGTTTCAGAATCTCCTTCTCTGGACACTTTCAAAACCCACCTGAACATGATCCTGTGCAACGTGCTCTAGGTGAACCTCCTTTAGCAGGGGTGTTGGACTAGATGATCTCCAGAGGCCCCTTCCAACCCCTACCATTTAGTGACTCTGTGACTGCATCAGCTATATCGGAATTTGTACACCTAAACTTCTTTTTGAAAGTACTCTTAACAGTCAGTGCCTCCTGGGTGCGTAAACAACTTCTCCGTCTCAAATCAGCTACACACAGTTAAGGCTGCCAGAAGCTGAGGTCACCATTGGCATCTTTAATGCCAAGATTCAACAGTCCATGGCATTACGGGGACATTTAAAATTTGGCCATCTCTTGCTTATAACTCTGTGCTTCTCTAAGAGCCAAAATACACACTCCTCTTATACTGCAGGTGTTCCAAGTTGCAGTAGGAACACAGTAGTAGCTCCCCTCTGTCCTCAAGTAAATATATTACTCGGGTATGAGCCAGCTCCTCATTGCTCAGCCAGTTTATGCACATAGCCAGCAGGAAGAGTGGAAATATGGCATGCAAGGACTTTCTACACAGATGATTGCTTCTCCCTTTCACCTTCTTTCCCATATGGTATTTGCCTTTTCAGAACAGAAGTTCCTTATGGCAAGGGACTGGCTTCTCAGATATTTGTACAGCCTGCAGGGCAGCAATGCTCTGCCCTCAGCTAGTGCTTCAGGGCAGCATGACAACACATGCCTGGGGAGGTTCTCTAGTGGGAAGATACTGAGTCACAGGACAAGCACAAGTATGCAATGCCCTCACCCTCTTTGATTCAACCCTTTCACCTCAGACACTGCCCACTCCTATCCCCTTTCTATTCAACCACTGAAACTAGGGTGTGGTAGGAGACCTTCACAAGTCAACTTCAACCAATAAATCACTGTAGAACATGCCAGGCCTCTCAACTGTGTCAGCCTAGTTACCTGCTTGTTGGACTATCAGGTCTGTGATCAATTAACATAAGCAGGACAGACACAGGGGCATGGATCTCCAACAGCTCCAGACTCATTAAATATCACCCAATGGCCAATGCAACTGTCATTTTAGCTGGAAGTGAACGTCAGGCACCTTGTTCCCACCCCCACTTTCTCTCTATGGAAATCAGTATATCTTAATTCCACCAGCTCAACAGGCCTTCTAGACTTTGAGAGATATTTATGCTCACTAATGGAGGTATAAACATACTCTCAATTTACCCAGTACATCCTTTACAGGTAAAGGTAAGAAATGAAAGAAGCTTAGAGCAGCTGACTTACAAACTACTTTTGCTGTCTCACCTTGATGGCACTTGCCCTTTGCTAGCTTGGTGTCACAGTTTAGGGTCAGGGCAGACCACTAGACCTATAACTGATGCTCTCTGTTAACCCCACTCCCTCCCCAAAGGGGAAGGGAAAGGGAATAAGGGAGAGAGACTTAGCAATTAGAAAAGGAAACTAGAACAGTTTTAATGACAATGAAAATGACAATTATAATAATAAAAATGGAATATATACAAATATATACAGAGCCAGTATCAAACCCAACCCCCCTGATGGTAATTACATCACTGTCACCACTGATGCTGTGGAGCAGGCACCAGGGGAGTCCCAGGCTGGGCCCCGCAGCAGACGGGAGCTGTGTTCAGGAGCTGGATTCTGGTACTGGGTTCAGGAACACACAGACTGGGTCAAAGGCAGAATGGACAGAGCCCTCCTTGGGTGCCGGCCATTGAAAGAGAGAGGAAGAAGCCAGAAGCAGAGCCAAAAGCCTGACCTTTGTGATCCCTCAGCTTTATACCACATATGACATATATGGGCTGGAATCCCTCACGGGTCAGTCTGGGGTCACCTGTCCTGTCCGCTCCTCCCTGCAGGTGTGGCCTTTCACTTTCTGCACCCCCCAATGTGGCACACAAGATCCAGCAGTGGCCTTGGTCTGCACACCAATCCTTGGTAGTTACTCTAAACATGGGGTGTTGTCACTGTTAAGAGCAGACACTGCCTGTGAGAACAGGCTGCTGACTTCAGACAGTGCAATTAAGTTAGAAGGACTGAGATGAAAAGTAAAATCACTGAGCTACTCATTTAATACAAGCTGTACAGAATTAGTTCTGTTCTCAAACCAGGACACTTGATTTATTTGTCTCTTCAAGAGAAGTGTTTAGCCTCTCAGTCCCATCTTTTGAGGAGTTAAGAGCAACATAAATATTACAGCTATTCCCAGGCATTCCCCAGCCAAAAATAAAGAAGCAGATTTCTATTACCAGAAAAACAATTAGTTCTAGGTCTTGGCAGGGGAAAAAAAGCTTTTAAGAAGCCTGAGTTCACCAACACAGCACAGATGTGTTGCAAAAACAGCTGCAGAGGTTACAAACCAGAATTTTTACGCTACTTGAATTGTCAGGCTCTGCTATGAGCAGGTCTTATCAGCAATATCAAACTGCTTGCACTGTGGGAGCCTGTTTTATTGCTAGGAATTAGATTTACGTTATGGTTTACACCTTGAAAGGAGCAAAAGCAAAATCAGACTGCAGACGTGCCTTTCCTATTGCAACCTACACCTCCCAGCACACAACAGGATTGAACCAACAGTCGATTCTGCACCAGCTCCCCAGTCAAACAGAAAGGCTGACCAAGTTGTTACATTATTTTCCTATTGGTGGCCAAAGAAGTAGTAGGCATCCAGATTAAGGTTCAGATTGCAGGTTTAGCTGCCAAGTTTGCTACTAGGAGAAAATACAATAACAGCTTTATGTATGATGTAAGCATGTGTTTTGGAGTTCCTCGGTGGTCTGTTAAAATGCTAGTCAGCCTATGTTGCAGTTTTTAAGAGTGAAACAGCCTGAAGTTATAATAAAGCTAGTGCCTGTTTCTTCCCTAGGAAGATTAGACTCAACAAAATGAAGCTATGTAGTTAAAAAATTATTCTCTCTAAAATCCTCTTTTAAAGTAAATTCCCCCATTGCTTAGTAAGATTTTTCCACTACGTCTAGGTGGATTATTTGTAATAACAAATTTTTCATCCCACTAGGGCTTTAAATACATGCAGAATTACACTGCACGGGCATACAAAGCAAATGTCCAACACTCTGCAGGCAAACAGAAAATCTACACATCTATCAATTGGGTTGTTCCTCCCTGCTCCAGAACATCTGATAGTGGGATAAATCACATGGTACCACTGTACAGCCGGAAATCTGTTCTGATATAATCAGGCGCTGTCACCTTCCTATCTGTAAATCCAGAATGGTTTATCTTATGCTTTGTAGACTAGTTTAGCAGCTCATTGCACGTTAGGGCAAAGTGATAATGATTTCTGCTCTTTTTGAAACAACAGTATTTAGCAATACGTGCCTGTATCTGAAACTGTTCAGCTACACCCCCTCAGTGTCTCTTAATTCCTTCCCCCATGACCCCCTTATTCATCACCCATATTACAAAACACTGAAGAATTTGCAAGATGTAAAAACTGACATCTTAATAACATCTTTTCTTGCCTTATTTGTCAATTGGTAGCTTAAACTGAGCTTTTTGGACAGGACAGTCTGTGGTGCCAGCACATTCTGCGACTTCTTGTGACAAACTAAGAAACATTTAAGCTAAGGGTTTATGAGTGGCTCGAAGATTCCTTAGCATCTCACACCCCCTATTCTGAACATATAGAAAAAGAACCCCAGAGACTGGTGGCAAAATAAAGGACTTTTAAAGCCTGGTAACACCATCTTAAGCACAAATTCACTGCCAAAACCTCCCTCCTGCAAATGAAATACCAAATGAGTGGAGAAAGTGGAGGGAGAGAGAGACTTTTGAGGAATTTATCCTCAACTCTATTTGCTGCAAGCATAACAGCAAACACCAAACCAACAACAAGATAACAGATTATTGAAGTTCTGGGTCACCTTCCAAACTCCTGCAAGAACGGGAGTAAAAGGATGTTAGACAAGGCATTATAAGTGTCAGACTTGCTGATTAGATTTTTTTGTTGGGTTTTTTTTTCTTCTTTGAGAATGGGAAACAGCCACACAAGGTTTATACAGCAAAAGGAGCTATTGTTCAAACATTCCACTTCTCATGAGCATGCCTCTTTAGTCTGCACATATCTAGATAAGGTATAAGAAAAAAATTCTGTTCCGGCATTTGTTAGAACACTACACCCAAAACATTTGTAATAAGCAGTTCCAAGATGGGAATACAGATTATTCCTTTTGCATGGTATTTACACACATAGGACTTTCAGAAAAATAATTTTCTATTTCATTGGCTTAAGCAATAAGGCAATATGATTTTAAATTGGTTAAGGGCTATACAAGAAAAATAAAGGTAACCAATGGGGTTATGCAACCTTTCTCCATGTCATCATGATAGCTGATCAAAAACTTCTTTAATTCTTGCCTTTGGGGTCTCTTTGGATAGTGAGATTTTGGGTAAATAGAGGTAGGGGAAGACATGAGAAAAAGGCAGTCTAGCTTTGTTTGTAGTCATGCATATTTTTCCATTTTATGCCTATTCAGAAACCCATGTGTGTTAGGTCTTCTGACAATACCCTGATCAATTAACCTCAGCTAGCATTTTTCTTTTGCATCCTTGGAGAACTAACTAGGCTGTAATCAGCACAAGTCTTGATTTCTAACAAGGCAAAGTGCCTTTTGACTTCAGAATAAATGTCAAGACAGACACATCCAGGCCTGGAGTATTAGAAGGAATGAGTTACATGCTCATAGGTGTATTTCATTTAAACCACATATATATTATGCACTGAAGATGAAGCCCTTCATTTTTATATGCTTTTCTACTAGGTCACCTGCAGTTAGCACTCAGACATTCTCCTATTAGTAGTTGCGCTGTCAAGTTTGAAATGAGCTTCATTTTTAAGTAATATGTTATAAATCATGGAATTAGATACTCTCAAGGCAGACACACAGAATACGTAAGTTTGTGCAGGCATTTTTTCCTATATAGAAGGTTAACTGTATTCCATTCAGGAAATATGTAGGAAGGCTGTTGAGGTTACAGAGTACAAGAGGTAGAAGTATTTGAAGGTCTATCAGCCTTCCACTTGTTTCATTTCTCTAACAGCCTTCCACTGTTCAGTTTGTCTGCTTGTTTAAAAGGACTTGCATGGAGGCACCCCAGTAGCCTCCCCTCCCTCTTCATACACAACCCAAGTATACCTGTGATGGAAAAACAAAACAAAAACATAACAAAACAAAGCAACAACAACAAAAACACTAAAAAAACAACAAAAGCAAGCACAACAAAACATAACAAACAAACAAGAAACAAAAACAAGCAACAAAACCTTGACAGTGCAGAAACAGCCATGCTGTGACAATACACCTTTGGTATCTAGAGTCAGCCTGGACAGCAGTACAGGGTGACTTGAAGCTGGAGAGGAGAGGTTACTACAAACTGTGTGCATTTTCTTAGGGGTTCTGTTCAGACACAATGTTCCCTGGACTAGAATCTCTCAGTTTGAATTCCAAGTGGAAGAGTTTGAGCCACCCAGATCTTAGCACCTAACAATAAATCAACTTCAAGATTTACTTTTTTTTTTAATCACTAAGGGTAGAGTTAATTCCAGATTTGAAAGCTTTGCTTGCTTTCTAAGCAGGCTCCTTTTGACAAATGTATGACCTAAAAATACAAGAATTAAATATGCTGCAAAGTGAGGGTTTTTTTTTTTTAATGTGTTTGCAAAAATCATCTCCACAAGAATTGTAGCTTTACTTTCTAGTCACATTTGACTATTAATAGATTAATTTGAATCTACCAAGGCTTAAGGATAACACCAGTACCCTGAGAAGAACCTCAGAATCATGTTGCTATAGGGGATGCTCTGATAGGATGTTAATGCTTCCTTAGGTCTACGTTTAAAGAAAGTTATGGTTATTTGTGGCATCCCTGATCCAGAGCCCCAGCAAGCTTCAAAAAAAAAAAAAAAAAAAATTTTCAGGGTATAACAGAAGGGATGATGGACAGAGTAAGAGACCTCAATAAGACACACAAAGTTTACTGGTCAGGACAAAATGCAGAGGACTTACAAACCTCCTGTGCTCACAGAATTTCTAGATTGAAAAAGACCTTTAAGATCTTCAAGTCCAATCATTAACCTAACACTGACAAGTCCTTGACTAAATCAGATCCCTAAACACTACTTCTGCTTAACTCTTAAATACCTCCAGGCATGTGAACTTCACCACTGTCCTGTGCAAGCTGTTCCAAGGCTTGATAAGCCTTTCAGTAAAGAAATTCTTCCTAATATCCAACCTAAACTTCCCTTGGCGCAACTTGAGGCCATTTCCTCTTGTCCTGTCACTTGTTACTTGAAGAGACTGACCCCCACCTCTCTACAACCTCCTTTCAGGTCGTTGTAGAGAGAGGTCTCCCCTGAGACCTCTGACAGCAGCCTCCTTTTCTGTAGGCTACACAACTCCAGTTCCCTCAGCTGCTCCTCATAAGACACGTTCTCTAGGCCCTTCAACTTTGTTGACCTTCTTTGGACGTGCTCCAGTACCTCAATGTTTTCCTTGCAATGAGGGGCCCAAAACAAAACCTAATATTCGAGAAGCAGCCTCACCAGTGCCAAGTAGAGGGGTAAAATCATTTCTTCCCTTATCTGTAAACCATTCTTCTTCCACATGTTATTTTTCCATTCATCTACAGATGCCAAAACTTAGGTCATGAAATAGTGCAAATGATATATATTAAGGGGTTTATATGAAAAAGGGATGGAGAACTGGTAAAATGAACATTTTTGCAGATATTTAACTTTGAAAAGAGTCCCTACAAGTTGTATGGCAATGAGAAAGAGCAATAGATCAAAATTTTGAAGTTAGAGTTGGTGCCTAGTTACCTAACTACGTAGACGCAACCAAGTTGCCACAGTCATTTGAGTGGATACTGAAGATGCAATTTTTTAAAATCTCTAGAACATTTGGAAGAAGTGCCCTGGAGGAAGAGTGGGAAAAATGGGTAATTCTTTTCAGAAATGAGAAGGTTAGCTCTGACAGCACGTGGAAGACAGCATCTCTAAACTCTTATTGCCTGACATCAGCCCTTTAAATGTGAACTGGCACCCACGTCCAAAACCATCTCCACCAAGAACCTTGCCTCTGTTAGGTGCACTCTGGTACACCTAACAGGAAAGTACTTTATGAAGATTAAGAATGTATTCTGGTGACAGTCACTGAATGTCATTTTCATACTGCAGAGGTAAGTCCAGCTCCCCCAATGCCAATATTCAGCTCATCCTTAAATACCTTAAATATATTATATATTATATAATATATTATTTATATAATATATTAAATACTTTAAATATATTCCATCCTAACGAAAAAAAACAACAAAAGAGAAAAATCAACCCAAACAAACAGCAACAACAAAAAACAGACCACAAAAGAATACAAAGCCTTCCAACAGTCTACAACATAAGGCAAACTGCCTTGAAAAGTGACTGAAGAGGATATCTGCTACAGCTGACCAGAATCAAACCCTATTTACACTAGGGTTTCAACAGCCACACACTCCCACTGAATATTGTGAGCAAGGTTACGTGTACATAGCACCCAGCAGAATCAGACCCCTGAAGCTCTGGTTTTTGTCCTTTTCCAGTGCCACACCAGTGTGTGTATTAAAGGGGTTTGGCGCACAGTGGTCACCACCCACCACACAAACAACTCCACACCAGAATTTCCCCTATCTTTGGCCTCCTTCAGTTTACACAAGGAGCGAACAATCCCAAGCACAGCCCGCAACAGCATTGCCAGGAGGTTCTGCTGGGAAGGGCCGACAGCCATAACAGGGGGAACCCTGTCACAAAGGCAACCACAACAGCTCTCTGCCTCAGACACGCTGGTGCCAGGGGCCAGCCACCCCACCACAGAGGAGTAACCCAACCACAACACAGAACTTCACAGACAGATAGTTTTCTGATCCACGCCTCTTGTCTCCGGGAAGGGCCCAAAACTGTGAATTCTGAACTACACTGAACAGTTCCTAGAGTTAGGGGCTATGCTGAAGCTGCTGCCAGGAAATTCAGCTATGTGCTTAGCCCACTCATTTGTTCAACATCGGAAACCCAGCTGGTTTAGAGTATATTAGAGATTCCTGGACAGGAATGAGAACAACAACAACAAAATAAATAGTGTCAGCAGGGTGCTGAAAAACAATTTCTAGTCTTGACAGGCTGTCACTCAGCTCTTCCATGCTGTGCCATTTTTCCCCTCCACGGCAGCTCTACCATTCAGCAGCTGACAAGCAATTCCCGAGATAAAAAAAACCAGAAAAGCAAAGAGAGGCACTTTCTTGAACTAGGGAGTAAAAATTGGATGCAAAGTCTTTTGATTTCTTTGCATCACACTCTCTTGTCATCCAAGATGTCCCTATCATCCTTTTACCCATTAGAAGAAAATGTCAGTTCTCCTTTCCTTTGGGACAGACCTCAGCAGTGGTCAAGGAAGAAGCAGGCATGCTGTTCCCAGAATGATGCTGTTCCCAGAATGATCATCCCAGTTCAGACCAACGCAAAAGGAGCTGCAGGATGGGGCAAACACCTATTACAGCACTCAACAAACCAAGAATTAAAGCAGTCTGCCTGAAGAGGTTGCATGAGTCAGTCTAATCCACACAGTTTTACTACAGATAAGCCATATTAGGAACTGTTAGCAGAGAAGGGATTCCATCAGATGATTTGTAAAATTCCACTAGGAAGTTACTCAAAGATGATTTTGTCATATTACCAGTTTGTCCACACTCCAGGAACACGGCATAAATTATTAGAACAACCTTCAAACCTCAGAATTTCTTCTGGAAGGAAAGAGATCTCATTAAAAGACTTCCATTATACACACATACAAACAACACTTTGTCAGGGTGTGATGTTGTATGATGACATCTGATACCAGCTCTTGGAAACTTCCAGGTGTGCAAGACTGTAGAATTCAAACTAAAATGTTATATTTTCTTGGCTAGAGATACAATTCCGGTAGTGTTTTAATATATAAAATGCAAGCTCCATGTGCCACATCTATGCAGAAAAAAAAACCAAAAAAAAACCAATTTCAGATGTAAGCTTCCAGCTTCTCAGAAATTACAATATTCAGAAACCAGAAGAGACATTTTACTGTAGAAACAAACATGCTGATTAGAGGCTGCTACAACCTGCAGTCCCTAACATTTTCCACCACACCCTCTTGACCTAGAATTACAAATGGCCAAAGTGAAGTTACATAGACAAAAATACTTGTTGACAGCCCTTTCAGACCACTACTGAGAGTGGCTTTTTTGATTTTCTGTTCCAGGAAGGGTTCCTTTCCCCAGATACTGTTTTCAAACTCACATCTACAATTACTTCCCCTCATTGCTTTTAGACCTGGAACTGATGTATCATTCCAAGACTAAAGCCAGTGGTTCTCCATCTACTGTAAAGAAAAGCAAATACCCGTTCTGTTATAGCAAAGTCAGTTTTCAGCTTTTTGAAGCAGGAGACAAAAGTAGGTGGTGAAAAAAAAAAAAAATCTCCTTCTCAGTTTGCATTGAAATAAAAAAAAAAAAAAAAATTGGGAACACTGCCTTTAATGATATTACCCTTAGTTTTCAGTGAAGCAAACACCTTGAGAGGAGAAGCCTTTTTAACCAGAAGCTACTGGTTTGCCCTTTATTGCTCTTATGCTAAAAGGAGCAGGAGGGATAGATAATTCAACAACATGTCAACCACATGCTGAACAACCAACCCCAAGGCAGCACAAGCAGCTGAATAGCAAAATGCACATTGCTCCTGGGCCAGGTGGCAGGCTACTGTTTCATTTTCAGGGTAGGGTATGCATTTGTCAAAAAATATTTCTTAGCAGAAGGGAAGCATCACAAATGCATCATGTTTACAACCATTTCAGAAACACTTAAATAGGAAACGCATGTCTTCATGAGGAACATCACAGAATCATTTAGGTTGGAAAAGACCCTTGGGATCATCATGTCCAACCATTAGCCCTACTCTACAAGTTCACCCCTAGACCATGTCCCCCAGTACCACATCTAAGTAATGCTTAAACTCATCCAGCAGTGAGAACGAATCCTTGAGAAGATTACTGAATTGATGAGAGAAAATCCTGCCTTAGCAGAGACCTGTAAACCTCCATTTGTGTTACAGCACGTTGACCTTTCAGCACCTAAGGCTCCATTTTTCATTATTTGTCCACTTGTCATTTTGTGAAATCCCCATTTTTGAGCAGGTAGCTAGCTATATTAGCTGAAACCACTATTTAACTACTATATTTATACCTGCGTAGATGGCTTTCTCAAAGTCATCTGGGCAATGCTGCTTTCCATTTCTATTCATGGCAGTTACGCTAACAGTAGCTCTAGGAAAGCCTTCCAGCACAGAAAACGCTCCAGAATAACAATGCATTGCTCCATCTGCAACACCACAAAGGGAGAAATTTGCCGCTTTAACCATGGAGTGCAAGGACTTCTAGCAATGGAGCGTAGTGTTGGTACCTCCTCTGGTCTGCAGCTTCAGTGCACCATGTATTTGAGGTACAAGTTCATCATGCAGATACATTGCTGACTGCACCCATGCTTTTTTGCCTGTTTGGGGTGCTAGTGCCCCTTTTGAATCAACCACACACACTCACTTATTGCACATTAGCTCAGTTTGCAGAGGGTTTGATGCTTGCTAATTGAATCCTGTTCTGAGGAAGCCAACCCAGAAGCACAACAAGCCAGATGCACACCAGGTATGCTTCTGCCCTCAGAGAACTGCAGGGGTCAAAACCAACAGTTAGTCTTTTGGCCAGTAATGAACCATTTGCATGTGAGAGGCATTTCATCCCGAGACTATGCTAAATCTAGTCCAGAGTAAAAATCTCCAAACCACATATACTGTGGAATATGGGGCCCTCAGCAACAACTTTATCTACTCCTACGCTCTTGGTAACTCAGGATATGACCTGTGTAGGTCTTCCCAGGACAACCCAAGGTGCTAGATCCCTTACCTGACTCTCTCTTCTTCAGCTTTTTTAAGCACTGCATCCCGTTGCAGCACCTTCGTTATGGCCTCTGCTTCTTCCTCTGTTAGGAAGCTTAGGTCAATCATCTTGTTGTGTGTGTAGGGGCTGGTAAAGTATCCAGGAAAATCTTAAATCCTGCTGAGGAGGATAAACTTGTAGTCTACTTTAAAGGTATAGAAGAAAAGTTTTTTTCAGCAGACACAGAGAAAGGTGGATCAGGTTACAGTCATGCAGTTAGAGACACAAATGTTCCCTTCTTGCAGTAGAGTATGTGCATGCTTCCCTAGATGAGAAACTTCTCAAGTGCTGCATTCCTGTTTGCCATTGTAATGGTGTCTTCTGAACTTGTCCTCTCAGCTCTGCTTTCTGGAGTAACAGTCCAGTGACCCAGCATATCCAGTGTTCAAGAACAAACAAAACATCCCCTAAAAGAGACAAGGAAGAACAAGCTGTAATATCAAGGATCAGGGAAGTAAATTATGCATGCATTTTTAATTAAAAGAAACTAGTTTTTCAGTGTGATTAAACTACTTTGTGAAGTTCAAATGGTCACTTCGAGTCAAACCCGTTTTACAGGCCTCTTGAACAAAGTGGCCATGAAAGTATATTCCTTTCCAATATGAAAACTCACACCCTAAAACACAGAAACAAGTATAATTTAAATGACCACATTTTAAAATAAGTGCATTTTAGGTTGTTCTTTAAGTCAGCAGAATAATTTGGAGAAGGAGGATGGGGAAAAAACCCCACACAACTGAAAAAAGTAAATCAAGAACACTATCACATTTATGTCAAGTAAAAAAAGCCAAAACCAAACAAAAAAAAAACCCAAACCACCAAACAAACCCCAAAATCAAGCAAGGAAAAAAACCCAAACCAAAAATACACTGAAACACACACATGTAGTCACAAGTATTGACAGCATATTCACGAAGCACACAAGAAACCCTCACGAAGCACACGAAAAGACAAGAGCCAGGTATCTTGGAAGAAAAATCCACAGGTGCTTGGAGCTCTGATTCACAGCAAAGCAGTGGACAGAGTGAGGCAGTGCAACATGCACCCATGACATTCACTTTCTGCCAATGTAGACTTGGATCACATCCACAAACTCTCTTAAGAACAGCTAGAAGTTAGATGTTATTTAACAAACGATTGCCTGAACTCCAGGAACAGAAACCTTAAAGCAAAAAACAAACAAACCAGACACCACTTGGGCTAAAAGTCTCAAGCTTGCCATTATGGTTTACTTATCATTAACAGATTTCTAGGAGAACATTTTTGGCAAGTCACCAACCAAACAGAACTTAAGAACCACACCATTAGGACAAGCCATTGAACTTTTGGACCCTACCCCACTCCTACCAAACTGTGTGCCTTACCCTCCACACCTGTCCTCCCACTCCATGCCTTCAAAGACTCCTCTTGCTTTCCAGGAGATAAGAAAAGCAGCAGTCATCAGAAGCCTTGGAGGAAAACCCTTGAGGCAGCTGTCAGAACTCTGCCAAATATAACATGTTGCAGCAGTGAGATGGGTGGAGGCTGTGAATGTGTTAAAGGAATTCATATGCTCCAGTTCAGTGCTTACAGAGAGGGTTCTCAAATTGGTGCAATGCCTCTTTCTGCAGAATTTTGTCTTCTATTTGTAACAAAAATGTGTTTTGCTCATAAAGCTTCTCACATGCTACTTGGAACTAAAAGCAACAGGCTTAAGACCTTATTTTCTCAGGATCCCCTCAAAATTCTGTACCAGATTTTTGACCAAGTTACTCTTCCCCACAAAACAGACAAGGCTCCTCACCAAAAGGTCAGGTACTAAGTCTGCAAAGTCAAGTTTCTTACAGCAAACCATTTAAACATTCTAGAAGCTGCTGTTAGATGCTGGATGGAGGCAAAACTGCCACATCATTCTGACTAGTTACCTAGAGGAAGGGAACCGTTTGAGTCATTTCCCTTTCCTTTGTACCAGCCTCTGCTTTGGTAAGAAAAAGTCAAGGTTATCTATGGTTGCCATAGGCTGCAATACAGCTTAATTACAAGATACAAATATAACTCTTACTGACAAGATTTTACCACTAACAGCACATAATTATGTCAGGAAAATGATCACATGTAGGTCCAATCACTGTCCTGCAGAACATATGGAATAAATGTGAAATCATTTCTACATAACCATCTTAAGTATGTGGAATTAGAAGTCATGTGGTACAATGAACCTCACTTCTTTAGCCAAACCAAACTCCATTTACAAGCAGCAATTTAAAATACCCTTTCCCTTGTTTTTATAGGCCATGTTTCCAGAGGACTACTCACTTACAAGGCAATCCCAACTGTCAAAGATAGAAACCTCTTTTTCAAAAAACAGTTTCAGAGGAATAAAGGAGGGAGGGGCTGGGGGGTGGAATCTGTTGTATCTAGCTTAGTGCCTCAGGGTTACAGCACCATGGATGTAATGAAGCCAGAGAAAGAAAAAAAAAAAAAAAAAAAAAAGCTTGAATTTCATGTAAGCCTCAAAAGCATCCCTCATGACAAACCTGGTGAGAGACGGGAAAGCAGCAGATGTTGTTATGGGACAGGTCTCTGTTAGGCAGTGACCCTTTAGGTTTGCATGTGTCTGCCTCAGGCCTTTGCACTCTGATGAACAAGTCATTGCCCTTGCTCCCTGGCCACGGAGTTCAACCAGGAGATGAAAACAAGATACTGGCACCGCCACTACTCAAAGGGAAACTTCATCTCTAAAGATATCATTTCTTACAGATGGGGAAGGCAGCTGCAGCCAGGTTAATCATTAATCCCCACAACAACCCCAACACCCAACAACCTTCCGCACATGGCTGCCATATTTACCTTCTCCATGATTTTCATTGTGATTTTGTTCCATTAGGTTGATATGTCAGCACATCAAACAATCTGCCACCTGTAACTTTATATTTAGGAAGTGACAGTTTTATAATTAGGCAGAAGTAAAAAGTGCTTACTACAGGGCTATCGACAAACATCACAAACCTAAATTTGTTGAGGATCTGCAACAGCACCCCTTCAGCTTATGAACGGGCATGGATATCTGTTCTATCAAGTGGAAACTTTTCACACCAGCCGATACACCAGTCAGCATCCACAGTGCTAATCCAAAGCCCTGGATGGCATTTGCCCTACTGCCAAGAGGCACAGAAGCTTATGTTGCAACCACAAAACCTGGACAGCTCTGAACTGAAATTATCAAGGATTTTTTCATGTAAATCAGCCAAGTTTCCTGCCTCAGGTCAATCAAGTCTTCAGAAAGTTGTTGTAGGAATGGTATCTTACCATGTCTTTGTGTTTAAAGAAGGATGAGGGAAGAGCATTTTATTGTCTATTACATTCACTTAAAATAAATATATAGTAGGACAGCATTTACAAAACAAGCTGCAGGCTTCACAGATGTCACATAGTATACAAAGGAATAAAAGTAGTGGAAAGAGAACTTCAGTCTTCCCCAAATGAGCAATAGTCTGCAAGGGCTGAGATTCCACACAGGTGGTGGGAGCTCACAGCAAGCTGCGCTGCTACTAAACTTCCTGAATACCATCATTCTGTAGAGCAGTTTCTGCAAATAAGGTTGCACTCCCACTTTGTTTTAAATCAAGTGCAAGATACCACTTACCCTGGCAGGCTCAACCATTATTTTTTTCCATGGTTGATATCATGCAATATGGTTCCACAGTTGACAAAGCTGTGTTTTGCTTAGTTTACCATTCTTACTATGTCTGGCTTAACTGGAGCACATTCTCCTCTCAGCTCTTCAGAGGAGAATCCTGTGTGAATTCTGCTCTACTGATCCACTTGCATGCTTGCTGCATTCAGATTTACTTGGCATCACATAGTTTTACTCCCACACTAGGTTATGATTAAAAAGTTCCCCAGTCTTGAGTAGCACAACTGAGACCCTTTAGGTTCCTTTGCCAAGCCAACAACATAATGCTGCAGTTAAGGCATGTCTGAATACCTGAAAAACTGGCCCCTGATCTCACTGAATAAGCAGTTAGAAAAAAAACTAGCAAAAATCAGTTGGGTTCCCCCCACCTTTAATGTGTATTATCCATACAGTGCAAATTGTATCACACCTCACTGTGATAACAAGTCTTTAGTCACTGGAAGCACACCAGTGACAAACTGAAACCAGAGCAGTTTTCAGTCTCTATATAAACAAGAAGAAAACCTCTTTCTGTGTGTAGCACATTGGCCAATCTCAGGAGATCAGCTGATACAAGTTACTGCAAAGCTGCCTTTTCTGCAAAAGGTTGCTAGCACTGATTCCAAGGACAGATGGTGAAAATTGATGGCTTACAGTATAGCACCTGCTATCAAGATCTAAAGCTAATAAAAAAAATTAAAATTAAAAAAAATCCATTGCCTTCTTCCATTTCAAGTCACCCACTACCATCACCTTAAGCTCAATTCTTTTAATTTCTATTTGGACAATTTTTGCCCTTTAAAATCCCCTATACCTGCCAAAAAAAAAATGAGGGATCTCAACAGTTTGTTCGGTGCCACTGCAAGTTCACTGGGAAGTTTTGAGACCCAAGTTTCAAGTAAGACTGAAAGATTTATATCAGACAGATTAAACCATGGAAATCAATAGAAATACCACACTGCCTGATTTCTCGAGACAGGCTGTCATGCACTGTACACTAACATTTGTGACTCTTGGGATAGTTGGCTTTTTTTTTTTTAAACCTTAAATTCAAGTGAAACCACATTAAAAAAAAATCTTCCCATTCATTAAAGACCTCTAATCCCTGTAATAAACAGGAATCTGAAGTTACATTATTTAACTAATGCATGAAAGCATCTGTGTTTTCACAGCAAAAGAAAAAGGTGACCCAAAATGTAGTTTTCCCCTATATACTCTAAAGCCACTCGCAACTTCAAAATGCTTTAGGCCAGGCACTCATCCAAAACCTTTTATCTTACAAAATTTCTCAAAACCTCAGGCGGTTTATACACCTCAATTCCTTTGCGTAAGGCTTTATATCCTTCTAGAACACAGGTCATAACAGAGAGACAACCTTGTCCACAAACTTGTTTACCCTACAGAGAGCTCTGTTTGCCCCACCTGCTGCTTTCTCCCAAGCACAAAACGGGAATATTAGTTTGAATGCTGCATTCCAAACATTATGAGATATCACATTAAGAGGTACCACAAACATAGTTTACATTTTATAATTTTTTTACACTGTGTATACATATGGGATATAATGAGAATGAGGGAGAGACAAGGAAGAGGTTGAAGTAGTTTGCCATGGCTCACATCAAGTTCATCAACAAGATCAGAAAACAAACAGCAAAACCCCAAAATCAGCTGTTCCATCCAAATCAACAAGATTCCCTTTTGCATGCAGAAACCTCATCATGCCCTAAATTTACATTGCAAAATTACTTTTCAAGTGCTCCTCTCACTGTGGATCTAAGCTGCTAGAGCTTTGCTCCAGAGAATCTGTCTTGCAGGCAACGCCTTCTAACAAGAGGAAGATGGTGACAACCAATCTTACACTTCTGGCTGCTTTTGTGCCTCTGTTTGTGGTGACTCCTTCAGCTGAAGAATCACCCTGCAGGCCTGGCTGATCAGCGAGTGCCATCTGCATACATCTTCATCCCACAAAGCATTTACTTACAAGAAACTTACTGGGTCTTAAAAAGGAGTGGGTTTGGGTTTATGCATTTGAAGGCTACATGTTTTCCCAACTGTGTTTCTCCACTGCCACAACATAACTCTAGCAAGGAGGATGAGTGGGGAGTCCAAACATAAGGCAACAGGAAGCTGAGGAAGACAGATAAATGGAATTGAGTAATATAACAATTTGCATCTGCAGAGTGTATTGTATCCTTTCCCATGTGAAAGCAAAACAGTCTCTGTCTGACTCCTGTAAGGGGACCATAAAATCATGTCTTTTACATCAGTGGTTGCCAGGATGGGACAAGCCTGCTCCTCTATGGCTGCAATCAATTCATCAATGTTAGGTCTTGCTGCAGTTAAGGGGCCAGTATTCGCATTCAGGCACCTGTAGCCAAGTGTTAATCACCATTCTCCCCTTAGGTTTACGCGCAGGCCAGACAGGGGAGTTAAAGGGGGAGTGTGCTAGGACAGCTATCTCCTTCTCCTTTAAGTCAGCTGTCACTGAGGTGATTCCCTCCCTGGCTCTCAGTGGTAAAGGGTTCACATTACAACCATGGAGAGGGGTAATGCAGGGGCTGGTTGAAGCAAGCAAACTGAAGCAGTTGGCAGCCCAAACACCCACTCCTTTCCTCCCGGGTCTGTCCATGCCTGTCCTTTGAGTAAATCAAGCCCCAGAGTATTAGTCAGTAAATCCGCCAAAATCATAACTGTTTCTATGACAATTTCCTCTCCAGGCAGCCAGCACCTAACCCAGGCAGTTCACTGAGATCAGGAGTTCCCAAAAAACATCAGTTACCTAAAATTGTATTTTTGTCAGAAACTATGCTGTTAAGATTGGCGACATCCTGTCTAAAGACAAGCCGACAATGGGACGCCTGTGTTGACCAGAGAGGTGACAGAAGTTTTAAAAGGCGTGAGAGGAAAGGTGATTAATAGGTCTCCTTTTGCAGTTTCTGTGAGCCTCCTTAAATGAAGCCACTGGCCATCCTCCAGCTCATTTACTGAGGACAGCAAGTGTGGCTTCCTGACCCAGAATTACCGAAGTCAATTAAGTCTGTTTCAGGAGGAACAGAGGGAGACACTTTCCCTGTATCCTCAAAAGGTGAAGAAAAGAGATCTTTTCAATTAGAGGGGGTGGATTTTGAGATCTTACCCCAGCCTTTTACTAAAGCCTCCGAATTTCCCATGGGTAAGCCGTTCAGAACTTCAAGGAATCCCTTTTGAAATGCCTTCTGTCCATAGTATACATCTATTATTGGGAGCCTACATAGATAGTTCAGGCAGACACCGAGAGCCATGTATAGGCTAGGGTTTTATTCCTCCCTGTCCTTCTACCTTCCTAATGTCCATTTTATGTTTGGCTTTCCCCCAGACGGTGAGGCCCATCCACATCTCATAATATATCAATTCTTGCACAACCATTCCCCAGGTCTGTTTGGGGTGGGGGGGTGCCCCTCCACCTAGGTCTGGGCTGTCAACCAATCCTGAATCTGTACTGTATATATCTGTACTGTATATAGTTTTAAGGCATCAGGTAGACTCCCAATTAGCAGATGTAATCTCTTGGGGTCTGCCACGTTATTGCATGGGAGAGGGCTGCTGAGGAATTAGTTGGTGGTCATGCATTAATTGGAGACATGCAGTTTTTTTGTACACTCTCCAAAATGTGTCTGGCTGCAGGTGTTTGTATGGAAAAAGGATGTCCCCTCTCCATGGGATCCAAACTGCCTGCCCAATATGCTAGTCCTTGGGTCAGGGACCAGGATTCTCCATCAGCATTAGTGGTTAGAAAAACTTCCAGTCCCCGATACCCCCTTGCCTCATCCTCACTAAGCAAGATACAGTAACCTGCAGCAAGAGATACTCTCCAAACACACTCTGTTCCCATTTCCCTAGGGTCCCTGGAATATTTCTCATGAATTTTAGCTAAATAGGTGGGAGAGTAGGGAACAGTTTGGGTTGTGACATGTTGAGCTCCACCCTTGCCACTGTCCAGTCTCAGTTCTGATCAAGGGTTGCAATATAACACCCACTTCTCTCTGGGAACTGGTTTCACTGATGCATTTTAAATCTCCCAGGGGGTATAGTGAATCTGGTTCATTTTTGTAACCCATGGTTTCCTAGTACCATTGATCCCTTAACACCTTTTCTTGCCCCAAAACCTCAAAGGTTTGCAGCATCTAGTTATTTGCCTGCTCTGCTGCCACGAGCTGTTCAGAGAGGCATTTGAATGCATTTTTCAATTGCTCTTGTAAGGATTTTACAGTATCTCAGAGGGATCGAATCTTTTCACTCTGTTTGTTGTTTAGTACGTTTGTCTTCCTGGACAGCAGTGAAGGCTGCTCCCAGGAAGGCACAGACCAAAGTTTTCCCTTTTCCAAGCTGTTAACTTTTGCTCCTTGGGTACAGTGGTTTAGTCCACCACTGCCTACAGGTTATGCCAGTTATTTTGGGCCCGGGTCATACCAGGAGGGGAAGGTCGAGCATTGTAGCTCTCTAACCTCTCCAGGAGAGGGGTACAGTTTACAATCTACAATCAGACCTCCCATGGAGACCATCACGAGTCCACAGTTAGAAGTCCAACCCACCAGGGGGGCTGGAATGAACCTACAGTTACAAGGATCAGCTCCCTTGTTAGTCCTCAGTGGACTCTTTTCCTTCCTCCAGTGTTAATTTCCCCTGGGGAACAACTCACAGAGGTCTGGTCCCACAGACACTTTCCTCTAGCAAGGGAATCGTGTCTGTGATGCCAGTTTAAGTGTCACTACCTGATTGCCAGACTAACCTGAGTAGCACGGAGAGTCATGCAAGATTCAAAATTCCCCTGAAGTATATTAAGGTGAAATGACACCAAACGACTAATGAATTTGCTAACTACATTTGAACCAGGAAGCATTATACGTGCTCTAGGAAAGCCTTGGTAAGTAATGCCTTGAAGGTGAAATAGTTTGTAAGAATAGAAGAAAGGAAAAGGAGGAAAGCGGGGGGGGGAGAAGGAGAAGAAGTATCACCACCGTTGGATCCAGTGACATCTCACAGGACCAGTCCAGACCTTGAGTTCTTCAGTGGTGGGTGCACACCAATCAATATACTGCTGTCCCTTCACATACTTGGGATATGGGTGGTATCCCCCAGTTTACACAGAAAGCCTGGAGAGGTGCTGCTAATGTACCTGAGAAGCTGAGGGAGGCAGTGCTCATTTACAGAGAAAGTTCCTTGCATGTGTCACAGTGGGAAGGGCAGCATTAACCCTTTCCACCAATTGAGTCAGGGGTCATGGAGACCCTGTGTTTAATTATCGCTGGATGATGCCCTGGCGAGGCACGTAAGCAGTTCCTTGGTGCAGCTGCAGTAGTCAAGGTTGAGCAAGAAAGAAATGAATTCTGGAAGGGACACGTCTGGCCTGCACAGAATTTCTCTCTCTCTGTAGTCAGCTCCCTTAGCTGCAAGGAGCAGGGCTCGGCCAGAGCTGGGGAGCAAGGCCACTGCTGCATCCCCACCTTTCTCCCTTCTGAGCAGGCCTCTCTCATTCTGGCTTCGGTCACAATGTATCTGCCCACCACACAAGGTCTGAGACTTTAGTCCTTTCAGAAGCTGCCAGGCTCCTAGACAGAGAAACTACTTATCAGAACAGAAGTAACTAAGTTTGGCCTGCACCCATGCTCAGGAAATAATAAACCTTTCTTTTTAAGCAAGGAAGCCAAGAGGAACACTAGGAGCAATAAAAGCTTTCCAGAATTGGCCCCTACCACCCTGGGAAGTCACACTAGGCCGTAATGGTACCACTGACCACGAGTCCGACAAGTTACAGCTTCGCAACAACAACAAATCATTACGCTCTCCAGCATAAATTTGATTCTCTGCTGACATTAAGCTCTACAGTCACTAGTAATTCAGAACCATCCCAGGTTTACAGAATATAATTTTTCTCTAAATCCATGAGGCAAATCACATGAAGGGAGAACAGCTAATTAAGCTAAATGCTGGTGTTGGCACAAGCACAAATAGTTTTAAATTGTCGTGAACATATTTGTGCAGAAGATCAAAGGATTATGGATTTCAATTTGAGTACAGGAGAAAGAAAAGCTATTAACTTTCAAGAGGGACTTAAGTCATCATCCAAGAGGGTTTTAAAACACGGTTGCCTGCAATGGAAAGGACCTGAACTTAAACACAAGGAGGCTTGTTGTCATTTTAATTCTTGAAGGGGCAGAAGGGAAGAGATCATCCAGTAAGATATGCTTATCTGTAGCCAATCAGCTGCTCTTTCAAGAGGGGTTATCAGAGCATTTTCAAAATGACAGCAGCTAAGTATACACAACACATTCCAACAGTCACAGAGATTAATTTAGAGAACAGTATTCGACAAAATGTATGTTTAGTCACTGGGAGATAGAGAAGGTCGTATCTAGCCAGTTGTGGAGTGTGTTGGTGGAACAAGGACCTTTGCAGAAGCGGGGTATATCTACAATAAGGCAACACTGAAGTTGCTCGTATGAGCACAACAGTGCTTCATTTTATCCCGTTAATAAAACCTATGTATTCTTCTGTGCAATATTCATTATAATATAGTTAAGAGAAAGAATCTATGTATCTTCAACTGTAGGACCAGATAACTGCTCAAAATGGCCACAAATGGGGGGGGGGAACCCCCAAAAACCAACAACTAAAAATATGATACACAACAAGCCTTGTTCACACCTTATCCTTCCTTAACAGTACTAAAGCGATCCCTTTTGCTTTTAACCAGCAAAGTAGTTGCAATCTTAAAATATTCTCACTGACAGCCTTATACAGTGATCTCCAGCCTTCTGGAAGAGGAATAAATGCAGCATTTATAATACAAGCATTTGAGGAAAAGTTCCAGTTTTCTCCAGCAACATCTGCTCTTCTGGTCCACACAGCTCTGCCCATGGTTTAGTTTTAGTCCTGTTTGGTAAGAAGTCAAGACCTCCATCACTTTGAAGACTACAAGCAATTGTTCTGTTTTACACAAAATTTACCTCAACAAGAGAACAAAATGTTAAGAACAGAAAGAGGATAAAAGTTAACAACTGAAAATTGGAAGATAAAAAAAATAATTTGCTTCAGTTGTGGCCTAATCCCTCTAATCACACGTGGCAGTTTGCCATTTCTTTCCTAGGGCTTGGATGTTGGCAGCAGTGCCTGAGAACGTCAATCTCTATACCTACCATGGTATACAACCATTAGGCCAGTGGTTTCAAGAGGATGTGGTTTCTGGAAGGAGAAGTTCATAAATTAAAGACAAGCCTCAGAGAAATACACCTGAACTTTTCTCTGCAACTGCTGTTTGTCAGACTACCTATAGATGACATGCCATTTATTTCACATTGCCAGAAGTATAAAACTACTGAAAAACAAAATAATTCTGAAGCAGCTTCAAAATTACAGAGATCCCATCAAATTAATATCAATAACATCAGCATATGTCATTACAAACTCCAAGGTTCTTCAAATATAGGTGTATTTCCTTGCACATCATACCACTGGCACTTTGTTGTAGTTTAATTTCAGCCAGGAACATTGTGTGAGCTAGTAACAGTTCATTTGCAAGAACTTCATTCTTCTTGTTGCTAATTCTTTTAATCAAGAGTTACAACACAATATTTTCTCATACTGAAGGACTTGAAATAGAATCTCAACTCTCAAGGCAGAGCAGTCTATTGTGTAACAATCATGCTCATCTCCCTTTACAGAGGGCCTAGACTCCCTCCTAAAGCAGAAGTGTGGGGAAAACACATCTGCACTTTCTCTCACTTGCAGTGTCCTATAGATAACATTTGCATATAACCAGGAACTTACAAATCCCTTTCCTTTCCTTGTCCCATTCTTCCAAAAAAATATACATATTCTAGTTTGAGGTTTGGCATTCCCTGTGCTAGGCCAATGAGCATCATTTCTTGATACAAGTCTAACAAAAACATCCTTTAGGTTCTAGCAAGACCTGAAAAAAAAAAAAAAACACTAACAACAAAAAAATTATAATAAAGGCTAAAGTGGCAGAGTTCCCCCAGGCAGACTGTGCTGGGAGTATACTTCTCCCTCATTCATCTTAGGCTTTCCTTCACTTAGGTGCTTGTATATACAAGAAATTTGAAAGGAACTTTCCCCCAAAAAATATTGAAACAAGAAATCTCTACCTAGTTTCTGGGGGGTTTTCCTGTGTTACTAGAATTTCAGAAAGGCAAGTAACCTTATATTCCCCTCCTCTTTGTTTAAAAAACCCCTAGATTCTGTAAGCAGTTATAGCCTTCAGTAGATCATATAACTAGTTATTTACTTTGTGTTCTTCCTAGGCAGATGTTCACAAAGTTTTCATTGTACTTGTAGGATGTTTTCTACATTAAATCCCTTGCTACTGATGGTCCAAGAGTAGTGCTGTGGAATTGATAAAAATGACTGTTAAATGTATTGGTTTGGGCAGATTTTAGACTTTAGCAAATCAAGCTTACAGTGTTCCCAGTGTAAGGTGTTGACAAGTTTAGACACTGTAGACTTCAGGGAAACTATCCTACCTCTACTCTGCTTCTCCTAGTGTTTAGGAAGTACTCGAGTACTTTTTAATCCAGGACTCTGTTCTGGAAATTGTACCACTCCAGAATGGAAATGTGCAAAACAGTGCAACTAATTAACAACTTGGAACTGGCTACTGGGAAGTGACACACTTCCTGCATCTTGGTTAGATAATCTTTTCTGTATGAAAGCAAAGAACTGAGCTGCAGTTTACACAGTCACTAGGTAATCCCAACTCTTTGCTAATGCAGGTTTCCTAAGAAGAGAACTGTATTAAGGGGCTAGCAGCACTGATGCAAAGAAACTCATGTTACATATAGCAAACGTGAATTTGCATTCAAATACACTAATGTTCACTGTTGAGACAACAGCAAGACAATTTTTAGAGCAGTTTCAGTCTTGGACACCAACTGGAAGACTCTTGAGCATACAGTTTCTAAAGAAACCGACTCCTTTGATGATTTTGACTTCATTGTTATCTGTTTCTAACCTGTGACTTGAGTCCCCACTTCTCCCTTAAGTCAAGGTGATGAACTAGTTGAGCAAGGACAGACACCACCATTAACAAGCCAATTTTCCTTCACTATGCGGACTAATAGGCTGCCCATTTTATGCATCACTTTGATCTGCTTTAAAGCACTGCCACAGCCATCTGCTCAGGTCCCTCACTGGTGGGAGCACATTTAAGGTGCACGGTACAGCTTTGCAGTACAGCTTTAGCACAGAATTGACCAATCAAGAGGGCAACATTTTACATCACCTCTGGCTCCCCTGATGGAAGCCACCAATCCCAGCTTCACCAGAGCAGCTTTGCTGTAGCCCAACACATAACCAAGATGGCACACAACATTGCAAAATGCACTCCGTCATTCGCAGACACAGTTAACTGCACAAACAGTTATCCATGGGAAACTAAATGAGTGTTTACTCACCTAAATCACTTTAATTTGTCACTGCAGCCCCCCCCTCCCCCCCACTATTCAGCCACCAACCTTGTTATTGTAACTACAGCTTTATGTAACTGATCACTAATGCACACGAAGAGCCAGCAAAAAAAAAAAAAACAAAAAAACCCAAGCCATTTGGTTGTCCTTTCTCATGAGATGACTGACTTACCACTGACCTTGGACACTGACTCCTGCAAGTTTTTAAGGTTAAAATTACCCACCTATAAACCCACCCAGACTGTACCCACCCCAAAGGGTATAGTCTGCAGATAGAACAGCCAGAATCAGATCTCATCTGTTGCTACAAGTAACTTAACTTTTGTAAAGAAATTTTGGTTTCAGAGTTATTGTTAGGTTTTTAACAGATACATTTTTAAAAGCTTACTATAGCTTCCTATTAAAGGAAAAAAAAAAAAACCCCAAACAAACATCACTCATCTTCCTGTGCATAATGATGTTTTAAGTGGATAGCTTCATAATACAAATATTCCACCTGCTAGCAGGTTCATTCTGTCTAAGTTGAAACCAGCAAGAAGCAGTGTCAGTCCTCCTTAATAGTGATATTAAATAGCAAGAATAACAGGAAGTCTATCAGCCATGAAAACTTCACTCACAAGACTGTTTGCACTGCTGGGCTGGGCTATGTCATGCAAAGCCCAGTCCTCTGCTGACTGGTACCAGTTTCACTGAACATTTATGGCCAGAGCCAAACAGAGCACTTGAGTATCTGAAAGCAAGGTAGCTGACTCTGGGCACACAGTCAACACTATGATACAAGGAGTCTAAAGGTGAGGGCTAAACCCAGTTGCTACACATGAGAGGTGAGGAGGGAACAGTTTCTGTAGCAACCTACAGTTGTGCTCGATGAGGTGAGGTGTGAAATCCCACTGCATGAAGGGGATTTGCCCTATAAACGCCACTGAATAACACAAGCACAAGAAAAGGAGCAGAAGATTGGGGCTGAAATTCTCTCTCAGACACAGACAGCAAAATCAGGATTTTAGAGCTCATGAGGCTGGGGTTTGGAGTATAATGCCAGTCCCCAAACAGGTGTTTAGTTTTGCAGGAGTGGCTCATTCTTTAAGAACACAGCTATGCAAGGTGTTAGCTCTCTTGCCCAAAGGGTACATCACATACTCTGGAAGCAGCCAAAACCAGAGCCCTCAAAACTACTTAGCCCAAGAGGATTCAAACTTACATTCTCTTGTTTACCAAAACATATGACAGCCTCCAAAGGTTTCACTTGCCTCGCTATTAGCTGTAGCTCTTTCTAGGGCTGCACTACCAAGGATTAAACCATCCATCTCACAGAATGATTATTATTTTAAAGGATGTCTCAACCTTGCAAGCAGAAACAGGAACCCAGGTCTACTTTCTCTCAGTCAGGCCACCACATTGCAGATCAAGTTCTCTCTCTCCTGACTTCCCTCCTTATCCAGCCAGCTCTACATTCCTGGCTACACAGCAGTCCAGTTGTAATAGAGCAGAGGGAATAGGAGAGTAACCCGCAGGTATTAATTTTTAATCTGGATCTCTAAATCTCCAGAGAAGTACTGTAATCACTATGGAACAAAACAATTCATTAGATTTCCACTAATGCAAATTTTATCGCAGGCTTGAAGAAAAAAAAACACCAACCAACCAACAACCCCATCCCCCAATTCAAAGAGCTACATACCCATGCAATACTCAGGTGTAATATAGGCAACCTGCAAATTCAGCATGGTTAAAGAAAAAACAAAAAAGACCATAACAGTTTTGCATGTGCAGGACCAGAATAGAAGGTCAAGTGCTCACTGCTTCTGGCTGTTTCATAGATTTCTGCACAGGATTTAGATCTTTTGCTGATGGTGCTTAAAGTGCAATTACATGGGATTTTTTGGACCTCATCCTTAATTCTTTGTAACTAGTGCTCTATATTGATATTTTTGAAGAACGTAAGCCATTTAAATTCAGCAGAGAAGAAAAGCATAGGGATAGATTTTAATATCTAAAAAGCTGATGGTCTAAAACTGATTTCAACGCAGGAGTTCTTGAATATGCTGATCTAGTTCTGGAGCTCTAGTTAAATGTCTTAGATTACATAGTCTAACTGTAGTCTATCCAGTCTGTACAGAAGTAAATCACTGTCAATTTATCAGTCAGACTCATACTGTTGGTAACACTGTGCAGGCAATTTGATATGGACTTGACCAACATTCAGTTTGATCCTTTTGTAGAACAAAAGCATCTGGCAATATGTTTAGGATATCATTCTGATAGTTACTCTGCAAATAAGCATCCCCTTTATTCTTACTTTTATTTAGATACATGCATATTTATAGAGACACACAGACGGACAGAAATGCAGAATTTTCTTGTCTGAGAGAAAGAAGGAAAGTAAAAGTTTACTTTTAAAAGATTGCCACTACAGAGGAAAAGGAGCATAGCAAGATGAAGGAAAAAAATTATCAAGTTGCTCATTAATTTGCATATGCACAGGATACTGAGCAGGATTCAGGTCAACAATAGTCTGGTATTATGCTCCAGGTAAAGAGCTATAAAATAGGAAGAGGGGAGAAGTATTCTTTTCCTCCTCCTCCTCATACATATATATCATATCTCTTCCTGTTGCCACTCAGTGCAATAAACAGAGTCAAGTTACATATAGCAAGAAAAACTTCTATCATGAAGAAAGAATCCAGCACAGCCACTTGCTGTACCCAGGTGAATTGGAATGACTCCCTACCACAAGAACAAAGCATGAATAAGTCTGCTAAAATCACCTGTCACTCACTTTATGCCCAAATAAGCTAGAGAAGTGCAGACTGCTAATGTGGCAAATGCAAGATCACTGGCTTGATATACCATGAAGCGTTAAGTGTTCTAGCAGTGGAAGAACAAAGGACCCTCCTTAAACTGATTTTAGTATCCTTAATAAGCTAACTTGAAATGCAACAGGTGATGGACTTTAAGCAACAGAAGGTTCCCTACTGCTTTTAGCAGTTATCAGTTAGTCAGCCATCCTGCATGAAGAGCACTTTATGTGCAGAGAAAAAAAAAAAATCTTTAGTATGGTTCAGAACAAGTCACTGTTGAATAAAGACTGACCTCCATAGGATACAAATATCACCTTTAATTAAAGAACAATAAAATCAAACATTTTTTCCTACTGAGAGACTACAAATTACTGCCATTTTTCCCTGAAAAGAATGTTTTCTTCTTAGGTTTTTGTTTGAAGTCTATTCTATTCCTTTCTGTCACATGCACAGGAAACAATACAGGGTAGGAAACAAGTAATTTCTTTGACTTCATCCCACCATTTAGCTTCCTGGTTAAGGCTTTTTTTCCTACATGTAACAGTGAAAAAATCTCACCTTCTGTGCAAGCATCTAAATTTTTCTCCAGATACTAAATTGGAGCAATATTTTTACCTAGGAACCTGGCAAGTGTCTCCGGCAGAATAACAGGAGTTTAGTCCAGAGAATATATCCGTTCATAGTCTCTACCCAGTGCTTTAGAGAAAAATAAGAATTCACCTTTCTGTCAGTTTTGGAGGGCAATGGAGTGTTGTTTACTCAGGCCTTTGTCAGCATTGGTTAGCATGAAGATCTATTTCACTGAATCTTAAAAGTCTGACAGTGAATCTGGTAATACATTACCCTGGATGGCAAGAGATGCTGGAAGGAAATTTCCTTAGCATCAGACAAGTCCAATAACAGCTTCAGAAAACTCAAGAAAGTGCTTTGCTGACAAAACAGAGGCCTGCTGCACCCATAAGGCAGAGTAAGCAAGATGCTTATTATTTCCTTGCCTTAAACCCAGACAGAAGCATGATAAAATATGGTAATTGGTAACAGTGCATAAGCATTTTTCTAACACTGTAGCATTACTAGCAGTATTTTAGAACATAGGTATACATACTTTTTTATATATATATATATATATAAAAGTGCAAATGGACAGAGACTTGTAGTAACTTGCCCAAACAGCACACAGGAAAACGTGAAATAGTAAAGTCTGCAAGATAAGACTAAAGGACATAGTGTGGGCAGGAAAAATGTCTGGTGAAACCAAAACAAGCCTGCAGAACCAAGAAGAGATATTTATTTTGCAGGATTATTCTAGCTCCTTCAGGCATAAAAAAGATGCTGAGCAAAACTATGGTACTATCTTACCCTCCAAAATAGTATGAACTATGTCAAAGACAGATAAGATCACCCCCTTTTCTTCTATGGAGGCAGCAAGGGGCATAAAACGGTAACAGTAATCGAAGGATGGTAACTTACAAAAAACAACAAAACACTTACTTGGATCCCAACTTCTCTTGCCAAAGAGCTCTCAAGTGCTTGGACTTCAGCAACTGAGACCATCAAGAACTGTAGTCTTGAGTGCCAAATGTAGAGCAAGAGCTCCACAGAACTGTACACTCCTAGACTTACCTCCACTTACAGATGAGATTATTAAGAACTGTTTGGAAAATGTAGTGCCAATGACTGATGGCAATTAAGAACTAAAAGACTGGAAATCCGTATTGTTGCTGCATATCAGTTTTGTAAACTGGTTTGATTCATCAGTCTTCTAAACACTACATCACAGACATCTCCAATTCCCTGATACATGTAAAAACACGCATATTTTGTTGAAACACTTTCATCGCTCCTTTTATCAAAGAAAATCAAGTTTCTTTTCAGAGCATCCTGTTAAGCATGTTTTCAGTCCCCTCCCACTTGAGAAAGTTCAGAAATACTTGTCTTGCCACTTGACAATCTGTCCTAAGTGACCTTTAGCCTGCAATGGCAATCATATAGACAGATCCTTCTGCTTACATAGGAAAGACGCAACCGAGTGAGTTAAGACTTGAGGACCGGGTCCAATCCTGCAAGTCATTCCAGACACAGCGTAGAACCCGCAATTAAATTAGTATTTTGAAATGAAAACGTTTACTATTTACCCAAACGTCATTAACATCTCTCAAGGGAGATCTAAGCACCCTGTTTAAATACAGAGAGCCCTTTTATTAGAAGAGGCCTCCCCAGCAGCCAGGTGCTGGGAAGTTGTTACAGTTACCCAGCTCCCGCCCCGGGGCAGCAGCTCCCGCCAGCAGCGCAGCGATGTCCCGCCACGGGCCGTTGGGGAGAGGGGGCAACAGCCCGGCTGCCGAAACCTCGTAGCCAGGGCTCCACCGCTGCCAACAGACTCCTCACCCTGTGCCAGCTCGGCAGTCATGGGTGGTTTATAAGAATTTTCTTTTCTTTTTTTTTTTTTTGTTTCCGAGGGACTCCTTCAGCAAGACATCCCCACCCCTCAAACCTCGCAGGGCAGCCTCAGCCCTCCCGCCACCTCAGCGGACCAGGGGCGGCGCGGCACCCCAGCACCCACCGCCTCAGCCGCGTCCGACCACCCCCAGCCCTTCCCTCCGGTCAGAGTCAGATACCTCATCCTGGCCGGCCGGCGCCCGCTGCCCCACGCCGCCTTCCCGCTTGTCTAAGGGAAAGGGAGGTGGCGGCGCAGGGAGAAGGAGAGGCAGCCTCAGCCCGCCGCCGCCGCCGGGCCAATGGCGGCACCGCCTCCCTCAGAGCGGGGCGGCTCCCCGCGCCGCTGGCCCGCCCCCCGGTTCGTGTCACCTGTGGCACCGGGCGGGTGGCAGGAGGGGCTGGGGACGCTGTCCGCGGTGCGGCCGGAGCCTTCAGGGCGGGTCTGTGCCGGCACTTCTGAGGCAGAGGCGCGCTCGCTCCGCCGGGGAAATTTCACATGAAGTGAAGTTTCACATTTCACACATTTCATATTTGACATAAAGTCCCACGTAGGAAATATCAGTTGGACTTGACTAGCTGCCCTGAGGTGAAATGATCAGTATTTCACTGTACCTGGTGATAGGTGTGAACACACGCCCCTGTTTGCAGTAAAGATACAGGCAGCGATAACGGAGGTTTCAGTCATCTGTTTGTCCAGGAAGCTGCTCTAAGTGCTTTTCTGTTTAATCAGTGTCACAAAATACACATGCTGCCATTCCATAGGATGTTTCTGCAGGACCTTCCCCTTGAAGCACCTCTTGCTCCTCGGGCAAGGCACCGAGGCGATGTCTGAGGATGGAGTTCCTGAGGGAGTTGGGGGGACAGCACCAACCCTCTGTCCTGTGGAGAGACACTATGTTGGTATTTTCCCGTTAGGCGTGTTCTTCTCAAAGATCATTGCTTTAGATTTTAATTCTGTTTTGGAGCAGCAGGCTTTTGGTCTCTGGAGAGCCTGGGACTGGGTCCTGATGGGTCTTGCGGGATGCCTATAAGGTGCTTGCTCCAGCCTCACTTGTAGCAGTCCAGTTTTAAATGACTTCCCTGTTGTATTCCCAGTGTCAGTCCATTCACTTCCCAAATCCTCATTCACCAGCACCAGCTTCCTGCTAAACAGAAATTCTTATCTTTCACCTCCTACTTCCAACTTTGATTTGGTGAAACAATGTAATGCTTTGTAGACAAAATTTAGTAGACATGGTGTTGCTATAAAGCTTTGGTAAACCACATGTCATTTCAATTTCATGTATTTTATATGTAGCTCCTCCTTCCTGATTACAAAATCAGGGACTAGAGCATGCTTTATGCACTAGACAGTAAAATTCTGGCATAATGAGCCCTTTATAAGGCTTCCATTTAGTTCACAAGGATGCAAGTGAATTGGACACTTTGTGAAATTGTAAAACTTGGTTTCTCCCCACAAAAAAAAATTCATTCACGCATTCTCATTCACATATCCCATTTACTCATTCTAATGCAGCATTCTAAGCTGTACCTATGCAAAACCACACTGAACTCCTGTTCAGGGCAGCTCAAAAAATGTTGGTACGTTAATTAGAAGTGGTGGCCCTTTCGGCATTCTTGGTACATGGAACCTATTTTTCTGTTGTGTTAAATACCTCTTTTTTCCCTCTCTCACAGTAGTCCCAAAGAAGAAGAAGGAAGGCTGGGGTAAAACCGAGCCTTTTTAGACCTGGCACATTTTATTAGCTGCCAACTGTGAGCACACCTATCCTCTGACAGAACTGATGGGTCTGGTGTACCCATTGCCCAAACCTATTCTTTCTTTAATTACAGACTTTGAACCCAAGCTTAGGGAAAAGCAGGTCCTTGCTGCTAGGAAGCTCCAAGTGGCAGAGGCCTCCAGCATCATGGTAAATGGCAGCTGAGAAACTGTATGGGGTGTGAGCTGTGTCTGTTAAAATATGTATGTGTTCTCTTTTACTCATATTCAATTTAGTGATTTGTTCTCGATATGGATTCAGATGAAGTCTGTGGAATTATGTATGCAAGGGCTGTACCAGCTCAGATCAGTTGCCAGCTCATAGCTGGAGTGTTTACCATGCTGAAAATACCTGAATGACATGCATGGCAAGGACCCTCAGACTGACTCCTCAGTAACTTCAGATGGAAAGAGTCTGCAACCAGTATACAGCCTGTACCCAGTTTCTCTGCACTGGTGTAATAGATCTGAAGAATCTGTTGGTGTTTTGTTTGTTTGGGTTTGGGTTTTTTTTTTTTTTGGGTTTTTTTTTTTTGCTTTTTTTTTTTTTGTGTAAGCATGGAACAGCTGTTTTTCATGTGAATTAAACCTGAGCACTCTCAGGGTGGCACCAAAAGGACAAAAACCAGTGATGGAAGGATAGGCCCTACCAACCCTCCTCTTAGTCTCCCCCATGCATAGTTTCAGAGTTGTTAAGCTCTCAGAACAATCAAAATATATAAGCATGTTTTTGATGGCAGTACATCACAAAGTGTTGTGACACCTTAAAGAAAAAAACCTTGCAGGTATCTTTGTGTAGCGTTATTCCCATCAGACTCAGAAAGCAGATCACCTTTCTTCCTTCACTCCTTCATTCAACATTTCTTTCTCTCTAGCTATTAACAGAAATCATCCCAACTTCTCCTGTTAATACAAAAGCTAACAAGTGCTTTGGTGTGGTTACAAAATGTCAGGTGTTAGTTGAAGTGATAGTAACTTCCAGTGAAACAAA
This sequence comes from Todiramphus chloris collaris, assembly GCA_025345505.1. Taxonomy (NCBI): domain Eukaryota; kingdom Metazoa; phylum Chordata; class Aves; order Coraciiformes; family Alcedinidae; genus Todiramphus; species Todiramphus chloris. The sequence continues at coordinate 5,282,644 of JANVCC010000012.1, read as the reverse complement.
TCCACCTGGTACTGCTTTCCTTCCTCCAGCTTCATCCAGACAGAATCTCGAGTCTTCTCTGGAGCACTCAGCTGCTCCCCGTGTGCATTAACATGAAGCACAACTCACAGAGATGCCACCAATTTCATTGCTGCAATGATATATCCCTGGCTGATGGTCTTGACCACATCACCCATTGCTTTGCATCTTGCAGTTGGCTCCTGGGCTCCACAGTCTTTTTTTCTTTAAATGCTTCTGCACTGTTAGGTTATGTGGTAACAGGCTCTCCTCTGTACACATAGAGGCAGCCAGAGGAACAATGGCAGGTGGAGCAGCTTGAGAAATACCCTGCCTGGCTGCTCCCAAGCCCACCACAGAAGCCATCAGCCCATCAAAGGTCCATATGCACAGACATGAAGAACAGAGATACAAGAGCAGCTGGGGGAGCCCAAATAACCCTTTCAAGAGGTATAGCCTGTCCTAGGGCTGTCCCAGGGGAGCCTCAACACCTTACAGACTTGGGGGACCACTGCCTGTGGAGGTGGGATGCAAGGGAAGAGAATTTTCAGATTGCACAAGATGTACTATGGGGTATTCAGGGGATGAGCCAAAGATGGGGGAAATGGAAGGATAAAGGTGGTTTGGAGAGAAGAAAGCATGGAAAAACAGAGGGGTAAGGGGATAAAAGGGATGTGTAAACAAAGCTGGTGCGTGTTTCTGTCTGACCGTGCCTGGTACCTGCTGAGCATCACCTGTCCTGTCTTATATTAAACTCTATTTCTATCTTTTTTTTTTTTTTTTGGGGGGGGGGGGGGGGGGAGGGTAAATGGCTCTCTATTCTGCATGCATGTGTGTGTCAGGGGGTACTACTTCTGACCTATTTTCTGGGTCATGTCACATGGGAAGGACAAATCCTCTGCTATATTACCAACAGAAGGCATTTCTTGACATCTTTCTAAAGCAAGTCTTCAAAACACTTTTAAAAAATAATTTTAGATACTTTTAAAATGTAAGAAGAAAATATATACTGAAGATTTAAACTAAAAGGAAACACTGTGGATAATTTATCTGTATATGGTGCCCTCTGTGGTAAGAAAGAGATTGGCTTGATAATAATGATCGTGAACAAGATCAGTTTAAAGTGCAAGTGTGCACAAATAGGATCTGATCATTTTCCTGCTTTTTTGCTCCAAGACAAAACAAATGTAAATCCTGCTGCTACTGACCAGGGAATCTTTAAATCTGAACTGTTATGCAGCATTGATAGAGATCATTTTCAAATGCCCAGTTGAGGAGAAGATGTGAAGCCCTAATTTGCTGTTTATTTCTGAAAAGTGAGGAGGAGTGTGAGTAACTGCAGTTTTTCTCAAGGACTGATGAAGACAGTTGCTGCTTTGCAATTGATGAGAAATATTGTCTCGTGTTTAATTAAATAGTCCTTTGTCACTAAACTCTTTATAGTAGGTGCTTTCTGGTCCTTTCCATATGCAGTTTTAGTCTGTGACAATTGTCCTGTATATTCACGTGTCTGTAAAAATATTCATTTGCTGTTGTAAACTTGATGGGAACATGGAGCCAAATAAAAAATTCCATGTACTAGTGATATATAAAAAATGATGTGGCACTTTGTATGGAAATCTTGAATCTCGTGGTGGCTCTACCCTCTCTTATCAGACTTTTGAAGTTAAAAAAAAAATAATAAGAGAGGAAAAAAAAGTTTAAAGAAACATGAGAAACTCTCTTCCAGCTGTCAGTGTCATTGATCATGAGCCAGCAGTGTGCCCCGGTGGCCAAGAAGGCCAACAGCATCCTGGTCTGTATCAGAAAGAGTGCAGCCATCAGGAGAAGCGAAGTGATCATGCTCCTGTACTCAGCACTGGTGAGGCTGCATCTTGAATACTGTGTTCAGTTTTGGGCACCTCACTACAAGAAGGACACTGAGGCACTAGAGTGTGCCCAAAGAAGGGTAACAAAGTTGGTGAAGGGTCTGGAGTACATGTTTTATGAGGAGTGGCTGAGACAGTTGGGGTTGTTTAGCTTGGGGACCTTATTGCTCTCTACAGCTACCTGAAAGGAGGTTCTAGAGAGGTGGGGGTCAGTCTCTTCAACCAAGTAACAAGTGATAGGACAAGAGGAAATGGCCTCAAGATCTGCCAAGGGAAGTTTATATCGAGTATTGGGAAGAATTTCTTTACTGAAAGGATTATCAAGCATTGAAACAGCTTGCCCAGGACAGTGGTGGAGTTCCCATCCCTGGAGGTAATCAAGAGTCATGTAAGGTAGTGTTTGTGGATATGGTTTAGTCGAGGTCTTGTCAGAGCTAGTTTAATGATTAGACTCAATGGTCTTAAAGATCTTTTCAAATCTAGGATATTCTGGGATTCTGTGAAGTTGGTGGGACAGCTCAGTGAGAAACTCAAGAGTTAGAGATGGGGTCAGAATAGGAAGCAGGTGTCTGGAGTGAACTTTGATGTAAGACTTTTCTTTCAGCAGCATCTTCTGCAGCCCATCGTAGAAGGTAACTGAGAAGGAAACCATGTTCTCTGCACTGTCTTTTTTTTTTCTTTTGTGCAATCTGCATTTTATGCATTTCTTCCCCTCAGGGTACAAGGATGAGAACTCTGAAAAGAAATGCCCTGAAAAAGCTCAGGCTTCTCCTCCAGTCCTAGAGGGAGTTTGCAAATGATTTAATATAACGTCTCTATTTACTTAAATAAGCAACCACTCAAATGGCCCATACTGCCCCTGCCTTCTTATCAATATTGATATTTATTGAAAGCAGCAGGACTTGCTAGTTCAAAACTAGCTGTAGCTATACTGTGCTGCTTCACATTCTTTCTTGTGATGGACATTTTATCAGTGGAATACAGGTTCTTCTAGAATTATATGCTCTGTTTCTCCCTTGCTCCCGGGTCCCATACCTTTCAGTGCTTTTCCTGGGTCCTACCACTGCCTCCTCAGACTCTCACTGGGCTTTCTGTATGGCTCAGGGGGAGCATGTGAGAGAAGAATGTCTTTGTCCTTCCTCCCTTCCATATATCTAGAGCTGTTTGTTTCTCTATTGGGAACAACTCCATCACCTTCACCCCATTTCAGGCTTCACAGAGGAGTAGGTTTTAGAAAGAGCAGAATATTATACTATGATGGAGCAGTATTATAAGAAATTCCAGTGCTTATTGGAATATCAAAACACCCTCTATGTATTTTGCAATAGAAGGAACATGGATCCTCCTTCCTTCCTCAGATCTTCCCGAGGCTTTCTTGGGCAAGCCCCCATTGACAGTTAGGCAACATAAAAAAAACAGAGTAGAAACTGACAGAAGAGGCCCAAGGCTGCACCTCTAGACAAGATATTGCCAAGAGACTCTGAGTCCCAAAGAAACACCCCTGGGGTCTGTTGAATGTGCAGTGCTTTATTCTTCTCTGCTGATTGCACTGGCTCTGTGATAATACCACCAGACAACTCTTTGTGGCTTGGTTGCTATTTCCCTGCCTGCATGACCTTTCTATTCTTTAGTCTTCTGTGGGAAGTCCTTTCTGACGACTTTTTAGTTGCTCTGAAGATTTTTCTGGTCTGTCGAGTTGTCCCTTGGGTCCTGATCTGCTGCCTGCTGCAGACTAGGATACTTATCTTCCCACAGTCAGAGAAGAGATGAAAAGACACAGAAAGATGCATCAATGTCTGTGAATATCCAGGACAGAATAGTCATGCCTTTCCTTGCTTCCTGAGCAGAGAAACACTCAGAAAGTGTTTCCTGGGTTCAGTCTCATACCCAGGCTGAGGTTTGAGACAGGGTATCAGAGAGAAGGGGCATTGTAGGGGGCACCAGAAGGTGGTAACATCTTTCCCAAGTCAAGCAGAGGAGGGGCAATTTTAATCTACATATCCTCAGAAGACTCATACCCTCCTCTGTCATCTGGGACATCTGGCCATATATACGACCTTAAAATTCCCCAGTGAAGAAGGAGGCTCAGCACAGCCACCACGGCCCTGATGATGATGGCCTGGTTGAACTGCAATCAGGGAAGGGAGAAGTTTGCTCCAACTGAACCTTACTGAACTCAGCATCTCCCAGGCACAAGCGGTCTCTTGTCAAGAAGAATTATTTCCTTTATTCCTCTGGGGGAAAAGGGCTTGCTCATGAGGATGGGGAGTATGTCCAACAACCCTTCTAACTGAAAGGCTTTCTGCAACTTGGATGGTGTGGCTAAGGTCCATGCAATTGAAGACTGAGGCAAAAAACTCATCCTTGAGGAGATGAAAGCATGCCCTCCTAAACTCCAGGCTAGCGAGCTTGCTATGCACACTCCTTAATGTCCTAAGGATCATGAATTGAACCATTCCATGGTCATTGCAGCCAAGATTGCCATTGAGTTTCACATTGCCCACCAGAACCTTCTCATTTGTGAGAAAAAGGTCCAGCATAGCACTATTTCTCATCGGCTCCTCTACTACTTGGAGGAAGAAATTCTTAACAATGCATTCCAGGAACATTCTGGATTGATGATGGCTAGCTGCATTGTACTTCCAACAGATATCGGCGTGGTTGAAGTACCCCAAGAGGACAAGGGCTTGTGAAGGCAAAGCTGTTCCTATCTATATACAGGGAGCCTGATCCACTTGCTCTTCCTGATCAGGTGGTCTGCAGCAGATTCCCACTATGATATCAACTGCTACAATGCTGATATGAAAAAGATTAAAAGACAAGACTGTCTTTTCAGCTGCTGAACAGATTCAGTTCCTAAGCAGATAAATACCAGTACCATCTCGGAGGTCTCCCTAGTGCATGAGAGCCCCAGGCAGAGCAGACCAGCACGGTGCCATGTTTCTATCAGCCCTGTCCTGTCCTGGTGCAGCAGCTGCAGGCCAGCTGAGGCTCCTTGCAGCATCTTGAGTGACCCTGCGGATGATGTGGTGCCTGTGTCGCAGCAGACAGAACGTTGGTGTGATGGTTGCCATGCCACAGGCCATTCCTGTCAGGGGCCGCCCAGGACAGGCACCGAATGCTGCTGGGTGAGCTGGGCCAGGCTGGGGGTGAGGGAGGGCTGAGGTGGCAGGGAGGGCAGGACGGGGATGCTGGGCCTGGGCAGAGAGGCAGAAGTTGCCTGTGGCATGACAGATGGAGGCTGCTCCTCCTTTGTCTTCCAGAGATGAAGGCTCACAGAAGCACGGGACCAGACCACAGCACACTCCTGTCCTCGGCCAAACAGCCAGAAAGATGTGCAGCCTTCTACAAGGACACAGACACAAAGTTAAGCAATCAAGGCTCTTGCAGAGACTTTGCCCGGGGGTGTCCATGGTGAGCCAGGGTAGATGCTTCCTCTTTTTTTTATCCTGCCTCTTGCAGGTCAAGGCTCACAGAAGGAGAGAACCAGACCATGGCACTCCCCTGTCCTTGGCCACACAGCCAAAGAGATTCAGCACCTTCTACAAGGGCACAGACATGAAGTTAAGCAATCAAGAGTCTGTTAGAGCATTTGCCCAGCAGTGTCCATGGTGAGCCTGGGTGTCTGCTTCCTCTGTTTCTTATTCTCCCCATTGCAGGACGAGGCTCACTCAAGGAGAGGAGCAGACCATGGTGCTCTCCTGTCCTTGGCCACACAGAGAGATTCAGCACCTTCCAAGATCACGGACACAAAGTTAAACAATCAAGAGTCTCATAGAGCCCTTGCCCAGTGGTGTCTATGGTTAGCCAAGGTGGTTTCTTCCTCTGTTCTTCTTCCTCTTACAGGACAAGGCTTACAGAAGGTGAGGACCAGACCGTTGCACACTTTCATCCCTTCCCTCTGCACCTACTCAGAGATTAATGCAGATTTCAACAAAGCCCTTGACCTCAGGACAAGGAGGCACACAGGGACCTAGTCTGCACCTCCCTCTGGTCCCATAGGCAGATGGGGTCTCCCCACTGCTGTGGCCAAGGGCAGCTCCACCCCACCTGCCCTCTCTCTCTGAAACTCTGCTTCCAATAAAATTCTCCAATTCTTGAGCTACTGGCTGCTGCTTCTGCTTTGTCTGGTCTTTTGGGAGAAACCTCATTGTCCTTTGTTGCTGTTTATACCAAGAGCGGAGAGATGCAGCAACGCACAAATTCAGCAAGAGCAGGCAAAAGAAGCAACTTTATTCATTTATAACCCTGTTTTGTATACTCCAGCCCCATAGGGCGATTGGTCAGTGATCACCCATCTCCTAGGGTGATTGGCTAAAGTCCTACAACACCCATTTCACAATATTTTTCCGATGTATCATAAACAGAACTTAGCAAAACACCAGGTGTTGGTCCAGCTTACAAAAACCATCCTGCTGTTTCTCATAACTTGTGTGAGAAAGGCAGGACTCTCACCGAATATTGTGAGAACCTGAGAAAATCCCTCTGCTAGCAGCTTTTCAGCATCCACAGTCCTTCCTACACTGAATTTCTAGATCTTTATATGTGTCTGGAGAGATATCTATCTCTTTCTATAGATACATACGGAAAGTGTGCCAGCCTCTTCCTTATGGGAAGGAAATGGTGGGCCAGTGAGAGGCTGCTCAGAGATCACATGGGTATGATGCTTTCAGAGCTCAGAAACGAGGCAGTCATAGAGTTGTATGAAACGCATGGGGTGTGGGCCAAGAGCCATGTCTCTGCCACATGACTTAATATCTTGTTCTTTCTATTTTACTGCCTAATGTTTAATAACCGTCTTGTGAGTCGGCTAGTTACTGTGTCCTGATAGTATCATTCAATCCAAAATATAGGAGAGCAAAACTAAATATCACTGGTTTCTTTTTTTTATTTAGGGTTTTGTTTTGCTTTGGGTTTTTTGCTGTTGTTCTTGTTTTGAAGTCTCATCTGCACAGATTTGTGGGTCCACGGAATGATTATGAACAGCACCTTCTTACTCTCTTCCATATAAGATGCACTGTAAATTATGATCTCTGCCTATGGGACTGTGTTTTTTCTTCAATGTCATGAATGTGTCTCAATTACAGAGACTGCTGTTCTATGTCAGACAGGAGTTGTCTTAGGATAACATAAGCTCCCACAGACTGTCTAATAACTCAGAGCAAAGTAGGTAAATGTGAATTTTGACCAAGAATGAGGACAAAGGCATTTTAGCGATTCTCAGTTTATCTCTGTGGTAGAGTATGGCTCCCAGGGTTTTGTGGCTCATGCACTGACATACTGAGCCCATCATACACCAGAAGAGTTTCCTGGCCAGCAAGAAGATGCAGAAGTAGTTTGGGATCATCTTCCATCTCTCTTTTATGACTTCTTATGCCCTGTCCTTACTGCTGGGGCATGGCTTTTAGCCCAGCATTGGTGTATGGGGCTAAGGGGGTTACAAGCAGTAGTAACTGTCTGTCTGTTACATGCGTGGAGGAGCTTCTTGCTCTCAGCGCCTTGGATGTCTTAGGGAGCTTGTTCCTGAGAAAGCAGCTCTGCAGTCATGGTTGTCCCAGCTCACATTCAGTATGGAACTGCAGCTACCACTGTGAAGCTTGGAAATGCTCCTTTTCTTGAAGATAGCTACAATTTTTTAAGCCTGATGCTATAGATACCCATTTTTGTGAAACTGTGTCTGGCCCATGACCTTTGTCACACGGAATTCCCTTTCAGGACTTAAATAAGCCCTATATTGTTAATGTTTGCTTTCCTTTTTTTTTCATAGAATCATAGAATAATGTGGATTGGAAAGTACTGCCAAAACTTGATTGATGAGCTACCCTGGGTAGCACAGAGAGATTTTGTGGACTAAATTAAGGTGAAATGACACCAAATGACTAATAAAATTGTTAATTTTATTTGAACCAAAGAGCATCATATGTAGTGTAGGAAATGCTTGGTCTCTGGTGCCTTAAAGGTGAAATATTTTGTAAGAGTAGAAGAAAGGAAAGGGAAAAAAGATGAAAAGGGTGGCATGGTGGGAGGAGAGAGAGAGAGTGAGGGAGAAAAGGTGGGAGGGGGAGAGATGGTAGAGAGGTGAGAGAGGGGAGACAGAAGGGGAGAGAGGAAGAGAGGGAGAGAGGAGGGGATGTGAGAAGGAGAGGGGGTGATGATAAGAGCTAAGGGGAGAGTAGGGAAGAGAGAGGAAGGAGAGAGGGAAGGGGAGGAAGGAGTAAGATAACACCACCCTTGGATTCAGCAGTGTCTCACAGGACCAGTCCAGACCTTGAGTTCTTCAGTGGTGGGTGCACACCGATCAATATACTGCTGTCCCTTCACACACTTGGGATATGGGTGGCATCCCCCAGTTTACACAGAAAGCCTGGAGAGGTGCTGCTAATGTACCTGAGAAGAGAGACAGTGCTCATTTACAGAGGAAGTTCTTTGCATGTGTCACAGTGGGAAGGGCAGCATTAACCCTTTCCACCAATTGAGTCAGGGGTCATGGAGACCCTGTGTTTAATTACTGCTGGATGATGCCCTGGCGAGGCACGTAAGCAGTTCCTTGGTGCAGCTGCAGTAGTCAAGGTTGAGCAAGAAAGAAATGAATTCTGGAAGGGACACGTCTGGCCTGCACAGAATTTCTCTCTCTCTGTAGTCAGCTCCCTTAGCTGCAAGGAACAGGGCTCTGCCAGAGCTGGGGAGCAAGGCCACTGCTGCATCCTCACCTTCCTCCCTTCCGAGCAGGCCTCTCTCATTCTGCCTTCGGTCACAATGTATCTGCCCACTGTACAAGGTGAGCTGGAAGGGGAACTTAAAGATCCTCTCATTCCAAAGCCCCCTGCCATGGGCAGAGACACCTCCCACTAGATCAGGTTGCTCAGAGCCTCATCCAGCCTGGGCTTAACACTTCCAGGGATCTGAGACATTAGTCCTTTTTCAGAAGCTGGGCTCGTAGGATGACCTTTAAAGCCATCTAGCCCACTCCCCTGCAGTGAGCAGGGACATTTGCAGCTAGATCAGGTTTCTCAGAGCCTGATCCAACCTGACCTGGAATGTTTCCAGGGATGGGGCTTCTACCACCTCTCTGGGCAACCTGGGCCAGTGTTTGACCACTCTCATCATAACAAAATTCTTCCTTATATCTGGTATGAATTTTCCCTCTATTAGTTTAAAACCATCACCCCTTGTCCCATTACCAAAGGCCCTACTAAAATGCTTGTCCCATTCTTTCTGACAGGCCCCTTTTAAGCTCTGGAAAGCCACAAGAAGGTCTCCCCGTAGCCTTCTCTTCTCCAGGCTGAACAACCCCAGCTCTCTCAGCCTGGCCTCCCAGCAGAGGGGTTCCAGCCCTCCCAGCATTGCTGTGGCCTCCTCTGGCCCCGCTCCAACAGGTCCCTGTCTCTCCTGTGCTGAGGACTCCAGAGCTGGACCCATCAGTGCATGGACCCAGCCATGGACTCCCCTGTCCCTCTGCCGCGCGCGGGCTTGTCCCCGGCCGCGGCTCCCGCCCGGTGCCGCCAGAGGGCGCCGCCGCCTCTCGGGACGCGCCGAGGGGAGGGACGGGGTGGGGAGGGACGGGGTGGGACGGGGCGGGGCGGGACGGGGGCTCCCGTTGCTATGGCGACCGGCGGCGCCGCGGCCAGCGTCCCGGGGCGCTCGGTAGGCCCTGTCTGAGCGCCGCCCGCTGCGCGGCCGCGGCACCGGGAGCGGCGGGTACTGCGAGAGGGCCGGGGAGTAGGGATAGCGTGTGGATACGGGTGGCGAATGGGAGCCGGCGGCGGGGGGGGCGTCGTGGTGACTTCAACAGTCACAGGCGGCTTACTCAGTGAGCCCTGGGGACTCAGGTGTGAGGGGGGCTTGGGTGTGGGCTGTGGCAGGGTGAGGGGAGATACTCTGGAGCGTGGCCATATAGGGAAGTCTGGGGATGGGTGCTCAGAGGTGGCGGGGGGCAGTATGAGGGGACTTTCGGCACAGAGTGACAGTACCAATGGGATCTGGTGGCATCGGACAGGGAGGCCTCAGTCACTGTCAGAAGCAGCCCGGGTTTGTCCACTGAGGTGCCTGGTGACCAAGGGGGTAGCGGGGAATGCAGGGCCCGTGCAGGAAGGGACCGAGTGCCCTCAGTCCTTAGAGGGAATTCTTAGCCCGCTGTAGAGATTGGGAGGGGGGTATGGTGTGACTGCAGAGTGTGGGGGTAATCATTGACGTGGACCGAGGAGGCCTTGATAATTCAGCTGCAGTAGTATGGTGCAAATGCTGGTGTGCATGGTGCTGGTGACAGGGACTGAGCTCACGTGAGTGGGGAGCCACCGCAGAGGGGGTCCCTGCAGCCTGTGCCTGGAAAGTCACAGTGGCTGGGATCTGCTTGTTTCTTCTAAGGATGTATTGTCAGTGTAGCTGTTGACTGAGAAAGTGCTGGTAGCAATAATGGGGGTCTGTCAAGAGTTATGCCTCATGATTTATTTGTTTGGGAGAAGAAACAAATTTTGCCCTCTGAAAATGTTTTCCTGCTGGTTTAAAATCTGCAGTCAATTCTCAGTCCTCTTAAATGTTTCCTTCTCTCTTGCATGTGTGTGTTTTCTATGGTTTGCAAAATCCAGCAAATTTGTTATTACAGTATGGGGTTTTACTTTGTTGTATAACTTGGAGGCTTTCTTGTTGCTCATTTCACAGGAAGGATTTCATAAATATGTCACTAGAGCTCACCTGCGGCTAGAATTCAAAAAAAAAAACCCGAAAGCCTTTCAAAGTATTTCTGCTCAAAATAGTTCTGTTTTGTCCAGTTTTAAGCATGGGACTTGATTATTCATTTAGTGGAAAGGATGGAAATGATAATAATAATAATAAAAAAAAATTAGAGATTGCTGCAGTGAAATTCCATTTCTGAGGAAAATAAGTAAGGTAAATGCTCAAGTGAAAGTGAAATCAATACCAGTCCAGTCAATTCTGCACTGAAGAAGGACAACAGATTCTTAAAAGATTTATTCTGCACTTGTACATTTAGGACGGAAATTTCAAAGGGGTTTAAGTGCTTAACTCCTCCTGTCAATTTTTTTCATAATTCACGTGGTCTTTTTTAAAAATCTCAATCTTACAACAGTCACATGTTTATGATTTTTAAAAAGTTTCATGAAAAGTATTGAATTGCTATCTGCAAAGGTTGTGTGTGAATATTAAGGACTTAATATGGCTTCAGACTCAAGTGACTGCTCAGATACAAAAGGATTTTTTCTTGGATGGTAAATGGCAGTAAGATTTACTCCAATCTTGTGTGGTCATGCTGTGACATAAGCGTGACTGTATTGAAGTTCCACAGTAGAAATATTTTACTAATGTCTAGTAACTATTAAAACTTTGATCTGAGACATTTCAGAAGTTCCAGATATTGCCAGTGGGAGTGGGAATTGTTCAGGTTTCTATGAATGGAATTAGCTGTATCTGTGGCATAAACAATCAGGTGCTGCAAAGATGGTGATTGACAGCTCTAGACAATTGTCACTATGAGTGTGGATTTATCTTCTCCAGCAGAACAGACAAAATCTGCACAAGCCAGTTTCCAACAGAGTAGGAGTAAAATTCTTCTGGATAAAACATTATGAAAAAGATATTCCAAGGTCTGAGAAGCTGTGTGATGACATAGACTCCAAGGTATGTTTACCCTTTCTCTCACCTTGTAGATCTGCCACACAATGAACATTCCTTTTATGTGCCTTTCTGCAATATACAGCACACCGCCTGCCCTCAGCACCCTCACTCATTTCATCAGCAGGCATCAACTACCCACCTAGGGTAGAAAGCTATTTTGTATACAGAAAGCTGATATTGCCTTGCTTCAGGGTATGGTGAGCACAGTGAGAAGGTGTGTGCCAGCGAATGGATTAGAGTGCATCTGTTGATAGTTGGTTTAACTTCATTCCCTTGGTTTTGCATCAGTTTGGCAGGCTTGCTATCTGGCTTGCCACTGTTTTGTTTCCCTGTTTTCGTCTGCTTGATTTAATAAGAAAAGTATCCAGCCTGCTGCATTTAGTGACAGAACAAGTTGTTATCAATTTTAGCTATTCGAGTGATAATTGTTAGAATTCAGAACTTAAATTCAGAAAAGCAGTTTAGTATGAAACCAGGTTATATACAATATTTCTACTCATTCAGTAATAAACCCTCCTATGTTATATGAACTACTGGTTTTGGCATTTGATTATGTGACTGTTAAAAGTGAGGAATCTTCATCGGTGCCCTTTTCTTGTGACTTTTTTTTTTTTTTTTTAATAAAATATATGCAACCAGTTCCTTTACAGAACTATTCATTGTCAGTTGAATTCTGAGGTTGGTCGTTGTGACAACACGCCCAGGGAATACTGCTGACACGCATATCCCTTCAGAGAGTGGTTTTGTTCCAACTGTGACAGTGAAAACTGATATCAGAGTTGCAGTGAAAGGCAAATATTCATAGGCTACGGGAACAGAATGAGGGCAAGAGGGATCCATATTAACAAGTGGACTTGATAAAACAAGCCTGATAAAGAAACAGAGACAAAGGACTGGAAAAGGAACAACTGCTTGTTTGATTTGCAAGAATGTAAACCACAGCCCACAAAAATGGATGAAGTAACTAGTGATAGAGGCCACTGTTGACAAACATATCTTCACTCAGAACTCCACCATCAGGATGTTCCAGAGACTGGGCCTGAGTGCTAGGATTATTGTTGTTAAAAAAAAATCTTGTTTTATTTATTTCAGAACTGATAGGAACTTGTCACAGTGGACAAAGGCTGGTGAACATAGGACATTTTGTAAAATATTAATTTATCTCTTTTCTTCTTCTTTTCTGCTTGCCCCTTCCTCCCTTTAGATTTAACTTTTAGTACAAGTGGAACAAAAAGCATGGAAGAGAAGAAAAAGGAGAAACCAGAAGAGCGGCTTACAGAACCTGAACCAGCTTTCCCAGAAGCCTTACTAGAATTTCAGTAGGTTTAATATATTTAACGTTTCACTCATATAGAATGTGTGAGTGGATCAGCATACTCTGAAATTGCAAGATAACATTTGACTGTATTTTTTAGGATTCCTCCCTATATTTTTGAGGATTCCTTGGTGTTCACAGAGGTATGTAGTCACTAGCCAGAACCTCAAGACCTACAGTTTGCTCCCTTGGTGCAACTGAGAGCAGACCATAACAGAAAGGTTTATATTTAAAATAATGGAGGGATAACTTAAAGGTGTCTTAAAATTAAGCAGAGAAAAATAAGAGTCAAGAGGGGAATGTCTGAAGTAGTTACAAAATGGTCCAATTTATTTGATCTCCAGTCTTTTGAGTAGCTGACTGAAAGGAGAAAAAGATAAGCTCTGTGACTTTTAACAAAGAGACAGAGATTGAAGGGGAGAGACCTCCACAGCATCCAATATGCGACAATGATCAGCATTTAGGGAGCAAGGAGTAGTGCCTTGGTATACAAATGAAAATAAGCAAACTGAAGTAAGCAAACTGAAGAGCAACCACACACTGTGCTAGTGATATCTATAGGAGTTTACAGGGTTTATGTGGCATTTTCTGTTTAACTTGACAGAGTACAAGTTTCCATAGTGAAACAGACCAGATTTAGCTGAACCATATCACAAATAAATACCACCTAAAATGTCAACAAACCCATCTATTTTTCTAAGAAATAAGCAAAATGTATTGCTAGCCTGAGAAAAAAAAATAAAACACAGCACTTTCTGATACAATTACTGTTAAGCATATTCAGATATCCAAGAAAATGACTCATTTGTCTGAAGAGTCTTCCACTGAAATGGGTACTGTACTGACACAGGATACTTAGTTTCTACAGCAACAGTAGGGGGAAAAGGGAAGAGAAGTATTTTTCCTTCTGTCTTTATCTTTCTCCCTCTTGCCTCTCTTTCGCTCCATTTCTTCACCTCTGTAATCTCTAACTTCTCTGTATCACTTGGCTGAACAAAGCAGCATAATCATACGAGTGAGTATCTGTCACATTCCGCTTTAGGATTAGCAAAATGTGTAGTATTTATTTAACTTCCTTTCCTGCTTTTTCTTCTGTATATTGGAGAATGCTTGCTGTACATAGTGCATTTGTTATTTTGCATTTTCACTCCAGCTTTCTGTTTCAGGATTGGTTAGGAACAACAATCTCATTAATTATATGCCCTAGTAAGATCTTATAGATGACTGACAAAAATGGAGAGGAGTGTTGTTGCTAGATGATTAATTCATCTTGATGAAATCTAGTATACAGAGTTGAGAAAAACAGTGTCAAAGGAATCTTCAGTCTAGTTATGTAGCTTTAATCTGACAAATACCATAGAAAAATAATCTAAAGAGGAAATTTCCAATATGTAGCAGACAAAGCAGCAAATTCTATTCATACAAATATTTGACAGGAACAAAGTGACGGGTACAGACTATGACTTCATGAAAAATCATAAAGAGGCAGAAACTAAGACAGTCAGCATAATTTCAAAATATAGAAATGGTTTAAAGTGCTAGATAATTTAGGAGGTTAAACTGTGCGGCCAAACTGTCACCTCTGTCTAACAAGTGATATATTTTTGCTGTATCCATCATCACCATACCTCCATTATCTCTGTTCTAGTCTCTCTCTTGTACGTAATGGGAAATCTGAAGAATACCTTGGAGAACACTGACACAAGAGGATGCAAATCTAGTAACCTGCAATTTGCATGACTAAGTGATCTAAACTCATCCATAAAAAAAAGAGATCTTCTTTTAAAACAACCAAATACAATAGGGAGTGGGGGAAAAAAACCAAATCCAAAACAAAAACTCAAGGAATGATAGCTGTTGAAACAGTAAAAGATAATGTGATAATTGTAACTCTCTTCTAATGTGCTGTATGGTGAATGAATTCCAGGAACAGAGGGAAGGATTACAAAGAATTTTGCAGGTAGACACCATTTGCAATCTATTGTTTCTCCTTCTAGAAGAGAGAACACCAGAAAAAAAGATACTTATTTTACAGCTGTGGCAAAGAGGGGGACAAGCAGTCTAGGAAAACTCTGAAAGTAGTGAGCTAGTTCTTTGACAAAAATGTATAAATACATTTTAAGGATACTAATCAGGCTGCAGTCCCTAATCCCTTAGCATTTCTTAAAGGCTAACAAGTTCTTGGTGTACAAATGCAGTTTACAAAACTCAGTAGACCGCATTTTCAGAAGAATGGAATCACATTTAATTCTCCAGTTTGGGATTCATCTGTCCAATGTCTGAGTGAATCGCCTAGGCTTCCTCTAGAGTGCGTGGTGAGTAATAAATATTACTGGAGCACAAATAATCTTGTCTTAGAAGGGACCTGTGCAATAGGTCTGCTAAACCACATCCAGAAAGAATGAATCAGCTTAATCCTCTCCGGTGGTTACAAAGGAACAGTATAATCAGACAGTATGTTTTTCAGTAGAATCCAGGCTGACATGATGGTCCATATATATTATATGGGAAATAGTTTCTCTATGTGTAGTAAGCTGACAGTGGTATCTACCCAATTGAGTTAAGCAATAAGACACAAAAATAACTGTTCCTTTCTATTCTGTTTTTGTAAGAACATCTCTTTCTCCACAGAGTAGAGGCAAAAGAAGCAGCAATTGATAGAGCTTTGTTTGAGCTGAAACAAGTGGAAAAAAAGAACAAAGAATATCGTGAAAGAGTAAGTGACCCTGCATCATCCTTCTCCCAACATGTTTTATATGTGGTATTCTAACAGATTTATTCTTTTAATCCTAATGCTACATTCATTAAAACTAGTCATTGCAGAGAATTGCTTACAGTCAATGAAACCAGAGTTAGTGAGTCCCTTTATGTGCTAAAAGTTAAAGTGTTACCTGAATTAAGTGTGACATAAAGCGTAAATGTCCTAAGTATAACCATGCAAAAAAAGCTGCTGCAGGAGTAGACCATTGCAGAATAGGACACAGCAGTAAGGTAGAGTGAGTTCAACGGAGGTGTTTTCCAATGCACATGGGATCTTCAGAAACCACCAAAGTATTTAATCTTACTCTGCAGCAAACACAGGACAGCAAGCCTCATTTCAGTAGGTAACTTTACTGCAATACATTCAGTATCACCTGAAGTGTCTCTGTCACCTAAAGTGACCATTTAAAGAACTGTATCAACAAGTTGTAGATAAAGAACTGTTTATAAAGAACCATAATAGGGCACCTGATGACTGAGAGAAGTGAAATTGGAAAGTGGATATATCTGCAGTCACCTAACAAAATTAATTGAAATTGCTCAAAAATCCTTAAACTGGATCATGTGATTGAACAACATTGCATCTTGCACTTCCTGTAGCAGTGAAACATGGAAACAATCAATGTTCTGTCTTTCCCGTGCCTGATACTTGCCCTGTTTAGCTTTCCTTGATGTTTCTTTCAGTCTTGAAGCCTGGATGGTGTTTCATGTGTGACCTTAACTAGCAGTGTAAGTGGCATTTGGCTCTTCTGTCTGCAGACATCTGAAATCTCTTATGGTTATTCCCCCAGTTTGCTGCTAGTTAATGGTCTCTCAAGGACTATTTCAGGTTTTAGACTGTGGGTACTTCAGGGTACTCTTGAAGTGCTATTTGTTTCATTTACCCGTGTTATGACAGTTCTTTGAGCTCCATTCTTTGTTTCCTGCTTAATGTTTCTGAGTCATTTAGAATTAATCCTTCTAGATGTGAGGAATGCTTGAGAGTTTCTCTGCTGCATAGTTACCGTAACAGTTTGGCTAGTGTGGTTATTTGTTCCTTTATGGTATCCTTTGGGAGCAAACACACACAATCAGTAATTTCAAACAATTTGTGTGTCAGTTGAGAAGATCACGTCAAGGGATGATGATCGCAGTTGTGGAATCAGTAGGTATAGCTAATTCCAGCTCTGGCAAGCCTCTCTATCGTGGTTATAGGCAAGTGACCTCATTGTCTGATGACATCCCTACATGAAGGTGCTACATTCTCATGAAGAATGTTAATGTGAAGTAAATAACTCCTACAAATAAATACCGTTGTTAGGTTGATCCACAAGGAACTTTCTTTCCAGGCAAGGGAGGACTGTTGTTGTGCTTCATCAATGCAGCAGTCATTTGTCTCTGATTTCCTTGTAATGGTCTTAAAGCTACTGAGAAACTTCTGAGACTTGCAACCTCTCCCTTCTGCTCCATACTTTTTGAATAAGAGGAATAGGTTTTCAGCTGAGTGTTTCTGCAGTGCAGCCTGGCACTAGGTCAGATTTAACTCTTTTCCATTACTTATGTTTATTCCTTTGAAAACTAATTTGAGAATGATTTAGTACTTAGCTTTTCTTCTGTTGCTCTTTCATAGAATGATGTTCTGAGGCAAGAACAGCAGGCATGCATCAGGAACATACTAAAACAAATAGAGGAAGAGGAAAAAGAACAAGATGAAAAGGAGGTTGTAACTAGGGATGATGTGGAAGAGTCACTGAAAGCAAAATGGCAGTATGTTAGGGACAAAGAACAACTTCTGGAAGGTACGTTGTGAGTTATGGAAGTGTGGTTTTATAGTTTGGGGTTTTTTTTTTTTTTTACATTTTAAATAAAGATTCAATTTCCCTGTTGCATAAAAGCATAAAGCTTTTCCTCCCCAAAATTAAGCTTTCTCAACATGGTATGAGATCGTGGAGGGCTTATAAGTAAATCCATTCCTTCCAAGTGATGTATATTACTGTGCAAGTACAAAGGCTTTATTCTTTCTATCAAGTTGAAACTCATGAAAGTTCTATGCACTGGCTCCACTGGAAGTTTGAAAAAAAATTATTGATGTCAGCAAAAATGACCAGTTTTGGCTGTTGAAAGTTCTGGCTGTCATCCCTGTGATTCTCCATGGGAGAGACACACGTGTCTTTGGTTACAGCATTTCAGTGAGAACTTTTGTCTCTCCTTGGCAAAGTAAGATCAAGCTGTTTTCAGCCATGATGGTGGCCCTTGACACTATGTGAGGCCATCATGTTGTAATGTATTATAGTGTAGAAGAATCACCCTTCTTTCTCCAATCCCAGCGAAAGTGCCATTTTATTAAAGAATTTGATGAAGTTGTAAGAATTATGAAGTATTGGTTCAAGAAACTGGTAATGAACTTGTCTTCTGGTGTTCTTATTTTAATAGATCTGCGCTCTCAAATCAAAGAAACTGAACAAAGACTTTCAGTAAAGCAGAGTGAGAGAGATTATTGGTTGGAGTACAGAAATGTAGGAAGTAAAACACAAGCCAACAAGATTATGAATCTGGAAAAAGACATTAAGGAAGTCAAAGATGACCATCACAGAGCTATAGGTCAGTGTACAGCTGGTGTAATGCAAATCTTACAGGCTCTTTGTGTATTACTCGCAGGAAATAATTACATTCTAAATTTAATTTGAGGTCAAGTTCTAGTCATTTCTATTAACTTTTCCAAGACAGTGCATCTAAAATGCGATGCATAATCCTGTAAAATGGAAGAACTCTCTATCTTTTTCTCTCTAAAAGTCCCTTTATTACAGACATTGATAAAGTTACAGAAATTATGAACACTTAAAGCAACTGATAAGCTTGTCTTCTGATTATCTGCTTGTAAAATACAGGCAACCCATTTTTCAAAAATGTTACTGTGAAGGACAGCAGTTTTCTAAAAATACATCTACATATATTTAGGTCACCTACACACCGGACTCCCTTAGCAGTCATACTTAAAAATGTTGACTCTGCTGTTGTTGCTTCTCATCATGCTGCAAGCACTTTACATATCGAAAGCTCCTTTGACGGGAAAGTAGTATGAGCTCATTCTTGGAACGGTCTTTCCAGTTCAGCACGCTGGTTTGAATGCAGGACTAGGGGGAGCTGTTTAGCCAGTGGTCTGAACATTGCCTCCCGGATTCATAGTCTCCTGTATGAGGCCCTGCAAGATTGCCAGTACAGCCATATACAAATACTGGGAACTGTTTCAGTGCTGACACAATAGGGGAATTAACTTGAGAGCTTATGTATTCTGGTGCTGAGTGCTTCACAAAGAATTCTTTACTACTGCATTATTTTAAAATCATTTAAATATTTTACTGTTACATAACCCATGCTTCTGATGAGAGAAGGATGTCCTGCTTTTCTTCCTTTATGTCTCTCTCAGTATGCATGACCACAGCCAAGCAGCTGGTAGTAACAGGCAGTGACACTGCTCTAAGGGTCTCTGTATATTCTGTGCCAACCATTACCAGGCATCAACTACTGTGGATAAGAGCCAGCTAGCTATCTTTTTGTCTCTTGAAACATATTTTTTCATGATTAAGATCTGTGCTGTGTTTTCTGCATTGCCAGATAGCTTGTCAAATACCCATCTCTGTTTCAGGAGAGGCTGGTATTTTTTGTTATGTGTTTTCCATGTTCTTAATCAGTTTAAAACTTTGCTATACAGCTGCTGAAATATGAAATGAAAAAGAGAATGGGCTTTTATATAGAATGACTGAATGAGCCAGTAGGAACATTCAGTCTGACCTCCTGCATGTCACAGGGTACAGAGCCAAAAATTTGTGGTCGAACGGAAGTGTATTTATAGAAAGACTGTTACAGAGATGCATATAGGAGTTGCCTACAAAATGATGCTGCCAGCACTGGGTCTTAGCATACTATTTTATTCAGCTTCCTAAAACTGAACTTATAAAGTGTGTGGTGAGTACAGTCTTGTAGCCTACAAACAAACAAACAAAATCTAACAACCTTCCAGAGTGATGGGGCAGCAAATTGGGCTTGTTCACTCGTTGAATGTATGTAATGTGTATGTAATACACAGGATTAGGGAACAAGCATAGGTGAAGAGGTTTCTGTCTCTGTAGGTGCCACTGAAGGGCTTGGCACTGGCACAGTTCATGTGGTCTATAGATGACATTGCAAACAAAATTGCTGGAGGGAAGAGGATGGAAAAGAAAGCTGTACACTTACATGAGGGGCTGGGAAAACAGTGTTGCTGTGAGAGAGTTAGGGAAAACAGCCTCCTTAGTAATTATGTCTGAACAGTTCCTCCTGTTTTTTTCATTCTCCCAGTACACTCAGGTTGTTGAGCTGTCTGGAAGAATGAAAAGATGAATTAATTAGAGTATGTAAGTAATTCCATTTCATTCTGCCAAGTCTAGGTGGTGGATTGATTAAGGCAAGCCATCTTCCACAGAGTTAAATTAAGAACTAATGCACCACTAATGCACCTTTCATATTTGACTGCCTTTAACTCCACAGTGGGTCCATGACCAGATACTCATTTACAGCCAGATCAGCAATAGGCTGTCTGCAACACAAGTGCAGAGCTACCCTGAATTTCAAGCCTCTGGAACAAGCTTCTGACTTCAAAAAACATTACTGCAATCTCATTCATTCCTTCAAAAGGGGAAAATATCAAGCAGCAGTGGGCTATTTCAAATAGCACAAAAACAACTGAAGGGAAGGATGAAAAAATGAAACAGCAAATGACTTGAACTTGACACCAAACAAATTCAGTTCGACATAAGACAGTTTCAAAACAGTGACCACAAGTAATGATGAAAGCAAATCATTGAGGCAATTGCTACATTCTCCATTTTGTCCTGTTGTCAAATTAGAACCCTCTGGAAGGCCTAAATAAGTCAGAAAATTTATTAGGCTCTGTATAATCACTGTCTGAAAAAAAATGCCATGTGCATAAGATGATCCAATATGTGTAGGTCTAGTGGGCTGCCCTGACTCTAAACCATGACATACACCTACAAAATAAGTTTTCTAAGGAATCTCTCAAATGATTCCAGGAGGACTGTGGATGCTGAAAAGCTGCTAGCAGAGGGATTTTCTCAGGTTCTCACAATATTCGGTGAGAGTCCTGCCTTTCTCACACAAGTTATGAGAAACAGTAGGATGGTTTTTGTAAGCTGGACCAACACCTGGTGTTTTGATAATTTCTGTTTATGGTACATTGGGAAAATATTTTGCAATGGGTGCTGTAGGACTTTAGCCAATCACCCTAGGAGATGGGTGATCACTGACCAATTGCCCTATGGGGCTAGGGTATATAAAACGGGGTTATAAATGAATAAAGTGGCTTCTTTTGCCTTCTCGTGCTGAATTTGTGCGTTGCTGCATCTCTCCGCTCCCAGTATAAACAGCAACAGAGGACTGCTATTGACAGAGACAAAATCTAATATTAAGATACCAGTGTTTTAGTAGAGAATTGCATAGCTCACTGCTCAGTTAGCTGTGAATTGCTCAGCTGCTGTAGTTGCCAACAGAAATGTGTAAGCCAGTTCAGATTTTCAGATTTCAAGTTTTGTAGTTACCACTGCTGTCCTTTGGGTTTACAAGGACAGTTTCTATAGAGAAGGAAATTTGAATCCTTTTCTGTGGAGCATCCATGCATATGATGCAGGCTAAGTTCCAGTGTAGGATCAATATGACAATTACCTATTTATTGTCAAGATAAGTTGATGTCGAATAATGATTTCTGATTTTTTTTTCTTTGTTTTTTCTCTCTCTTTTTTTTTTTTTAATTTTTTTATTTTATTTATTATTATTATTTTGAAGAACATTACAGAAATGCTTTGAAAGCAGTTAAAGAAGAAAATGACATACTGGTTGAGAAGCACATGAAGTTATGTAAAGAACAGGCCCATGAGGTATTCCTGCAGTCTTTTTTAAAACATCATAGTTGGAATTCTCTGCTTTAATAATTATTTTAACTCAAATTAAGACTTGGAACTTTTCTAATAATTTGAGAGTAAAATAAACTGTAAATCTTCTTATTAAATGTGGCACCAGTTGTTATACACACAGGTCCTTTTTTTTTTTAACATCAGACTTAGAACATGTAGTTGTGAGAGAAACTAGGGTACCATGCACTGATATGACTTGTTCAAGAACATGTCACTTTTGCAGTGACCTTGATTTTGCTGTTTGCACAGACTTCAAAAAATAATAGCACACTAAGAAATTATCTGCATGGGAATATACATCAATTTGCTGCAAAAAAAAATGTTTTTTTATTTGTAAAGTACAACATTTTTTAAATGCCAGAATAGTGTAGACTACAGTAAAATTTAGGCTTATTGAAACATAGATTTTTTTGGTCATCTCTGCCAGTTCTGCTTTGCAAACATGATTTAGGAAGTCTTTATGTTGATGAATTCTTACACTCACAAAATGCAAAGCATACTTCAGTACAAATCACCATTGGATATTTAAACTCCCTGACTTCAGTGCTGGAATTTTCAGGCATCTGAGAACATAATCAAAGAACTGTTTATGGTGATCTACAGGGACATCTTCCCTCCCAGTTGTTTCTTTCCATTTACTGACAATATTTAAACTGTAGCCTTGGCTCATTAGCATAGATCTCTACATGTTTAAGTCACTTGTTGTAGATCAGTACTGACTCATTGGTGATTTTGCTAGGGTTTTTTTAACTGCTAAAGGTTTGATTTCCTGAAAACAAGAAGATTTGAGCAGTGGTGGGAACACAGCAGAACTTGTTAGACAAAAAGGAAATGTCCTATTTTATTATGGGAAATGATAAATATTGGTAAATTGCTTGACATATAAACTGCACTAGGCAGAATGGTAAAGAAGAAACAGCTGGCCTTATGGGCTAAATCCCCTTGTAATCCCTCAGGGATGCTACAGTCCGTTTTGTGAATGTTTCTTAATTATTTCCTGGTAAACAGCAGAAGGTTCTTCTTTACAGTATGCAGCACTGTCCAAGTCCTACTTTCAGATGAGATTATCTTAAATTGTGTTTTCTCAGAATGCTGTCAGATACTTGGACAAAAACATTCGCAGAGAAATTGAAGAGAATGAATGGCTAAAAGAAGAGGTAAGAGAATCACTTGTGTACAGTTTATCACGGTAGTTCAGGTTTCAGATACTATGGCCTACAGCCACAACTGTTTCCACTGATGGGCCTCTGAAGAGTTCCATGGAAAAAGGAGAGCAATTTTCCTGTAATATGTAATCCTGAGTAGCAAACAGTGTATGTGGTGAATAAAGGTAAAAGGTGAACATCTGCTTTCACAAATGAAGGATCCCTTTTCCTGCCCAAGCAGTTACGTGGACTGCAACGTTCCATACAGGTGTTTATATCTTTGGAAATTGTGATCCTATATAGTGTAAAGGCTCAACCATGTAAGCATTTGAAGAGTGTGGTTTTCAATTGCATTATAGTGCTGCCATATTGAAAGAAAGTGGATATGGACATTGGAAATATTTTTGGAGAAAGGGCTTGAGATACCTTTAAATGAGATATAATAAAGAAACCCTGGCAATTAGTACACTGACAAGAGGAAAATCAAAATTTTATATAGTAGTAAATGATTACTTGATATCTTTTATACTGTCCTTTAATGGCAATTTAGAGCTATATATGAGAGAGTTGTGACTTTTCTTGTCAAGAAAAAACTTCTTTTGTGAGCCAGATTTAGGAAACTGATTCTTCCGTGGTGAAAGTTTGACTGTGTTTCTTCCAGTCAATACAGGTTCTTTGTTGCAATCAAATCTAAGCAAGAGATTGGAGGGAGAAAATACCCTTCCCCACCTTTGCAACCTCACAGTTTAGAACTGAGGAAAAATTAGGGGGAAATTTTACTTACTAGTTTAAGATACTTGCCAGTATGCAGGAATGCAGCTTCCCTTCTTCCCCTTAGTGAGCTCTGAGCCTACATCTTTTAACTTTCCAGGGAGGGTGTCCAAACCACAGCTCCTGAGGCAATGAGGCAGGGGTCAATAGGAAAGAATTAATGTTTAAATCTGTACAAACAAGATCTCAGATCTATACATCCTGTCACTGAATGAGCATGAATTCCCTTCCCAGCATCCTGTCTCACTGAACACTTTATGAATTTTATACACATTAACTAGTGTCAACAAGAGAGATCCACTTTGGAGTCCTGACAGGCTCTCACCTCAGAGTTGAGAGGTTTGGGTTTCTTTCCTCTGAACTAGAAGTTTCCTATGTTATGAATTACTTTCCTATGTTACTAGTTTCCTGTGTTATGTATTAGTTATTTGAATTGTTGCAGAAAACAAAACTCTTATCACTATCTTCTCCAGTCCTCTGAATTCACCCATTCATTTTCCCTGTATTTCTTATACAGATGAAATACTTTCTTCCAGCTTAATATTTATATGTAGCTGACAGAGTCTTCCAGTGTTATTTTTGGAGAGAAAACCCAAAAATTTCAGTTTTGTCCTGGTTCAAAATTTATAATTTTTTCAGTTTGGCCACTGAACTGAAAAATGACTTACCAAACCAGCCTAAACTTGTTACCTTCAAATTTGAATGGATTTGGAGACTTCAGTCACATTTTTCCATCATTAGTGTGTCACACCAAGATGGTGCAAAGCCACATCCTGTTACTGGTTAATCTCCTGTCATTTTCACCTTTTTTAATCCCTGGGAGAAATGGGAACTAGTTTTTAACTGAATATTTGGATGATTATAGTTGATTTAATTTGGCTTTGGTGAGAACAGATGCGTTCGGATCTCTCGGTACTGCTTTTAAACATGTGTGTATGACTAAGGTTTCTGGAAAAGCATCCATCCCATAGTACATTTCACTTCCCAGTGATGGGGTAAGAACTTGCTTGTACTTCAGGAAAAGTGAGAGGAATTGTGGGAACTGAATAACTGGTATCCTTTGTTTATATAACTTTATGGCAATGTGGAGCAACTACCAGTCCAAAAGAAAGTAGAACTCGGGGTTTAGCCAATGTCATGGCTAACCTGGACTGAAAGCTTCACTAGGTAAGAAGATTTTGTGTATAGGCAAGAATTAGAAAAATAACACTTGCTGAGCAAGAGCCTGGATTTAACTCTATAAAGAAAGTTTTTCTGTCTCAAAGCTCTGATGTGAAAGCTCAAAAGAAAAATCCAGAGCTTCTGTCTCCCAGACTTGATTGGTTACATGAGAAGGTTCTGCTATCAGGGTTGCACAGCCCAAATGTGTGGCTGTGATTGACAAAGTTGTTCCAGTAAAGAGTTCTAAAAAAAAGGTGGGAAAGAACCAGAGAGCCCTTCCCTTTGCCTGAAAATGTGTCACTATGTTTCTCAATCAAATATGCAGTCTTGCTAAAACAGCTGTGTTCTCTCTATGTATGTGCTATTAAGATACTTCCTATGAAAGGTTTCCAAAATGGATATAGTCTTTCTAAGATGATTTTTTAAAAATTGTTTTTAATTGTAAAAAGGTTAAGATGTACCAAAAAGAAGTAAATGATTTGAAAGCTTCAATTCAGCTTCTGGAAGAAGAAAATATCCATTTAGCAACAAAACTGATTTGCAGACTTCAGCATCTGGGAGTATCCAGGTAAAAGGATGCCTTTACAGATTCAACAGTGATTTTTCTTCAAAAGGCAATGTCTTCTCCTGCCTCTTAGAGCCTTTTGGGCTCTACTACAACAAAGTCAGGGTAGTTTCCTAGTTGAGGGGAGGCAGGATTTGACTGAGTATGTGTGGGACTTGTGTCTCTGAAGGATGACAGTGACACTGTAACCCCCGAAATACCGTAAGTAAGGGAAGACACTGGGTTCTTTTAAGACCTAGCAACACTTGCTTTCTTTTAGTGCGGATACCACTGGGTCTTGGAATAGTTTTTCTTTTGTAATTAGAATCAGAATCACAGAATTTCCTAGATTGGAAAAAACCTTTAAGGTCATCAAGTCCAATCATTAACGTAACACTGACAAGTCCTCAACCAAACCATATCCCTAAGCACTTTTTATCTCAGAACCAGCTTCTCCGACCAAGTGCTGCATAATACATTTTTCCTCTACTGCTGGCAAAATATTTAATATGGAAATATATGGGGTTTTGCAATCACAAGTGAAACGGATGACCTGGTACTGAGTAAGGAAGACGCCTTGGGATGGGTCTGTCTGTAGAGGTGTCTGTGGTATTAGTTTCTTTTACATTGAAATTATTTAACTTGTTCCCTAGAGAAAGATTAATTTAGCTGCAAAATGTCAGCACTAATGGTATCAAAAGCACAGTGTAACAATGGGAATGATCCATCTTCATTTTCTAGTTCCAGCTCAGTGATTTCACCCATACTGCATCAAAAAGTTCCAGTTCTGAAGAAATGACCATTTTTCTCTCCTCTGCAAACTTTGGACAGCTTTTAAGTGAGAGCTGCCAGCTCTGGTTTGAATCTTGGGCTGACTGGAGACTGTAACATTTGTTTTCTTTTAGTCTCATGGACATAGTTGAACTTAGGCACTAAGAACAAAAAAGAGCAGCGTATTAGCCACTAAGCTACCTGGCTGCCTCCGTTGCATTTTTAAACCATTGCACTATTCTGTATTTGTAGTTAAGCAGCAAATGGCTTTCAGAAAGGGTGCCCTCCCTGTCACCCCAAAAGATTGCACAGGACAATTGAGAGAGAAAATTCAGACCTCTAATAGGAGTTTATCTTTTTAATTTCATAGGCATTTGTTTCTTAACCGGGCAGCTGGCTTGCAAGATGAATTTCCTAAGGATGAAATGCAAGAAGTAGAGCATGCAGGTAATGCACTTGCCAGCAGCTTGTGTGAACTGATGAGTTACTGAACATGTGCATATTTTTTATTTCTTAAATTTTTTATCAAACTGCCTGTTTCACATGGTGAATGCTTAGTTTCTCAGTTGGCAGCCACCACAGCAGTGACAGACTGTAGTTTGTGTTAAGAGGGCAAAACCACAATCTACCTGCAATACAGTCTTAAAATTGAAATAGATGCTTAAATTGTTGGATGTAATTACTCATATATAGCTAGCCTGGAATGTGGTTAACAGGATCAGCTATCTTTTATGGAGATTATGATTCATATCTTAATCAGTTCTTTACAGATCTGTATCATCATAACTTCATTATAACTTGTCCCCAAGAGGATGCTCTTGAACTCTGCACTGGCTTTCCCTTGAAGCATACATGCACCTCACAGTCATCCAGCTCATAGAGATAGACCAGAATTAAATCATAAATAGATCCCTAACAAAAGTAGATGAAGCTACATGGAGCTAAGCCAGACCTGAAAGTCTTAGGAAGCAGTACTGAATTTTGGGCTGAACCTCCATCTAATTTGGAAAAGGATATATTCTTGTGCAAGAAGGACTGTATGAGTGTGCTCATCCATTCAGGGTGGTTTGTATGGGTTCCTTAGTATCACATGTTTCGTGTGCTCACTTTATTCAAGTAAAAAAGGAGGAAAAAAAGGACAAAATGAAATTGAAGAGGTAAGGCCCAAAAATTGAAGCCATACAGTTAGGAATACATGAATGAGTCTGTTGAAGTTCTGATCTGTTCCAGCTATAGGTGGGTCTTTCTGGAACCATCAGGCACCAGCAAACATGTTGACTAAGGCTTCTGATTTTGATCTGTGTTTACTTTGAACACTTCAGCTCTATTCCCTTTGCTAGACCTTTACAATAGTTACTGTGAGGAGTAGGTTTTGTCCCAATAAGCTTAGGTTAAGTCACTGTCCCAAGCAAACACAGAATGTGGCAGTCTGTGTCCAGAATTGTCTATCATCCTGACAGTTGGTCAACTGCAAATGTGAGCTCTTCAGGGGAGTTTTAAGTGGACTAGCTGTGTTTCAGGAACCTGTATATAGGTATGTATAGAGATACATGCTCTGATATAGAAAAGGTTTTTGCTGCCTTTCCTATTCTTTTAACCTGTTCATGTCTGTACAGAATTTAAGTTGAACTCATAAAAACTGCTGTTTTCCCCTGTCCTGTACCACAGACTCATTACTTCTCACTTCCAGTCATTTTCAGTCCCTGATCTTGATCAGAACTTGTGAGCAGAAATAAGCATAGGAAAATCAGTGAGCAAAATCAACATTTGGCTTGGATTGACAATTAAAAAAATCCTTCTGAACTATTCATTACATCACACCAGCCAAGCCACATTAAATATTGCAGGCAGTGCTCATGCTGAATACTAATTCTGAACTTCATAAAGCTTAATGATTACATACACATCATTGTTCATCTTTTAAAATAGCAAAAGCAGATGGAGAGGAAAGCCTCAGAAGTGCCACAGTCCCCCGTCAGAAGAATAAAACCTTTGCAAAGATTCAGTCTAAAACAGAGAATGAGAAGCCTCAAGACAGTGATGAGGAGCTGCAGGAGAAGTCTTTTACTCCAGCTCTTGGTAGTTTGCTGTATGAAGATGAAAAAGTTTTCCAGGTATGAGTTAAAGTAATTGAGTCTTTCACTGACACAAACATATTTCAGTGTGCAGCATGAGCTACTGCCAGGAGTGCTCTATTTCCAGTGGTGTTACAGCAGAAAAAGCTCCAATGTCTTTTACCCAGTGTACAATTCAGATACTTCTCAAACATAGGCATCTGGTGCTATTGGAGATGGGGAGGACACTCCCTGCCCTTCAGATGCTGGGCCAGAAGAGAATAAATTCTGTCATACAGGTCAGCCTCACATGGATGTTTTCACACAGAATCACAGAATTGCTATGGTTGGAAAAGACCTTTACGATCAAGTCCAACCATTATCTAACCCTACGAGGGCCACTACTACACCACGTCCTTGAGCACCATATCCAGATAGCTGTTAAATACACCCAGGGATTGCAACTCAACCATGCCACTGGGCAGCCTGTGGATGCCTTATGGTATTTCTGATAGCAGGAGACAGTTGTTTTGGCAATTCAATTGAATTGAATCCGCATATGTGAGTGTCACATTCACCCTAGAAAGAATTATGACTGTCACTAAATGGCAGTTTCCTATGGTATTGTACAGATTCTTGTTGCTTGGATGCCTGTCCTTTAAGAACTTACATTGCATAGTAGCATTAAAGGATCAACAACTCTTTCAGTCCTTCAAAAAGCCAGGATGGTGTTCCTGCATGCAAAATACAGGGGCTGAGAAAATAAAAAGGTACAGGTTATATGTAAGTAGACAGAGTTTGTGTGAATCTAGAAAGAAGTAGGTGGCTCCTGCTTCAGGAGATCCTCAGTCCTAGGTTGCAAGAAGATGTTTTCTGGGTGCCTCTTGAGTTACGGAAACTTGCATGCATTTCTAAATAAACTACTTACTCTCAGAAAATACATTATTCTACATCATCAATTCCTACTCCAAATTCAAGAAGGTGATACAGATGTGGTGAAGACTCCAGGGCTTGCTGTGTAAAGATGCTTCTCCATAATGTTTTTTCACTCTTGAGTATTGCAGTCAAACTTAATAATGAGCTAAAAAGTAAAACAAAAAAAAAAACCCCAATCAAATAACTGTTTTTTTCTATAAATTTGGCATTAGTTCGCTTGATACCCTGCAATTTGTGTTCAGAGAAATCATCCTGTTGCTTTGGTTAAAGACTAACTTAAGGAGTGGCTCTGTCCTGGAATGTCACTGCAGAGAAAAGCTGAATATTAAAAAAAAAAAAAACCAATTAAAAATCTATCCTTGGGAGTGGAATTCTAGCTTCTCTTCTTTCTTCCTGCTGTTAACACTGCAGAGCCGACCTTACTGAGGGCTGCAGGTGCCACTGACAGTCTTGTACTTCCCAGCAATGAAGGTGTAATTGCAAACAGTGGAGTTACACTGGCAATTATTATGAAAATAATTTATTAACCAGAGGTGGATACAAGAGCTTGCACTATAGGGTTCCTTCTTCCCTCCCCCTGGCCTTGGCTGTATGGTCCTGCTTGTTCCTTTAAGGAACCCATAGTGCACATCAGCCTTTTCTGGAGCTCATTCACTTGCTAACCCAGCAGAAAAGCTTGCCTTTTTTTATTGACTCAGAGGTTTGGAAATGATCAGAGCCAGCACGGACATGGTGGAAGCACATAGCTGGGCTAGGATCTCTCTCTTTTGGCAAGAGTGAGCTGTTGGATTAGTTTAATTCTTCTCACAGAACTGAACTTGTGAGCAGAATTTGGTTTGCAGAGAAAGAGTTCTTGGTGAAAACATACAGGAAAAGAAGAGAGAATCAGGGCTGCAGCCTTCTAAGATGAGCTTTGTAAAGCAAGCCCACTAGCACTGGCACAGCAACCCCCAGGGCAGCGTCTTTACAGTTGGTTTTAAAAGGAAAGCTGATGGGTTTTTTTGAAGAACAACTGCTTTTTGATATGATTGCAAAAGAATAATATTCTTTCTTTTTAAGGAATACTTAAAACTGGGTCCTCTGGAGACAAAGCTGATGTGTGTGGTTGGAAAAGCCATGCCTATTCACACAGAACCAGAAGAAATGCCAAGCAGGAGCCATATAAAAGATGGAGTTATTGGTAAATCAGATGGGCACATCACAGCTCAGATGATCAAGGCCTTATCTAAAGAGAAGGTTGGTTAAAAACAGACAAGCTCTGCTGTTAGAATAAAAATGTTACATTCTCAGTTCATGGAATATTTGCTGTGTTCTTCAAGGAGTTTGGGACTGGGCTTTGTGGAAACTAATTTTCAGTGGCTCAGTCATGATTTAGACATGCAAGTTTAATGAGAGGTATGTCTGCGTGCAGATGGCTAATTGAAAAGTTGCTTTCCTTACCACTGTGAGAATTCCTGTGCACTTTTGGGGCTTCTCAGTCCACGTAGCTGCACATACATCTAATAAAGGATCCAAGTTAATACTTTATGTGGTGCTCACTTGCAGTCTGTCAGACGTGGAATTCGCTCTTGATCAAACACTGAATAGGTACATGGGGGCTGCCATAAAATGGTTACAAAATTCTTAATACTCTGCTAAATCAGGATCTAATTTATTCAAGTATAATTCAACTATTGCTAGAAATTGAATGTCTGAATACATTTTTTCTGTCTCCATAAACCCCCTACTTAGATATCTTGGAATAACAAAAAATTAATTTAAAAAAAAACCCACACCAAAAACCAGAGCATAAAAATCATCAGTCTTAATATATTTCTTTTTAGAATTGGACAGATGTGTAACCCTGTGTTTTTGGTTTGTGGGTAGTCTCTTTGAGGAACATCTAGCTCAGTTCAGTGATTCAGTGGGGTTTTTCCACCCCCATTGCCCACCCTGGACACCCGATCAGGACCACGCAATGAGCTTATCTGCCCACAGGCACAAGCAGGCTTCTGACCTGCACATTGCCGGTTTAGAAACTTGTGAAAGCATTGAATAATCTGATCTCAACCCTTCACAACTTAATCAGTTGTTTGAAATAAAGCTGTTTTAAAAACTTAAACATTTTAAACAACCTGTATCGATGCAGTGCCCCAGTTTATCCTGTACTTCAGTGCAAACATTTTTGAAGAGAGCTCAGATATTGCTGCCCAGCAGTGTCTCCTTGAGTTCCAGGTGAGTTGAACTGTTCTCTGGGCTCCACTGACTGCAGCTCCTCAGAAACCGGGCTTACAAGCAGACGCGTAAAGGTCAGAGCCTTAATCTCAGACTGAGTCTCACTTGGCGCTGCCATGTAGTAAATGGATGTGTCCCTGCTGTAACCCCACAGAGTTATCACGAAGACTGAGGTCACTCCTAGCACTCCAGTGTTGAGGGAACGGGGATCTGTACATGGGAGGTGGTCATGTTTTCAGCACAACGGAAGCTTCCCCTCGGCTACACTGGCTTTGATAAAGGGCAAGCCCCATGAAATGACTTCCTTGAAAGAGAGATTAGTTCTGCTCCGTGACTAGTTTAGCTTTTCTTTTAGTTGCAGAATTAGAATATGGTTTATGCCGAACAGCTTTTCAGTTGAAGAAAAGCCTCTCCTTCTTCCCACCGCTCCAAAGGGCATTTACATTTCCTAGTGAGGTAAATGTAGGGCCCATCTCTAGGCTTCTCTTTGCTTGTGCCTATAATGCACACCACCATCTATAGGACAGATGGATGCACAACAGAAACCTGCACCTTGGGAAAAAGACACTTTGCCTCTTTAAGTCACTGGTTAGCCTTTTGCCATACATGCCAGTGTGGATGAGAGAGAGTTAAAAAGACATCTGAAAGATGCTGATGAGGGTACAAGCCACAGGCAGCCTGCACAAGCCAGAAGCAACAGCCTTCAGCAAAACATAGTGAAGTGGCCCAAATCCCCCCTGATTTCTATAGGATTACCACTAAGACCAGTGTGAGGCTTTCATATGGAGGAAGCTGGGTCTTCAGCAAATGACACATCTGGATTTGATAAATTCGTTACTGGCAAAATCCCTCAGAAATGAGCAACATGTTGTAAAACAGAGGGCTGATCAGTCCATGTGGCCAACGCTTCCAACTCCTGCTCAAACAATGGGAGTCAGGGTTCACTGCTGCAGTTAAGACAAAACCTACAGGAATCACAAATTCCCCACGCTATAAAATACCTTTTCTTTAACAAGTTTCTGTTGTGCAAGACAAATATAGGATGCTAGTTATGCTACAAGATGCAGAAAAGTGTCCATGTGTCCCCACAACTCTAACCCAAGCCAAGCCCCAGTTGAGCTGGCGTTACACATTTAACCAGCACACAACTCTAAGAAACCTGCATTTTCAATAGGGGAAAAAAAAACCGTCACAAGCCTTCACTGCAAATTCACAGCTAAAGACATTTAAGCATCACCCAAGTTGCATGTAAGTGTCTATTAATAAATGCCATTTTCATAGAGCTGAAGGCCACGTGCTGGAACCAAGAGACATCAAATGCCTACAAAGCACAAGGGAGACAGGTGGGGTGCGCTGCGAGCCTCTACCACTCAAGTGATGAAAGGAGCTGCTTACTTCAGCACACTGCTGGTTTGAACCCTCCCTGAGCAACTTCCCTGCAGAGTCAAGAACCTGGATTACATTGCTTTATAGCCTGGCTGTGCAACTACGGTCTCTCCCCAGCCCGAGCTGCAGGGAATGTAGGTTACTTAACTGTTGGTCTAGTTTGTGAGAGGTTTGCTGCCTCCAGTGAAGCGAGGTTATATAATAAAGCAATGCTTCCACAGGTTCAGACCTGCATGTTTTGGGAAATGAGGGTAGGAGACGTGTTCTGCATGATTTGTTCTTGTTTGGCTGGTTTCTGAGAGAGAAGTTATTAAATGTTCTGCTTCCGTGGGCTAAAAGGAGTTTGCCAGAATAAGGTCAAGGCAGAAGCTAATGGACTGAAAAGTTACACTGGAGTGACAAGCAGGGAACAGAGAATCTAATGGTATTAGTGTCTTAAGCCACTGATGTTTTGCAGCTGGGTGGGTGTTCTTCTGAAAAAGACTTTCCCTTGGATTTTGATTCCACTGTAGAGTAAGGATGTTTCTCTGTAATGCTACACTTTAGCGCTCATGTTCTGCAGACCACCACAAACATGATGTTGTTTTAGGACGTGACATGGTAACAAGATGCCAACAACTGCTCCCATACGTGACCCATCGCACCTCTCCAACAAGCCATGGAAAATGGCTTTGACATGGTGCTGGATCTTTTCCTCGCTTTCAGTGATTAAAGTGCAGCAAGAGGCTGAAATTGTTATAACGCTTTTCTAGAGAAACAGTACTTGAGCAACTGCTGTAACTGGCATGAGGAAGTTCAGCAGTTGCCACCATGAAAAAAGCAGAGATTCACACTACAAACAGAAACCCAAGATCTCAGCTCTGCTTGTATATTGGATATCCAGAGGAAAGTGCTTTTAGTACCATTATCAGCTCACACAAAAGAACCTTTAAGGAAGCCGGCTGTTTGATCTTTGCCTCAGGAAATTTCATCAGCAGAGAAGCAAGGAAAGAAGTAAGAAACGAGTTTTACTCAACTCATGAACTGATTTGTTATCTGGGGCAAGCCATCTCCCACGAGTGAAACAGATACAGTATTTACTCAGCCTTCATCTGTGAGGGTGCGCCAAGTGGCAGCAATGTCACACCTTCAAGGGAACCTGCTCAGGGCTCTCTTTTCCTCACTCATTCTCCTGGTCTATCCAGGAGACAGCATCCTGATTAGCAAAGTCCCCTCCATTCTCCTGTTTGAACATGGAAAAATCAGTACTTGCAGATTTTTCTTGTTGGGCAAATACAGCAAAAGATGTCAAGGCTGTTTGTGTTCTGTCCGCAGCAGAGTGAGCAAGCTGCAAAGGTCAAGTCAAAAGATTGCCAACAGGATGAGGAGAAAGCTCTTATATACTTTACATATGCTGCCATTAACGTTGATTTTTCTTCTGTATTCAGCACATTTCTTCACTACCCCTCACATTATCTTGTCAATCTTCTGCTCCCATCAGCACTTCCTATCTTTCCCAGTTTTTCTGGCACCCAATTCTCATTTTTCTGCCACAATCTTTATCTCAATTATGTCATGGCTTTCAAGTTGCAATTCATTTAGAGCGCTACAAAATTTACACCAGGCTCCGAAAACAAGCACTTTTTGTCTAATAAAAGATGCAGGGTTTCACCCTGTCCTTTCTTCTCGCTGAAGGGCTGTCTGGCATCTGGGAGAGCTTATGACTTACTGCACAGAACAGTTCAGTTTAGTTTGTGACTTTGAAACAAGGAACAGAAGCAGTAAGAGAATTTTCTCTTCAGATGAAGATTCTACTTTTGGGCTTTTAAGAAGAACACAGGAAGTTAGTAGCTGTTCAGGAAACAAACTTATTAGGAGCAAAGTAAACGGGAATATAATCCTCAGGAAAATTCTGAAGTCACTTTGTTTCTGAAGGATAAACCAAAAGCAAGGTTTATTAGCAAGGACTCCAACACATAAGCTTCACCTGCAACAGCAGCTGTGTCCAAGGACACAGAGCAACTAACTACAAGTGAGCAGTGAAGGACAGCAGATGAATTTGAAGAGGTGGCTTTACTTGTTTTGGGATTTCGGGCATCTGCAGGATTTGCAACCTCAAGACCACAGCCCCATAAAAGGGGTCCAAAAGATCAAAAAGATCTAAGCAAGCAGATCTATCCTCAGGCACGCAACAGTCTCAAAAGAGATTGAAACTAGGGTGAAGGGAGCATCACAGACCTAAAGAGAGGACAAGGTTGGTGTCTGTCTTTATCACAACCCAGCATAGTGCATGGTGGAGAGGAGGAAAGTCTACCTTAAATCTTTCACACAAGCTCCAGGCTGTGCTTCAAAACAATTTGTACCTCAGTAGTGAGGACACAAATGTGCCCCCTTTTTCCCCCCCGATGACCCCCGATTCACAAAATTCACATTTTGTTATTCTGAGTGCAAGCAGAAACTAAAAGGGAGTTGTTTCTCTGGTGGTACAGTGCCACATTGAGAGCCTCGGTTGTAGGAAGGTAAAGATTTAAGTGAAATGTATACAAAACGTATACAACAGTCTCCCACTCTGGACATGTGCATTACATACTCTACAGGTATCAGGTTCAGGGTTTTTTTTTATTGAGTCAAATCTCCCCCCGCTGAAAACCAGTGTCTAATTGCAGAGACGGTGTCAGCAAACTGTGCAAAGCTTCCCTGGCATTACCTTCTGCAAGAAGATTAGGGAAGATACCCTAAATAATTTTGGGGGGGGATATTTATGCTCCTTGCTCAGTTATAAACAATACAAGTTTATTACCATGAATATTTTGAAAAAAACCTAGAAAATATGAAGTAAGGAATCCAGCTCTTGCTGAGACAGCGCATTACAGTGGAACTAAGGGTAATTGGTGGATAGGTCACGTCACTCAGATTCCGAGTGCAGCACCCTCCTGTAATACAATCTGCACATATGAAATACATTTGGTATTTTATTAAGTAAACAAAGCAGTTATCAGTGCACATTTTAAGCAGCAAAAAAAGAAAAGAAGCACCTCAGACTTTCATACCGTAACAAAAGTTCTGTGGAAGCTGCATTTTATTTGAAAATCCACCCATTTTTGCTAACATACATTTTAATATTTTAAACAAAAATAGAATCTGCAGAGACAATGCAGCAAGTATGCTTAACTCATGTACAGAATTGCTTTCATATCGTTGACTATCCTTCTGAAGGCCCCACTCCACCCAAAAGTTATGATGTATTTACACAGAGCACCGATCAACAGTGCGGCTTTAATTCATCGTTAACTAAATACCCACTAGACATATGTAAGGAAGCTACTTCCCCTTCTTTTACTTTTGAAAGGTACGTGAGCATAAACGTGGCACTAGCCAAATGAAAAGGCTTTCCCCTCCCCAACACACAACACCTCATTTTATTTTAGGTTTTTTTTTTTTTTTTTTTTTACAGAAAAGAAGGAAAGTCTTAAAGTGAAAGCAATTCCTCACATTCATTTTGGAAAGGCCTTATAATGTCAAATGTAAAAATAATGACATGCCAAGCACAAAGCAATAAAGTTCCTTCCCAATGCACTAATGCTGAATTAAAAACGTAGTGCTTCTTCTAGTCAGTTAACTGTTCCCTTGCAAAACCCTAGGCACAGAATTGACTATGAGGATTAACGCATCTTACGGCTCTTCCCTAATTCCCATGTGTACTGAGAATTCATTAGATTCAGACCTTGAAAATATTTAGTGCTCTGTATGTCAGCTGAAAAGCATTCTGAATCAGATTCATTCTTTGTGGATAAAAATCAGACATACTGTATACACCCATACTCATTTTCATAAGGAGGTTTTTGATACAATATTAATGTTAAATTGATAATCATAAATAAATACAAACAATAATACATAAGGAATGTCTACTGCAAACTGAATATATAATTCTTTTAAAAAAAGTTAATTTCCATTACTGCTGTGCCTACATTTGTGAGGACTGAAGAAAAGGTAACTGCAGAATTAAGAGTTAGGATTTGAGCCTCCCCCGCCCAAAGTCTTGTTTCGAGTTACAGTAAAGGACACATCTCCATTCCAGCCAGCATTTCCAAACACCAATCTCAAACTCCAGAACAAAGGCTTCTCTTTGTATGTTACCGATTACGGATATTATTAGAAGCTGAAAGGATTGACGAGTTAATCACCAGGACAAAAAATAGATCTCAGTCTTAACTCATGGCGATTCTTGGCTTTGCGTCATATATTGATGTTTTCTTATGGAGCTGTCCCAGGTTCCTTCATTGGTCTTCATCATTTCACTGCATCAGTTAACGGAAGAGGAGAGTTTGAGAGACTGAAGTTCATTTCTTTCCAGAAGTGGGGGTTTACTGGTGAGCACATCTTTTTGGAAACGTTCCGTTCTCTTCCATCTAACTCAGTTACATAAACTGAATCTGGAAAGATTAAAAACTCTCATGAAGTAGGACTTCACTATAAACCTGTGTTTTATTCAAAAATTTCCACTTCAGAAGACCAAGCTACTACCCCAAAAACTGAAGTTTTGCACAAAAATTAAAATTTTACAAAATCAGGACCAGAAAACAAAAAGCCATCAGGATGTTTTTCCAACTACACCAGCCTTTGGAACACCTCTTTGCATTAAGCTGTCTTGCCCAGCAGTAAAAGACAAACCCTACCTATCCATGCAGGATTGTCACCAGCGGCAGCGTAACACAGACCGGCATAGAATCACAGAATTGTCAGGGTTGGAAGGGACCTTAAAGATGATCCAGTTCCAACCCCCCTGCCATGTGCAGGGACACCTCCCACTATAGCAGGTTGCTCAGAGCCCCAGCCAGCCTAGACATCATTATGAAGAGAACTCAAGGTCATATTTCGTGCTGAGCCAGAGGAAGTGCACAAAGAAAAGGAGATGCTCTGTGCAATACTCTTTTCTTTACACTAGAATTCTTTACACTATGTATGCTTGATTTTTTTTCACGTTTTCACTCATTTTAGTATTTAATTGCCACCTGCCCCTGATTGATAAAAAACTCCAGTGCACGTCTGTACCAAAAGGTAACCCTCACATGCAGGAAACAAGTACCTCTTTCTCCATGAGGTGAACTCTTTGTTCAAGCAACCTGGTGAAGTGCTGGAGCAGACTGCCAGCAGCAGTCAGGTGTTTTGCTGCTAACCATGGACCCTAAATGTTTTCCCGATGAAACGGCAAATACCAGGTAGCACCAGTTCAGAGCACTGTGGGTGCTGGCTCTTGCAGTTCAGAAGGGAACTAACAACCTTTATTTCCAACGGACTGAAGCAAAATGACTCGATAGGGCCTTTAAACTGCTGCAGTTAAGTATAGAGAGTTTCCAAGTCACTTCCACAATGCTTCCAACTCAACATGACTTCTTTTGTTTTCTTCAGAAACAGTTCTAGTCATGTTAATAAAACCTAAATTAAAACTTTAATTTTGTTTTGTATCACAAAAAACCAGCATCTCCCCAGAATAATGGACAATACCTAAGTTGTTCTACAAGAAATCCTGGAGAGAGAGCTCTGCAAAGGGATCCTTTCCTGAGGCTCTGTGAGGACTCTGACTGGAAGGGCTGGATGCTGCAGACAGCTAGTAGGAAAGACGACAGAGAAAGGGAAAGAAAAAGAAAAAAAGGTCTCAGAATGACAGAATATGAAAGCTGAACGTGTAATGAAAGGACGAAGGGAGGTTAAGAGGCAAACTTGGCAGAAATCAACTACTAAAACAAGGTCATATGGACAACAGAAAGCCTCTCCAATGGTTGGTGTAATGCAGAAACAAGCTGGACGTGACCCTCCAGAAAGGGCACTTCACCTGGCATTTGCCAAATAAGCTGAAAACCTCGCACTTTCACAGCAGCTTGCTTCAAAAGAAGATAGAAAACATTAAGCCCGAGTCCTGTGAAACAGCTTAGCACTCGCCTTGCTTTACTGGCAAAGCTACGTGCTATCAGGGGAGATGAAGCTGGGGGTCTGGCCAGAGCATGGCAGCTTTCCAGATGCCTTCTCCAGAAGAAACAGCTCTCGGCACCTTTTCCTCTCAAAATTGGATGTGTATAAAAAGAGGCTGGAGACCGAGACAAATAGTCTATAATTTGAAAAATCACATCCCATAGCCACATACTTAAAGCACTGCACTACAAATTCAGCCATATAAAGCACATAATTGAAAAGCAGGTAACACTGGAGTTCCAGCTGCTGCTGCTGGAAGAGACCAATAATCTGCAGGATGCAATTGCAGGGGTATCTGCTATTTGTTTATTGGGGTTGTTTTAATTTTTTGTTGTTGGTGGGTTTTGTATTTGTTTTTTAAGCTTTCTTGCTTATTCTTAGTGCTTTCCCAGTTACAAATGGTGCTGTATTAAATTCTGTTTGCTCTCCTCCCTCACAGAACTTGCGTGTTTTTGCAGTTACAAATAAACCAGTCAATTTTCTCTATTTCAGGTTCCATCACTTCAACAGTTTACTCATAAGCAAGGCACTAATTGCTGGTGTGTACTTGCACTTCATACCCACTGCAAAAAAACATCGTATGAAGATGTATTTCTTCTGGAAAATGTGCCAACCCACACATGACAGGGGACGTGCTTATGGGAACTGACTTGCAGAAGTGCCCAGGGTGCAAATACTGCCATTGCAAATTTAAATTTTTCATGTTAATGCTTATCTTGGAAAAAGCATGTGGGGAGAAGGAGGGTTTTTTTTCAGGATCTCTATCTGGGTTGGAATCTACCTCCACTCCCAGTGAGGCACTTGGATCCAGCCCCCATAAACAGATTATGGAAGAGTCATGAGACAGAATGGGAAGTGCTTGAGAAGCAATTTCAAGATGTCAGCAAGTTCCCCTTTGAAACTTGGTTCTTCCCTTTGGAAAGCCATAGCTCACACACCCACCACTCTCCAGGATTTGAGCCAGACTAATGATAAAGTCCAACAGAGTCATCACTTCAGCAAGGCATGCCTACTGTGACTTGATTTCATGAGACATTCTTCCTCTCCATGGGCAAATGGTTTGAAGTTACATATTACAAGTCCTGTTAAACTGAGTTGGCAACTCTCCAATTGATATCAAGCCCAATGTAACGTCCCAGTTTGAAAGCAGTGTGGAAGACTGGTAGGTTTAGAGCTCTGTCATTTGTGCAATGTCAGCATGTAACCAGAAACAGAGGTGAAATTTCAGAAAGCCTGTTCAGGTTAAATACTGGGGGGGGGGACTGGACAACATAGGTTCTAGATGCCACAGCCGAATTCTGATGGGACACAGTATCTTACAGTAAATACTTATTTTAATGTGATTCCTCTAATTATTAAAAAGGAGGCCTAAAAATAATGTATAGTTGGGTTCCAACATTGCCTCTATCCAGAACAATGCTCATATGTGAAAAGCAGGACCTACCTTAGCAGTTTCTGAGGAGAAGGATGTGAACACCAGCAGCCCTGCCCAACAGCTGCTCTAGGGTTAATACATCTAGAACTGTGGGCTGAGCCTCCTACCTGCCCAGCATGCGATCTGAAATGCAATGTACTGTGCTGGACCAGAGCCAAGGCACAGCCTCACCTCCGACAGCAGTCACCTCTCACCACTTCCAGTAAAGACGAAAACTCCCCAGGAGTCACAGTGACACAGAAGAGCCCATCTGTAAGTGAGCATTGTGCTGATTGCCATCATTAGCTAGATACTGGTTTCTCATTAAACGAGCCTGTCAAGCTGTTTTAGCATATATTTTAGCATTAGTGTGTCAAAAGGAGCGTCTGTAAAGTCTACTCTGTCCTGAAATACCCAACTACTTCTCCTAAGGCTCCGTCCTTTTGGGGGTTATCAGGCTAGAATATGTAACATTTATAGGCATACCCCTGATCTGTCAGTATTGTACCATCCTATATTAGCCAAAGTGACAGTGTTTTTGCTGGTGGTGAATGGTCAAGTCCTGCTCTTGTGCATTACAACACCCAGGCCTTTCGATGGATAGTTATATTCCTGTTAACTTTACATCATTTGGCTCTGGCTTGTCTGAAACATTCCGTGTTTGCCATCCTGTATCACGTCTGCCATCACGCTGGCTCCCCTTTAACTGGATTTGGACCATTGATTCAGCCCGGCCCTTCCTCATACACACGCTCAGCCCCACCAGCTGAAATCAAACACCTCCAACCATTCTCACTGTTTAAGGTAGCACTGCGTAATATTTTGCAGTAAGAAAAGCCTGGTTTCTTTAAATCATGATGAAAACTTTTCCTTCTCGAGCAGGAAATACTCACCATAAAGCAAGGTGATTTCAAAGAGAAAAAAGGTACACACCAGTTTCTTTTAGAACTATGAATACCTTCTGCACCTAGATCTTCAAAGCAGCAAATTCTAGCCTCATTCTTAAATACTTCAAAGTATTTTGCCCTAAAAGAAACCCCAAACTACTCTTACTTTTCATTGAAACAAAGAGAAATAAAGTTGCATGCCTTTAAACAGAACACGTGAAAGAGAGGCAAAATAGGTATGTCTCGAAGTAAGAAAAACAATAATTAAGACTCATCCTTAATAGTATCAAGTTCGGAACACCAGTTTAAATTAAAAAGAAACTGAACAACACTGGGGTGCCTATTTTATCAGCCTGTG
This sequence comes from Todiramphus chloris collaris, assembly GCA_025345505.1. Taxonomy (NCBI): domain Eukaryota; kingdom Metazoa; phylum Chordata; class Aves; order Coraciiformes; family Alcedinidae; genus Todiramphus; species Todiramphus chloris. Next base: position 5,241,536 of record JANVCC010000012.1, on the reverse strand, counting down.
TACACAGCAGGAGGAGTTCCCAACATGCTACAACTTGGCAATATAATTTTCAGCAACAACTTTGTTAATGGTCACTATGCTTTTATGTACCTTCAAGTTTCTCTACCGTAGACAGCAACCAAGATCTACCAGCACATTAGAGGAAAGTGATATAATCTGGTGCATTAAATGAAAATAATAAAAACCAGTTCAGTTTTTGGCCATGAGGATATCACGGACAAAACGTGTACTGAATAATGGTGTTTAGTGATGCATGTGGAATGTGGGCAGCTTTAACTGCCTGCCTTTCAGATAACCATTACTTCTTTGAGATTTGTTTACTTACCCCAAGAACACATTTTTATTTCTTTATTTTATTATTTCTGACACAACAGGAGCAAGAACTACAGCTAAAGAGACAAGTATGCTCTCAGAAGAACCTGAAGACTAAGCAAACAGTAAACTTAGTGTAGTAATATTGTCATTCTGCTCGGTGGCTGTACGTTGGTAATGCCATCTCTGCTGTCTATAGGGAAGCAGCCTTTGTATCATTTAAGTTGCTTTACTGATGTCAGACTTGTGAAAACACCTGCAGGCAACACAGACTGTGTGTCCCAAGGAAAGGCATTCCTGGTCACACAGCAAATGCTGATTCAAAGGCTGTGCTTTCTACCAAATTAATTCTCCCAGGAGCTAAATCCATTGTCAGATAAGCACCATAAATACAGCTCTACACACCTCACTTGTGACTAATTCCTCCGTCCTGTTACGACAGCCAGCTGGGGTTCAACCTAGAACAAGCCCTGCAACATCAAATGAAGCAGAAAGGCTCACTTAGGTATTTGCACCTACCTACCTGTTTATAAATGAATTGGGCAAGTAGGTAGATTTATTTTATTTTATCTTTTTAGGGACATTTCAAAATTGATGTTTCAGGAATTGCAGAAAACTCTTATTCTTGAGGAACCTTTACCTTGTTCTGTATTTAAGAAGTGTCATACACACATTTCTCCCCTTGAAAGCATATAAAACCCATGTGAAAGGTAACAAATCACTTGGTCTTCAGTGACAATGAATGTGCAAAGCACCCCTCAGAAGACCAAGAGAAAGTCAGTTGAAAACTGCACTTGTATCTAGGGAAATAACAGCATCCCTTTTAGATAACGCCTTAAAAATAAATCAATCTACCACAAGGCTCTATTTTAAGGAAGACAACAGACATACTGCCCACCGGCAGCACATAGCAAAACCTCTCCTGTTAAAACCATCAGATTCAGGTACTGGGAAAGTTTTGAGGCTCTTTTCCCTTCCAATCCACTGCTGAATTCTCCTCCCTCCGCACTCCAGTACCCCAAACCACACCAAGATATAACTAAGCAAAATTATAAACAAATGTTTTCACTCCCCCATAAAGACAGAGCTCTTTATAGTAAGATCACAATTCAGTCCTGATATTACATTTTTCTAGTAGAGTCATGATGTACACAGCGTGAATTCTGACACTGAAACATTTAACTAGTAAGTAAAACCACACTGTTAATAGTGGAGTTCCAACCTACCAGCTAAACCTGGCTCTGCCTTTACAGTTTGCAAACACAACAAAGCCTTAATGACCTCGGCATTTCTGAAAATAGTATGAAGGTGCTCAGGGTTGCCCATACCCTCTCCACCCTGTTGGTTTTTTTAGTGTTCCTCCTACTGCAAAAAGCTATCTTCAGATGGCTATGGGTTAAAAAAATGTGAGTTCAGATAGAAACTTCCCAGTGACAGAAGTTTGCAAAACGAACAATAAAAGGTATTTAACTCCAGTACTGATAAAGTCAGTTCTTCTCAGCATTTGTTTGCCAGAGTAATGCGTCGGCACACTCTGTCATTCCAGTACATGAGGTAATGAATCTACACACAATATGTCTATCACAAGGAGCAGGAAAGCAGGAAGCTTAAGTAGCACTTCATTTTGTGTACCACCTGACTGAACAGGGAAAGGCCAGGTAGATTGGTATAGTAACTGTCTTCACTGTGCTGCAAGTATTGTCTTCTGCAAAAACACCAAGGAATACGAAGACCTTTGGAGAACGCAACCGTGAAAACAAGACGTGCCATGTGCCTCCCACAGAGGGGTCAGTACTAACAGCTAAGTGCCAGGTCCAAGTTTCACCAGGTTTGACACCATGTTCTTTTCAAACCCATCTATAATATTCATAGACTTAAAGAGCTACATACACCCTGTGTGTCCCTTGCAAAATGCTGTCAGATAAGTACGCAGTCTACATTTAAAAGTTTATAAAGTGACCACGTCTGCCAGTAGATGTAATCTAATACTTTTCAGTGTAACAGGTCAAAGAACAGTGTCACAAACTTTTCAAAAGGCTCTAACAGTGCAGTCTCACAAAGCCACACTTAGAGGTGAAGAATCAGAGAACTGGAACTTTGGGGAAGAAGCCTGTCTTCAAACAGCACAGACATTAACTACTGTTCTTTCACCAAAGCGTTGAGGATAACCTCAGTCACATTTCCAGAAAAGCAATGCTTTAAAATGCTATCCTCTGTTTCTGGAAAACAAACTTGGTGCTACAACCCTGGACATAAGAAGTGAGGAAACAATCCTTATGCGAACTACATGGCTTGTGCAAATACATTTGTCCAACACAAAAAAATTAATCCTTTTAAAAGAAATAGACCCAGCTGTAATTTGTTCCTAGCACCTATGATTTTGAATACACACACCTGTGCTCCTGGTACAGGGCCAAAAGGGTTTGGTGGTCTCATGACTGGCTGACTGTATATTAAAGTTGGCTGTGTCATTACTGGTATTCCTCCCATCTGTGACGGCTGAAAAAAAAAAAAACATCCAGACAACATCAAATCACACATAGCATTAATACATTGCAAGTATTTAGGGAGAGAAAGGAAAATAGGTGAAAGGTCTTAGTTATATTTGACAAATGCAATCATGTAAGATCTTCCCATGATATTCTACACAAAGGTTACTAGATAGGACCATTAGTGTCTCTTCAAGGAATACTCTCAGTAGCAACTGAGCCCATTTCATCTCTTGCTACAAAGATCTGAAACACTAAAATACTTGAAGCACAAGCCTTTGGGAGCAAGAGGACCAGCAGAAAAAGGAGGTCTGACAACACCTCCCTGTCTACCTTCAAAAGGCACATGAGCAGTTTTACAGACGTCAGTGCAGAGCTGAAAGACTTCAAGAAAAACTGAAAACAGAGAACTATGTGTACAATTAATGTTAAGCCATTATACAATCAAAGTTTAAAGTGTTACTGACACCCTGGCTGAGCCAAATTAAGAGTTTAACATATATTAATGGTCTTAGCAGTCAAGTTTTATTTACTTAATGGAGACACCCATCTCTGGTGCTGCTTTTGGCACTTCTCTCAGGCTTGGGTTGATACCCAGCAGCAGTCCTATCCAAGCAATCCCCAATGCAAGCAGCTTTTCCTTGACTAATCCTGGTACTCCTGTTATGCCAAACAGCGTTTTGGGCAAACACCCGTTCAAGAAACTGATGCTGATGAACACACACTATAAAAAAAAAAAGTTAAAAATAACTGCTGGCACAATGAAGCAACTAAAAAATGCTAAGGTACTAATGAAATTGCCTGTCCCAGTATGTCATAACCAGGGGAAAAGCCTGCTACTGGACTGACACTTCGAAATGGCCATGCTTAGAGTTGTGGTACCTACTACAGCTTTTAGGAAGAAATGAAACATAAGGGTTGTAAAATAGGTCAAGGTTTCGGAGGTTCCAAGTAGAAAATGTTCCGAGTAAAGTCTGAATGAGCCAGGACAGTTTTCAGGATTTGTTATAAAGTCTGCAGGTCATTCTGTAATGGCCATCTCACCCATCTGCTCAGACGTTGCAAGCTTTTGAAGAAGTAACAGCAACTCAGGGTAATAGAGCCATAGCTCCATTAAACTCCAGCTCCTGTTTCACACTGGCATTTAAACCCCATGACGAAAACTGCTTAATGAAACATGAAAGATTACTTTCTATACACTACATGTTACCTTCCCCAGCTGCTGAATCTAAGTAACTAAGAGAATGTTTCCAGTACCATCAGTGCAAAGTTGTGTAGATCAAGTTTGAATTAACACTAGAAGTGGTTTAACCACAAAGACCTTGCACAGAACAGACTGCTGGAGTTCATGGGTGAGGAATGGCAACATGATACTCTCAAGAACACTGCTGGCCACTTTACAGTTCACTAACCAAGCATGTACAAGTTGGAAATCATTAATCTGATTTGATTACATGGTCAAACATTTAGCTTCTTTTTGTTATATTAATCTGTGAATTAACATATTAGTATAATAAAATTAGCATTTAATCTGTTCTAAGGAAGTTCTCTCCCCTTTTATTCACCCAAAGCTGTACTATTTCAAAACCATACTAAAAAAGAAGAGTTAAGGCACGTCATTTTCAGAAATATTTTGAAGTTTGAGATCAGAGCAGAAATTGAACAGCTTCTCAGAGCAACAAGCAGCAAGGTCAGGGTTATGTCAGAAGCCTTCCAGTATTCAATCTCCCTACGAGACTCAATTCTCAACAGATAACCACAACACACGGCGGTGTCACAAACGTGCAGTTTTGTAGCATCGATCCTCACAGATACCTTTTACCTGAGGCTGGGAGCAAGTATTTAAGGAAGGTTTCACTCCATCAATAAAATATTCCTGTTGTGAATGCAGCTATACTGACATGATGGACTTACTTCTACACCAGTAAAGCCCACCAAGAATAGATGCTGCCTTAGTTTTAAAAAGTTTATGAAAATCTAAGAAAGGGTAGACTTCATTGGAGGTTACACTGAAGTAGTTCAGAATAAAGCAACTGGAGCTGAAACTCAGTCTAGTAAAACAGCAGAAAAACAACAGCTACCAAACTACAAACAATCAAATGATACACAGTGTCCAACTTGTGATTCACAGAGGAGTTCCACTCACCATCCCATAGCCCATCATTCCTGTTGGCGTTGTGGCAGGATATGCCATGACAGGTGGTGCCTGGTGTGAAAAACAGTGGTGAACTGAGAGGAGAAGACATCAACAGCATACTGGTAACACATTGCTTTCTAAGGGTCAACTGCAGCACTTAGCCATTATGAATACAGCAAAGAATAAATAGGATTTGCAGTCTTGTGTGCATCCAAATTATTTCAGAAGGAGTATGATACCCAAGCTAAATTTTCTAGGCTATCTTGGCAAATCTATAATTACGTATTTGCTTTTAACCTGTTAGGATTCTGGCTGACTAAACTAAATGGCAAGCTACTGTCCCTTCAGCATCCTGTTTTAAAGAACACAGCACGAGCCACAAGGAAGTTTGAGTGAAAATATCCAGGTAGCGGAGTAATTTTTTTTAGTTCCATGAAGTACATACTTATATTTCAATATCAGAAGCAATGGTGTACAGTAAATCTTCAGAGAGAATTTTACAGATTCAAAGACCAAATTATGATTGCTTCTGCTGACATGACAGGAATTCTCTTAAGCCAGGTTATACAAACTCTGGGGATTCTCCTACCATGCTACAATATAATTCAGGTCTAATATGAATATCCAACTGGAATTGCCTCTAACTCACCCAACTAAGCACAGTGAATTTGAACAGGTTACAAATCTCAGTACTTGGAAAGATATGTTTGTATTACCCTTAACATAAGATAACTTTCAGAAAATTACAGTAAGACTGCTGTCAACAGACAAAACCTGGGGGGAAGCTAGGTTTTGTAAACAGCTTGGCAACATACACATAGAAAAAACAGACGATGACTCTTAGAAATAAAAATATATTAAGACAGTTCTTCACATTCTAACCATATCCTTCATTCTACAGTTACATTATCTACTTTCTAAATTAGTATTAACTCTTATAAGGACAAAATATTGGGGTATTTTAGTCTATAAATTGGTCCTTATAAATATTCAGATAACTTGCTGCCTATCCACTCAGCCTCCTGTTAAGTCTCTCCTTGAATCAAAGTCTAATTTTCATGTTCTTGCTATGGGAATTAATATTCATGACAAGACACAGACCATACGCATTGCTTAGTACACAGATATTATTGATACAGAAAAGAGGGAAGTGACAAAATATTAATAGTACTTGATTAATTAAAGCAGACAAAATGTATCATCAAGAGTAGAACATCAGCAAAGCTGCTTCTGAATTCCGTTCTAAGATAATCAGCTGCCTTTTCATAGATAGTAGCTCGGGTCACTGGCATTTCAATTGCCATCAGAACAGATTTCCCTGATGAAGGATTATCCAGACTGTGTACTATCCATGTATTTCACACAGCTGGCAAAGCTATCCTGAAAATTACTTCTGTTTTGTTTTGCTTGTGTATCCACACCTACACACACAAAAACATGCTGACTATTTTCTGAGTGCTCAAGTATGGACCTACCATCCTTTAGTTACAGAGCAACCCTGTAATAAAAACAGAACACAGGGAAAGACCAATATCACTGCTGACAAAGAAAAAAACATAAGTCCTTTGAAATGAAAGACTGCATTCCTCAGAGAGCAAGCACAGGTTGTTGCTTGCCTTTTGTAAACTATCAGCATGGGTTTTCTTTTTTTTTGTACGAGCAGTAATGACATCTTGGTCACCCCCCACTAAGGAAAAAAAAAAATTAAAAAGAAAATAGTAAATCAAGATCTACCATAAATGTGGATAAAGTGCCAAGTGTAACAGAAGCCCGTGAGGTTTCATGCAGTTATTCAAACACAAACATTTTTATCTTCATTCAAAATTCACCAAGTGCATTGAAGGCAGCACAGACACACACCCGAGCTCTCTGGCAGCAAATGGTACAGTTTAAAGCGAGGAAAAATAATCTTGGTATTTCCCATGCCATCATTCGAGTCAAGAGCCTGCAGACCACCTATGACGCTCGTATATGCTAGGAAAAGCTCAATTTTTGGCACACCAAAGATTTTTAAAATGAGAAATGTGTAAATAGCAAGAAGGTTATGAGATTCTGCAACAGCAGTGGTTAATATCAGCATGCCAGTCGATTGCAAAAAGGCTGTGGGTAGTTTCACTTACGTATTGTGGAAAATGCATGCCATTCTGTATTTCCCAGGGAGAACAATTACATAATGCAATAACACTGGATTAGAAGCAAATACTTACACAACGGAATATACACAGATAGCATTTTAGTTCACAAATACATTAAATGTTTACCCCAACACGTTCTTGCGATCCAAGTCATTTACTGAGACAACGTAACACCTGTGATACTGTCATCATTCTTGGGCTTGTAATTGGCTTGCACAGTCCATTTATTTGGTATATGCCTTTTTTCCAAAGACAAGAAAGCCTTATTTTCAAAAGCATATTTATTTAGCAAGCAGCAGCAACTCCACAATAAATAGACCAGCAGAGGAAGACAAACTCCCCCTCCCTCCCAATTATGTCTGGTTCAAGATTGTTAACAGAACAGTTTCACAGGAAGACAAGTGTCTCAACAGTATCTCTATATAATAAAGGCTGTTAAAGGTAATGACTTATCACAAGAAGATGTATATATAAGACATGAGTTATTAAACAGATTCAAGCACACAAGTAAACTCAAACCACCAATCATTAAAGCAGGTGAGAAATTACACTTTGATATCTATGCACCCTCTAATACAGTCCACAAACATTTCTCCCTAGATAAAGGTAGTGAGCTGGTGGTGGATCCAGAGAGACAAGCTCTCTCTTGCCAAATCCACAGCACTGTGTTACTACACTGTGGATTCAACCTCCCCCAGTCAGTTACAGAGTCAGATGCAATAAATCCTGGGGGGTGGTTTGTTGCCTGTTCTGTTCATGTACATTTCTCCAGGTCATTGGTGAAAGGGTGAGTAGGATTCACATGCAAAAAAGTTCTGTTAGCATTGTGAAAACTACTCATGTAAACAACCTCATTTTTAGTTTGTTGTTTTTTGGTTTTTTTTTTTTTAACACATAAGCAGAACCCTTTTCTCTACATGCTACCCCTGAGTCCTTGCAATACTATCTGCTACAATAGACACTATGAAGTTGATCATTAAAATTGGCATGCGTTAAAAACAATTGCAAACAAGTACATTAACAAAGCTGTAGCCACATCACTGCACAGACACCTCTGTGAGTATCAGGAGGATTAATCTCTCAGCTTATTCTCGCCCCCAGAGCGAGCCGAGTTATAATGTTACACATATTTGAGGTATCAGTACACCTGAAGAACATCAAACTTCTCACACTTCTAGTTTTCTAGACTGAAGCTCCCCAACCCCCCCCACCCCAAAATGGAATGCACAGTTTTATGTCAGGTGAGTGAAACACAGAGGCTGCCTGCTATCTTGCCATGAGAAAGGCTGGTCAAACACTACTGAAGTCAGTAAAATAAAAGTATTTCCTAGAACTAAAATTATTTACTATAACTATTTACACAAACTATATACTAGAACATCACAGTTAAGAAAAATGAATCCAAGCATCTTTCTCAACTTTCTAACACCCTTTTACTACAAATACAGATAATTTTCAAATTTCTCTGTTATACATCAGCCTGCATATCAAAGTTGCAGGGAACTCGTTATTTTAAAATGACCATTTGCTTACCAACGTTGGAGCATTCCATGCAGTTGTAGGTGCAATCTTGGGTTGCCAGTTGGAACCACCTGTTAGTTTCTTTTCACCTGGCTGAGTCCAGTTTACATCACTTGAAATAAATTTTTTAAAGAATTGTTAGAAAACATCAGATTTTTTTACAAAAACGTCTGAAGTTAAGAACAGTTTCCTCTCAGAAATATGGCTTCTTTGGTAAGTGAAAAAACTCATTTAGCAAAGAAGTTGGCAAGAGGTCACATGACAGCTTGTTTTGGGTAGAAAAAGTAAGGTAAGATGTTTATCATAAGCCACCTCAGCTTTATCTAACTTCAGTCAAGCTCCCCCATACAGGTAAGTTACTCTAGCTGACTTTTCTTGGGTTGAGATAGTCTAGTTAGGAGCAACTTCATACTGGATTTCAGAATTAGCATGGATGGTACTGATAAGCCTGAAATTTGCTAATCACGTTCTCAACTTGGCTGCTAGAGCAGATGTTCTTTATTCTAAAGTATGCCCTGCTGCAAAATGCATTTGTCTAAAGGTCAAGCACAACTCAGAGGCTGTAGTTTCACTATCTTTAATACAGCTCTGCACACACTCGGAGCACAAAAAGTATTTATAAGCTGTGCTAAGATTACCTACAACTACTAAAAAACACCTTGATGAATTAATTTCCTTAATATATAAAGAGTCTGAAATGACATCCTGCCTCCTATTATCAGTGTCACAACCATTCAGTCTACAGCCACCTTCCAACAGCTCTCAACAACTCATTGTATCTTGTATCAGAAACAGAAGTACAATACCAAATGTGCTTGGAATAGTAATGTTATGATGTTACGCACAGGACTGGACCTGTACTTTCACAAAATGTTACTATCAAAAAAATCAACATGCTCTACTTCTGATTAAGCATACTCACTTTTTAGTCGTTCCATTTCCAATGCCCAAATCTGTCAAAACACAAAAAGACACTACTGAAATTCTATTCATTTAAAAGGATCAAGTAAGTATTCATATGTTAGTGGTTCAATACTTACTGCCTACAAGATTGGCTAAAGATGAATCCAGATCATCTGATACTAATTTGTTAGGTGGTACTTTGGCAACTGGAAGACTCTGGTTTTGAGAGGCCACTGTTGGTTTTAGGAGACCACCAAGTTCATCAAAGCCTTGGAATGATAAACAAAAGAAGTGATTTAGAATCACAAGCCTCTTGTGAAGGTCATGACATTCAATTACACAGACGGCAAGTTCAACACAGGGGCTAAAACACAAAATCTAAGATAGTGATGCTACACTGTACAAGAAGGATGAAAACCTATTATGCCTCTTGATAAAGGAGACATTTACTCTAGAAAGGAGATTTCACTTTATTAGTTTAACATGTGACAGGAATTTTACATTGAATGGATTAACAATGACTGCAATCAAAAAATGTATAACAAAACAAGGGATAAATACCTAAAATATTTCAATTCTATAAAAACGCATTTGCTTTTAGTGGATCACTGGTTTGCTCAAAAAAACCCAATCTGATGTCAAGAGTTCAATGTCAAACAACCAGAAAGTATTTACTTTCCAGATGCTCAAAAGAACAGAAAGAGTACTAACTGTGACTACAATCCAAATGAACTGTGTATGTTTTAATAATGTATTATTTTCTGAAATAATCTTAACCTTGAAAGAGCAACATGTAAGCAAAGGAACAAAAATATTTTGTATAGATATATACCTCTTCTGACCACACACTAAAAATACAGACAATTTCAGTTGACAGCATATAAAAAAAGAAGGCTGTCAATTGTGTGAAGTTTTAATGCACAAAATATTTAAGTGAAAGAAACCAATGTAATCATTTCAGCAGGGTGCACATAGAAATAGTGTGTAAGGACAAGAAAAATTGGATGAAGAATGCTGCTATTGACCTTTTAAAGTCAGCTCACTTCAGCTAGAACACTGTCACAGCAGTATGAGTAAATACAGATTAAGGGATTTATACCTCAAGAATAAAAAAAAAGTTAAAGGACATACGTCATCTGTTTTATTAAGTGTCTTACCACCAGAATCTAGGACAACATTAGAAGATTTGTTTCCAAACACAGACTCAAAGTCAACATTAAGGCCAGCTGATGGCTGTGATTGAGCAACAGGAGATGGAGTGAACCCTGGGTGGAGGGAAGAAAAACTGAATGTTTTTATAAAGCATTTCCCATGAATCCACCTTCTTTATGCAAGACAAATTAAATAAATATGTAGATTATTTAAGTACTGCAGAGAGAGCAGGAATTCCTCAGAGATCCAGATTGCACCCTGATACCAAGAAGCATGTAAGAGAAAGAGATGGAAGCAGTTAATTTACGTTTATTTGGAGTTACTCCTCAAAAAAAGTTTTGTCTCAAAAACTGGACAGAAAGGCCATAAGAGACACTCCTCCACCCCCAGGTGCTAAATCTGTAGACTCTTCACATCTTCCTTATTCTTTTACCAAATGCTTACAATAAAATTATTGAGGAAATCATGATGCTTCTCCAGGAAAAGAATCTGTCTGGACACAGAACCTGTTTCAAGATGACCTGTCTGAGGCTTATTCACTCGGTGTTTTGTTGAGCAGTTCTCTTGGATACATCTGGGGAAAGATCTAAACCAAGGCGCTTGACTAGTAACTAATAATAACTCTGGTTTTAGTTCTAACAATTTTTATAGCACTTGGGTTCTTTTTGGACACATTTTGCAGGCAGCCAGGTTTTGCAGGTAAGTTTCTAGTAATTATGGGAAGATACATTGAGTTAAAGCTAAGTTTCAACTCCTCCTCCTGTCCGAACTTACTTGGTCTTATATGTATTTGCAAAGCAGTGTTCTCCAAATAGACAATTCTTTTCAGTGCTGGGAAAACATGCATCGCATACATTGTTTAGCAGTATTGATAATTTAGTAATATGGCAATGAATACTGATTTGTTTCTAAAATGATATTTTTAAATGTTATATATGATCATGGACAAAAGCATGCATGTACATCTTGATATTCAGGCAATTACAGAAGCAATTACTTTATATGAAAAGCACCCAAAAAATGCAATGCCATCTTGAAAACTACCTCTTCGGAATTGTAACAGAAATTTTGATGATACAGAAATAAGTGAAAGTAATCGGAAGTACTCCAGCAGTAAAATGTTGCTGTGAGTGGAAATAACTAACAAGAAATATTTGTTGGATTTTGTTTAGCTTGCTGTGACAGCAGCTCATTTCAATGTTCCTGTTTTCCTGAAGTCACATTTCACTTAAGAAACCAATAACTACAGGACACTGTCCTTAAACAAAAACGTCACAGAAATTTGGACTACCTGTTTCTTCCTATTTGTCTTAAAGGAATATACAACTCATAACTCAAAAGCATCCATCTCTAGGAATTTAAACAACGTACTTTTCATTAAAAACTAATCAAAGAAAACAGCATACAGGAAAACATGGGAAGCAGAAACATGGGAAAAGATAGGGAGCAAGTAAACAAGAAAACAAAATGAGTATCTTTATGACAAGTATACCATCAAGCCGAAACAAGCCATTTCAAAGACTCTGAACTGTGCATAGGAACTCCTTTGATGGGATGTCCTGCAGCTCTTAAAACGGTGCCTCTACCAATAGAAAACTTGACCTACCGTAGCTCATACTTTTCTTTAGAAAATGGCCTTAACTGAAACAAGCCCAGTTTCCTGCTCTCATATTTTAAGAGGTTTCAAGTTGTAAGGAGCTAACAAGATGAGACAAGCCAGAAAACAAAACAATACACAGGACTCCTTTGAATCAGCTTCTGAAAAAGACCAAATCCTACTCCCAGTATCAAGCACCAGCCCAGGGCATTTTGTCCAACATGGGTGTTTTGAAAGGTGAAAAGGTCAGTGTTTTTAGGAGTTCCTTTGAGGGAATAAACCAACAAGACTTGACAGAAACTAATCATCCTGCTTTTTGGGTACGGAACAAAGGGAACAGAGTCGCACATAGTATTTAACCTTCCATTAAATATCTCTAGCTAATTTCTATTCAAAGACACACAACCAAAATGTGACTTTATGGTGTTTTTTAAGAACTAACTCTTCCACAAACCATTTATTGAAGGTATTCCTGAATCTTACATAGCAGCATGTTACTATTCCTTGTTCAATTGTGATTAGACAGATTATTACCTGCCACAGTCCATAGCCCATCTAGCAACTCTCAGGATGGTATTCTTAATACAGCATCAGTATTGGGATTCTATACAGACATGACAAAGCTAACCATTGCAAATGGTTAGCCAGTAAGTTCATACAGCAGCTACCTCTTTCTCATGTTCTGACGCAGAGCTTTGTACTAGTTTAGTGCACTGTTTAAGAGCAATATATCACCAGAAATGCCATAAGCAGCAAGAACATCCCAATCCCTTTATTTTAAAAGCTATGAGGCAGAGTAAGATGAGAAGATACTTAGAACATGCAAATCTTGTGTGTATGGTAGGTAGCAACATGTAGACTCTAATAGATCCTGAAATGGGGAGATACTCATTTCTTGTTTAGACTTTAAGCCTTAGTTTAGCACAAACAGGAAAAAAAAAAAAAAAGTACCATTCATGACAACACACCTAGCACAAGCACATGAATAGAAGTTGGAGCCGCTATAACAACACACATCTGTAGCCAGTAACATACCTACTAGATCTAGGCACATAACACATTCTAATTTCTGTGTTTCGTGGTAAGGCTGCATCCCATTACCTACCTCCAAATAGACCAGCTACAGGCGGCTCAGTGCGGAAATGAGAAGCATTAGGGTAAGCTTGAGGACCGCAAAAAGAATCTGATAAGGCGTATCACACAAAGAGAAAGCCAGGAAAGGAGAAGAGGAAGAGTTACAGAAAGAGAACCAAGATAAAACAGTGTATCTGCTATTCAAAAAAATTTGATTTCAGGTCAGTCTATAAATCCACATATATCTAATAACACAGAACAAATGGAATGAAATCAATACACATCAGACATACAGTAAGAAACAAGTCTACATCATCTGTAACACAAAAGGGAAAAGCACAGTTTCAAAGTTACAGCTATGTTAGGATAAATACTATTTCCCCCCCCCCCCCCAAGCAAATGCCATATTTTACACCCTTGGAAGGAGTGTAAAAGCTTCAAGGCATTTTTCTTATACCTGAAGTATAAGGATACAGCCCAATAGCAGATTTGTATTTGGTTGTCACAAAGGGATTTAGTTCAGTAAATGGATTGTAATGATCTAAAGAACCAGAAAGAGTTATTTTAAATCCACATTCACATTATTGTAGCACCTTGTTTGTGCTACAGCTAAAACTGCATTTACATCCCGTATATCAGTCTGTCAGGAGGCCACACTTTAGATCTAGACAGATCTTCAGAGAAAGAGACACTGGAGGGAAATGCAATGTATTAATGTCATCCATCTCCAGAGACTTCATGGCCCTTGTGTGACGAATACTACACAAACCAGCGACTGCCACAAAAACCCACCAGGCTCCTTGTCCACAGCCCTGCACTCCTGCAACTTTTTATATGGTTGCAGAACAACTTATACAGAAGAAACCAATCTGAGCAAATAATAAGCCCACTAGAAAAAAAAAAAAATGCTGCATGTCAAGTGATCATTCCACATTCAGATATGCCACACAAATTTCATTGGGAGCACAGGAAAGATCGACTAGAAGCACAAGCCAGATAATTACACACTAGTACTAGCTTGAAGTATTTGGATGCTACTGCCTCAGCCAACTAATCCTCTCTGGGAATCAGGGAGAGACGTTCATAACAAAAGCTCTTGTGCTTGATCTTGGTTGCTTTCTCCGCTAACCAAAGATAAGCTAGGAAACTGGTTATGCTAAAGGTGACAAAGTGTAGGTAGTATGAATAGAGATCCCTTTGTTTTACCTCTGTTAATGAGTATCAGAGATATCTCTATTACAAGAGTCTGTATTCTTCTGCAAAACCAAAGCCCTGTTGGTGCAGTATGATTCTCTTTCAAGTCTAGCTTTGCTTTGGAACAGAACCGACATGTAATTAATTGATTTTTAGTCTATGAAAGCTAACTGAATTCTTCATACTGGAAAGTAATCAAATTACCATGCAGCTGTGCCAACAGAAACGTTAGAAGGATTTCTAATATGACAGCCACGCTGAATTGCCACTGAAGAGTTCAACAGTTTTAAACAGGTGAGTCACTAGTTTACTGTCTAGAAAGTAAACAGTTCCAGTAGACCATGCACCAGAATGTTGTTAATACCAACACAAGGGGGGGGGCAAAAAATACCATTAAAAGAAAAAAATAATAGATTAAGCCTCCTGTGTTTAGAAAAAAAAAACCCACAACAAAAAAGCCCTATAAAAATCACATTTCAACCTGAGGAACAAACCAACAGCATTTTCTTTTCATTCTCAGGCATACATAGTATTTTACCTTAAAATTCCTAAGCATAAGAGACTGCAAGGTTGCACTCAACTGCTTTAACTAAAACTTAAGTTCCTTTACACCAGGCAGAATCCCATCTATGTAGCCAAGCAAGGATTTTAACACCATTTTGATGTCACAATTACTATAACAATTGCTAGCATAGCACAAAATCAGCCACAAATGAACTTTTAGTTTCTGAATGGCCCCACAAATATATATTAGAAACTGAAATAGTGTTATTTTTTTTTTTTTTTTTTTTAGGAAATAGGAAATTAGTTTAAAATTGTACTTTACCAACAAACATTTCATGTGTGGGTGTCCTACTGGTGAAAGTAGATACATCAGAAGACACAGACAGATGAGCAGCATCGTTAGTTTTTGTAAGGAAAGGATTTAGGTTTGGAATGGCATCATCAACACTATCAACAGTAGCAGAAAAAGGATCTGTACAATTCCAGAGAGCAAGAGAAAGAAGAAAAGGGAGATGGGTTTAGTTACACACTGCTTCCTAGGTATAGAAGAGTAAGACGTAAGCAGGTTCCAGGATGTATGGTTTTCTCCCACCATCTCTAAACTTAGGATGACCTAGCTAAGTGTTTAATTCTCAAACTGTCCAGAATTATCTGTTCTCTGCTCAAGGAAAATACTACAGCTATTAGCTACACGTTTACTTTTAAAAAGAAAAAAAATTAATATCATCTTGATTTTATAAAATGTGGTTTTTTTCCAAGTGTGTTTCATACTAAAAATTACTGTTATTCCTCTAAGCACAATGACTTTTTACTTCAGTCAGTCATGTCCTGACACTTGCAACAAATTCTCTGGAGCAGAGATGACCTCTTAGCATAAAAGACCCCAGGTGCTAAGTGAGGACTGGATGCAACACCATCCTGAGGATAGCTTTAAAAACCCAAACAAACAAAACCAGAGCTGTACTTCTCTTCTTCAAACTATGCTTATAGATTTTTCTTGTTACTGGGCATCATGAAGTTTTCAAGAGCTATTAATACACCGAGGTAGCATAAAGGCCTAAAGTACTCTCCTCACTACCCGGGGCATCAAAAGCAACAAGGTTGTAGTGGATATTCCATTGACAAAAAGCCAGCAAAAGCCTGGTCTGCTTAGAGGGACAACAGCAAGTGAGCAATGACGAGGAAAACGTTCCTTATTAAAAAAATGTTGGACTGTACTGGGAATGAAGGAAACATGGATCTATGCAAGTCAATTCCTGAGGCATATGGGAGAGTTTCAAGGTTTCCTAAAGATGGACACAATTGCCAAGCTAAAATACTCCTGTATTCCAGGATCCAAGAGATAAAACAGGATAGAAAAAGCAGACACAATACTTGTTACCAGAAGGAACCATGATTTAGCTGTCTAGCTTCAAAGCACACAAATCCTTGATGGAGAACTCAAGAACTCGCCAGTGACAGCAGCAAGAGTTGCATCTAACCCCGTTTGTTTTATCACAGTACCTAGAACAGCAAGTTACTCTTCTAGGCAAAACCACTACAGAGAAGTGTCTGAATAGTAGTTATAGATTTCAGTTTCTGTCCTTCTTTTCTTTTATTGTGTTTTATAAAGCTGGTTACATTACAGATTTATCCACAACTTCTGTAAAAACATGCGTTCAGCAGCTTCAAAGGGTTATTTTCTCATCCTGAATCTGACCTCCTGATTCTTAGCTATAAATACCACACAACTTGCTAACATGTAAGTTTGAGTCACATACAGGTCCTAAAGAAGATACAATTTTAAAACCATATAGCATTATTCTTTTCTGGCTTAACACACGCTTTGGTTTCCTTCAAGCACAAGGTATCTTACCAAGACCTGATCTCTCCTAAATTGCTTGGCTATACTGCAAGAATGAGTCAAGTACATTAAAAAGCCTCTTTCTAAATCATTCCATCAGCAAAATGTCAGTGTCAAATGCTGAATAAAGGGTAAGCGGAATAAGCTAATAGAGTATTTGTAATATGTATAATACAAACTTTTGTACTGTCTTATGTACATTTGAGATAGTACTGTCACCACCTAATGCACTTGCAGACACGCCAGTCAGCCAGTCACCTGAAACCAAGTCCCTGATTTCAAATACTGCTTGAGACTGTTGTCTGCTTTGAATGCTATTCTAGAAGCTGCAGAATAAACAGATACAACAATAAACCAGTTGAAATTATCCTTTAATCAGCTCTTGCTTGCTTTTTCTGTTGCTGCTTCACATTCTTCTGATCCTAGCGGCTCTCCTTATAATTGGAAGAATTCCAAACAGATAAGTCAAACCGATTATTTCCACACTGATACATTTGTTTTGCTTCTGAAGTTTAGGTACAAATTAATAGCTGGCAAATATACCAGACACAGCTGGCATGGTCTCTGAACAATCCCAGTAAACAGCTCAGATAAACAAAACCCCAAAAACAAACAAACAAAAAACATGAAAGCAGCTAAAAAGAACAAGACGTTTTTAACCATAATGGTTTGAAACTACTGTCTACCGGAATTATTTTATACATGTACTCAACAGGGAAATTACTACATACTACTTTCTGTTCCCAAGGTTATGTGTGGAGTTTCATGCGTTTTGACTAGTAAAACACTGCAATATTACTTTAGATTATTAAGACTTTTTCAGAAACTTAATCTGTTCCCAGATTCTCCGCTCATCTGCCTCATTCTAATTCTAGCCAGCATGTTCAGTCTCGTCCAAGTCTCAAACTTGCCAATGCTAGTGACAAAGGTAACTGAAAATTAATTGGGTTTGGACAGTTTACGTCCTTGCATATTCAGATTTTAAAAAATGCTGTCTCTCTTGACAGCAACACCTCAACGTTTCCAAAGCCCAGTTTCATCCCTGAATACACAGGACATCTGTTTGTGTCAGCAGAATCCCTCTGCACCTTCAGGCTACCATTAGGGCTTTAACAATTCGGGTGTATTTAAGAGTAATTTGAATTTTGCAAACTTCTACCTTTAAGTTACCCTACAGGAAGTATTTTACCTGAAAGAACAATGACAAACATTTTTCAGTGGCATCTCTTAGGGTTTGAAAAAGTGAGAACATACAATTACAGAACAACTCGGGGAGTTTTTCAACCTCATTAGCTTTAACATTTTTGGAAGCACAAGACAAAGGGCAGCAACTCAAACATAATGCTTTGTTAACAATTTATCCTTCCCCCCCACACCCACCTCCCCATTTTTACACACCTAAGAGCTGCTGCATAAATTTTTTTCTACAGTAACTGATTTTAGTCCATTGTAACTTGTAGCCGGTTCGATACTCTTCTCAAAGTCACCATATACACCAAATACAAACATCATCATGTCAGAAAATTACCTAAGGGAGGGATGCTGTGCAGTGGTTAGAGCACAGGACTGGAAATAGTTCAGGTTCCATTCTTGGCTCTGCCACTGACTTGCCGTATGACCTCAGACAAGTCAGTTAATTGCTCAGATTTCCCCATCTGTAAAATGTGGAAAGCACCTCATGTACCTCACCTATGTGAAGTTAGTGTTCATGTCTGTAAAGCTGAAGAGACTTTATGATTGGTTTGGGTATTTTTTATGAAAAGGTAACACAAAAATAGTGATCCCAGAATTTTAGCCTAAAATGTTAGCAGACAATTCAAAATCTTCACAGTTAATTAAATCTTAGAAGACTCTTTACCAGAAGTAACACAACATGGAACAGACTTTCAGGATCAATTTTCAGGTTAATAAAGAAATGCTAGATTGTGATGTGACCTTCAAGAGGAAGATAATTTCCCCTTTTATCTTTCACCCATAAAACAGACAAGCTGCAATAAAAGATATTTTCCAAAAAGCAAGCAAGATGAGACAAAACATTTCTCCCCTTCTCTAAACTCTAAGCCTGTTAAACATTGAAATTTCTATGCATGACTTGATATACTCCTCACTGCATCTTTCTCAAAAGATACTCTGTTCAGCAAAACTAAAAGAACAAGTAAACTACTTATTTTTGAAGCTCCCACATATTAGTATGGCCTCCATCACTCAAAATTGCATGTTATTTCCCTACAAGTGTGAGAAGGTACACAAAAAACAAAGGACACTACAAAAAGTAAGTAGGAAAGTAGAATAAATATACTGGTTATTACAAAGATATATTAGATCACTGGAAACATGTTCAGGAAAAGCTATGGCTCATAAGAAACAGCAAAGTAAAATTTCAGAACATGATTATTCTGAAGCCTACAAAACTTTCTGAAGCAGCAACTTGCATTTTTTCACATCATAAGAGAAAGCATTTTTGCAAGCATTTGATTCATAAAAAAAATAATCTGGAAATAGCCACATAGTTCAGGAGTTTACTATTTTATTAAGTGTCATTTATATAGAAAAGTAAAAAGAAATATTTTAAGAGATTTTTAATCCTCAACCAGTATAACCGATAGAACAAGCGGGCAATATGTTACCTAAGACCGCAGTATTCTGGAACACTGGAAAGCAGCAAAGAGAAAAATGGCTTTGAGTAAACAACTCAATGCTCTAACAAACTAATCCTGAAGTAACATTCATGGCTTCCTAGTAGACTCTTGCTTACCTCCTTGTTTTAAGGGCTTCCCTGTATCAATAAAATAATCTAACATCTCATTCAGTCCATCCTAGCAACTGGGGATAACAGCTATTTGTGTGTTCTCAATTAAATTTCAGAAGGAAGAATTTCCTTATGTATTTTATTTCTTCACTTAAAGAGATTCAACCACTGCTTTTTTTTCTATTTTGCCTTTGTAGTTCAATGAAATACAGCAGAGAATTGTTTTCAGTAACTAACTCTGGCCTTTCTTGCCTTCTATACATAGTTGTCATGGCTGCCTCCTTTCAGGCCTCATCTAAGTTCTGCTCTATTATCACCTACAAATTTCACTTAATATTAGACAAAAATTAAAATGCATATTAAAAACCAATCTGTATTTCAGTCCCTGCATATGCAACACGGACTATCTGGCAGACATCTTCACAGAACTGACTTCTCACAGATAAGTTTCTGTAGCTTGCTATGTGACTCGAAGACGGCAGTCGTGAGGCTGACAGAGCTGGTCAACAATTCAAGCAGCTTTGCTACTAAGAACTATCATATTTAAATTCTTTGTAATCACCACATAATGCTGCATTATTTTAATCCATACCAAGGCTTGACTTTTTCCACTCCCTTCATCCACTTGTAGCTTGTCTTTCTGTCTTTAAGGAAGAAACAGCTCATGGACTGGGGAAACACTTACGAGAACATGGCCATAACAATTAGAACCTTAATCTGATTCAGAATTCTTACCTCCCCAGGTACTTCCTACTTGTGGAGCAGCAGATATAGGATGTACAGACGGATGAAAAGTTGGCTGCAAATCAAGCAGATCATTGGGCAGCTTTGAAGTGCTACAAAGATAAATTAATACAACTGTTTGGACTACATCACAGTTTTCAGTACAAGGCAAATACTGGTGACTGTCAACAGTAAGGAAAGCTTTGTTACAAATTGCTTGATACAAAATGGATAGAAATAAGCCAAAAATCAGATTGATTGGTGAAAGTCACATCTTCAGTTCTGTAGAGAAGTGTTAATTTAGCAAGCTAAGTTCTACGTTATGCCAAGTGACTTTTGTCAAAGCTGTCCAAGTCAGAAAGCCAACCAGTCTTATCATCTTCACAGTTCAACACCAGGGCTAGAGCATGTTATGTTCAGCAATCTTCAGCAACTTTTAAAATAACCTCATGAAGGCCCCACAGTATGACAAAAGCAGACTGACAGAGTGAACTTTAATGGGCTGCAACAGCAAAATGTTACATCTAAATTCCACAACTCATATCTTTGCACTATCAGCCATTGCTGAGAAAATGATTACAAGTATCAACTATTAAAGAACTTTGTGGAAGGCAAAATGTAAGAAGCCCTGAAGCTCTCGATCACACATCACATTTAAATGAACATTTTAGACTATTCAAAACCAAACTGAGACCTAAGAGCATCACATGGAAATGAAGAGCAGTCTTAAATACAACTGCTGCAATAATTTCAAGAGTGAAACAGGAACAGTGAAATTCTCTCTGGCAGAGAGTTCACTTCGTACCTTAAATTAGTCTTGGGGAAAAAGAAGATTGAAAAAAAATTAAAATAAAGAGTGCTGTGTTCATCCAGAACTTCTTAGCACACAAAATGAACCAAAATTTGCACATATGGCTACTACTATGGACAGAAGCTAAGCCACTGCAACATCCAGGCACCTTTCAAAATGAGACTGGCACCAGTTTAAAGGCTAGCAGCAATAACATCCTAGACCTCTGTATGTTTTCTTGCCGACTCAATCACTTGTATCATTCAGCTTTTACTATTTCAACAGTGATTGAAATCACATTTTGCCACTATTGCTCCTATTTAAAAGCAGCATAATCTCACACAGCCCTGTAATGTGAGCAGCAGAAGCAAGACAGTTTTCAAGGTAAACCTGTCATTGTCATTAACTTGAGCAAGCGAGTAATCAGACACATTGCATCTAATAGCAAGCAACTGAACTTAGGACCTAATATATTGCCTTCATGGCAGCCCCTGATGGAAAAATCTGTTTGCTCACAGCAGTCATACTGGCAGCAACTGAAACAAGACAAACTAGCTGCCTTTACTTTTCCCCTCCTCTAAGAAAATGCTCGTTTTCACTATGTAGCATTTCTGGAAGTTTAAAGCAGATTTGCCAGATGTTTCTATGTTTCAGACCTCTTAGGAACCAAAATCAGAGATTCGAGTTACTATTTCAAAGCACATGCCCATTTGAAATATTTCAGCCTCCAAAAAGCCATTTAAAAGAAAATCTTTACTCAAGGAAGTCTTTCAGTTACTAACTCCGAGAGACTCTCTAGTTCCTTATATACAATTCAGCTATTTTCCACATATTTGGTGACAAGTAATTTCCTACAATAGCTTTCTAATGGGGAAAAAAAAAAGCTGTCAAAGTGCTGACTGCTTTAAAAGAACAGTAGATTCTTTTGGGAGCTTTAACAGAACTCAGCAATCCTTTGGTTTTAGGATCACACTCAAAGCAAAAAAAAAAATGCCTTCTGTACTGATAAATGTGCTGTACATTCTGCTACTGCTTGCCTTGACAGGTATTTTACAGAATCAAGATCACACACTTATACCAACAGCTCCTGCTACTCAAAGATCAGGATTAATGTGCAGCGAGTACTCTCGCACTATCTTTGCAAGTCCTTGCAGACAAGAGGTGTTCCAGATACAACTCAAGACTGCAAAACCTTCCTGTCTTATCCAACCCTTTCTCAGGCTTTGCTCCCCCCCCCCCCCCCCCCAAAAATCTACCAGGAACATTTGTTAACCACTTTCCTTTTCAAGATCTAGAAATGTAACATTAAATTCAGTACTATCTTTATGACCTCCCAAATAGAATTTTTATTTTACTTCTCCCAAATTAACTTGTAACTTCTTTGGGGACAAAACATTTTGTGTGTTTTACAATTCAAATCATCTGGCTCACTAACTAAAAAGAGCTACAAGAGCTGTCGGCATTTGGTTTGTGTCAGAAACTATTTTGCAAACAGACAATGAAAAAATGCTTTTTACATTATTTATGGCAATAGGTAATTTTCCCATCAACTTTACCCTAAATATTTTTCTATCACATCACTAATGTACTCTACACTCCGGAAACCTTTGGCAATGCACGCTTCACAGCAGGAATTTAGAGTAAATGTTAACACCAGTGCACCTCACAGTGAAGCGACACCAATAAGCATACCTGTTTGAAGAGCTAGGGGTAGAAAAGATATCAATGGCTGGTGTAGTCATTATGCTTCCTGCTGCAGTTGACACAGGAGAAGCTGCAGTTGTTAAAGAGGTATGAGGTTTCTTTGCAAGTTCTTTTAGACGTTGCTCCTGTTGGAAAAGGGAGCTGGCATAAGGAATCCAGAAACAACATTCATGTATGACTTTTCAGGTGAGTAAAGCAGAACTAAAGCATTATTTTTATTTATTTCACGCACTAGTGTCAGCAACTTGTAATTACATCAGTGGTGCTACAAATCCTTCACAAACTATTTTAGCACAACCTCCACGAGTTGCAGAATGTACGTACATAAGATTCTACCGCCGGTGCTTTGCCAACAGCACACGTACAATACAGACAGCACTATATTAATATTGCCAGTTTTGCCCTTTGCTCCTTTAAGCATCCTAATAAACTATTAACAAGAACACAGAAAAAGTATTTTCAATTTAGAAGTCTGCATGCCTACCTTTAAAGCTTTTAAGAGAGCTTGTTCTTCCTCTAGCGCAGCCTGTTTTTCCCTTTCATCAACTTTTGTGAGGGACAGGCCAGTGCTTGCAAGGGAAGAGACTGCATTGGAAAGGGTGGTAGCCCTGAAGTAATTGGACAGGAGAAAAGCTGTCTGTTAATAGGTGACATGTGATAGGAATGTCTAAAGAACACTTCGCTTGTATCCACCCAGTCTCCTTCTGAACTCTTTATAACATTGGTTAATATCTTACAGTGTACAATACAAAGTGGTAAGATTAAATAAGATACAACATATGAACTGCAAAACAAAAACACCTAGAAATCATGCTATCTACAGTTATACACTGGATTTTGGGTTTTCCTACTTAAATTCTTCCCCTCCAAACTGCATCACAGAATTCATGTTTGAAGCCTTTGCTCTTTTCCTGTTTGCTTAAGATGGTATTATTTGTACACATATGGGAATCTCTGAAAATCTGGGCTGGAACTCAAATTATTGCTAATTTAACAAGTTTAGTTAAACTATCAATGCAACTAACATATTCCAGAAGAGAGGTTTGCAGTTTATAGTAATTTTTGAGAATGTGTGAAAAGATTTTTAACAAATACTTAACTTTTAATGCAAACTAAAGGAATCTTCCAGAAGAAAGCAAGCATTCTGAAAAATAGCTAAAAAAATGGTGCTAAGCCCTAACGTCATCACTACCATTAAAACAAACAAAAAATGAACACAAAATATTACTGCCTTAGTTTTTTGAACATGCAATAAAGAAATGATATTTAATTTTACAAGTCTTTCCCCCAATATTAAGGTTTTTTAAATTTTAACAATAAAGTTAGTTAGAAGACTTCTCCTGATTGTCCTATGTGATTTAGCAAGCTCTCAAAATCCTCAAATGCCTTTTACTATATCCGTTATGTCTTTAAGCATCAGTTACTTTAAAATTCCATTTGTAATGTAAGAACTTCTGGAAGCACTCCCTTGCTTTTGACAAAAAAGGGATGAAAGTAGAGATGTAAGAGCCTAAGGACATTAATAAATAAATGTTGCATAGCATACAAATGTCTAATTATTAACATAAAATGAACAGTTGTAGGCAGTAAATGAAAAAAAAAATTAAGAAGTTAAAGAGTAAACGTTAGAAGTATAACTACTACTGAAGGGATTCTATGGTAAGCACTTGCAGCTCCTTAGAGTCTAGTTCTGTTGATTTGGAAGAAGATCTTTAAGTACTCAGCAAAAAAATACAATGATATAGTACTCTATCATTGTTAATATCATGTCTTCAACACAGCCTACCCAAACCTTCTAAATAATGAAGTTGAAAATAATGGATTTCATGTTTGATTCAACAACTGTTTAAAAGGATAAGGGCATAAGCACCTGCTTGCAGCTGTGGAATCTTTTATTTTCTTCCCTTCTAGAGAAGCTAAATGTTGTTCCAAAGCATCAAGAAGGCTACTTGGTGCCTGCAAAAAGAGACATTTAGGAACAGGTTTGAAGAATCCAAGGCAAAGCAGATCAGCACTTAAGAGACTTTCAGAGAATGCAGCTCTATGGCAACTGGTAAAACAGCTCAAAATAAGTATACCACATCTTGGTATCACGTAATTATTTAAAATACCAGGTGAGGTACTCTCCTCACTACATTATTCTGTCATAATGACTCACCAGTAAGTACTGAAATATGTCAAGAGATGTTAATTTTAACAGCTAGGAAACAGCAAGCAGACAATCGGAAGCAGTCAGTACTTCAAGAGACACTACGAAGGAAATTGTACCTAAAGTCATTTCTATGTGCACATCTGCAAGCCTTCACAATGATTTAAATGGGCATAGAGCCAAAAGCAAGCTTGCCAAAACCCAGAGCTTCAGAGTATCATGTAAAATATTTGTTCTGTGAACTCAGATATAAATTGTGTCTTCAAGCATGACAGAAATCAGGTGGTCTTGAAATTCAATTAGAGTATGACAGAAATTATCTATAATATTTTACAAAAAATAGGATCACTGAATATGAAAGCCAGACTCTGGCAGAAGTTGGATTTAATCATAAACTTGGAAATATCTTGGTGACAATGGACGCAAGAAAGCAGAAGTGACTATCATAATGCCAACTTTTTCTGATTACACAATCCCAAAACAGACATCGAGCAGCAAGCACGTAATCAGTTTATCTACCTGCGAGAGATCTGGTATGTCTCCTCTGTCAATTCCAACTTGCTGTAATAAAACAAATGAGCTTTAGAACTTGTTTGCTTTGGTTAAAGGCAGAGATGCTCAAAAAGCAAACAACATTAACATGAAGTCACATAAACAGTAAAAACCTGTCCACACGCATTTTAATTCTCCACTATGTTGTCTATAATGGTTGGTTCGAAATTCTTTTGTTAAATGGATACACATTTGAAGTAGGCATGTTAGAGATATTTTAACAAGCACAGCCTTAGAAATATAACAAAGTAAGAATAAAGTGTTTCAGAATTAATGCTACACAAGTTTGCCCATCACACAATTTATGTGGTAAATTCTCAAATCTACCAATAAAGAGCATTTATTTGCTAAAACAAAGCAACTTCAAAGTTTTGTACAGAAGCTGTTTCCTAAAATGCAGATCAAATGTAAGTGGTTCTGCAGCAGGTTATATGCTGTTACAATATCAACTTCAGTTGACAAGTAAGCAAAACAAGAACAAAGAGCACATCTCAGCTGAGGAATTCCACAGTACTAGGACATCAATTCAGCAATGCTTCAGAAAAAAGGAATGCAACAGACTGAATAAGTAAAAAAAAAAAACAAACCAAAATACTTTGGCAAGGTAACTGCTTTTTCCCCTATATAAACATACTTATAACCAAGACATCTTTTAAAAAAGGAAAAAAAAAAATCACATGTTCATCTGCTTGTCTCAAGTTCTTATTTGTGAAACAGTTATTTTATCTAAAACTTAAGGCAGAATTGTGCGTTTCAAACTAGAATACAGATAGATTCATAGAAAGCAGCAGATCACCATGAAGGTCCTTTATTTAAAGCAAGGCTCTTTCTTCAAATAAAGCTCACAATTATTATGTAACTGAGGAAATTTTGAAGTGCATATCTACACACTCTCCTTATGTAAAATATAAATCAGTATTTTGTAGTCAGGTTTTTCAATAAAGTCCTCAAATGACCTAATAACCAGGGTAGAGACTGACAAGACGATCCTTGATGGAACTCTAGGTTGGAAAGAAGTATCTGCCTTGTAAGAAAATAAGCTGGTCTAAATAAAGGGCAAGGTTTGGCTGGCTATGAAGTTTACCTCTGCAACTTTAAGGAACTCCGAGATCCGTGTCATTCTAGTGAGGAACTTCTTATATATATCAAGGCCTTCTTTGCACTGGTTCTTTTTCATATCAAAGTATTTTTCTACAAACAGTAAGAATACTTGCATCAAATAAGAAATCAAGCATTCTCCAAAGGATATGCAGAGTAAAGGCATATAAAAATCAGAAAAACACAAAGTGCCTGCAGATCTGCTTTATTATGTGAACTGCAGAAATCATTACGCCTAATTTGCACCAAATGACAGAAGCTCTGTCCAACATCAGCTGATGATCACATGCATGCCATTACACCTTACCTTGCAGGTACTAGATCTCACAAAAGCATAACCACCCTGAAGAGGACAATCAAGTTTAAGAATAGGTCACCCAGAGAATTGTAAACTCATCCTCTTAGTGGGGTGTGGGGGAAGCAGCAATTTTACAGTCTCAGTCAAACACCTACTCTATTCCACTGTCTAGATTTTGTTATAAGTCTATAAGTCTACATAAGTCTATAGGTTTTGTTTCTCTGTAAGTCTAGATTTTGTTATTTTTCTGCTAGACTGCTGCCACCATATTATGGTGTGATCTAAAATGAGGTGCAACTGAGTACATAACAGCAGGGCAGAAAGCAAGAGGGTTCCACCCTGCTTCTTGAAACAATGCTTTCAAAGCCTGTTTCTATATTAAGCCTTGCTCAAGACATGAGTCAGAGCACCTGCATGCTAATTCTTCTTACTGAGGGAAAAGAAGCAGACAGGGGCTTCAGACTGGAAGTGTGACTGTCCTTTACTGACTAATTGTGGATTTTGCTTTCCATTTTGCAAACATTGGGTAATATCAGGAATCAGGTAGCTTGTTCCAATCAGAAAATACAACCAAACCAAGCAAATCAACAGATTACTTTTAACTTACTTTTTTAAATTTAGGTTCCCCCACATCTCCATTGTACATATGTAAGAGCACCTAAACTCTGAATTTGCAATTCCCCTTCAAATACACACACACCAAAAAAAAAAAAAAAAAAAGAAAAAAAAGCAACAAACACTCACCCAAAACAAAAACAAACAAAAAGCAACGACCAAAAATAAAACCAAACCATCACACACCAAAAAAAAAAACCCAACCCAAAACCAAACAGACAAAAAAAACCCCGTGTACCACAAGCCCAAAAACACTAAGCAGAGCAGTTAAATTAAAAAAAAAAGTGTGAAGAAAATCTTTAATGGACTTTCAGAAATTTACCCACCCCCGTATACAGTGCAATGGAAAATGTAACAGGACAAAAAAAAAAACAACCTGGAAATAAATCTGACTAGAAAATAACAGTAATATTTTGATGATTTTCAGTAAGACCATTTCAATTTCTCAAAAACAAAAAAAAAAACACCAAACCAAAACCCATCTCTTTCCAATTGTTTACTGAGTTCCCTCCCCAAAGCTGAACATTGCAGAAAGCAGTTATATTTACCCAAGAGGTTAATAATCCCTTCATTATATGCCGCGAACAGTCTAATGGCATCTTTGAAGAGGAGCATGAAGGCAGCATTAATTACACCATTTGTAAGTTCATTGCTATTGACCTAGGAAGATCAGAAAAAAAAAAAAAAGTAACTGAATTGATCCCCTATTGGAAAGCTTCTAGTTGAACTCCAGTACCCTATCCTTAGGCATGCTTTCCAATCACCTCACTGGCTATTAGTGGAAAGAAGCAGCACAGCAAGTAAACACAGGATCTCTCATCACAGAATTAAATCAAAACACTGTGGCAGACATTTTTGTTAACTAATGTTAATGTTAAACAAAATTAGAAGACAGAGAGCACAATCAACTTTTAAATAACAAACAATTCTTACATAATGTACACAATAAACAACACTAATTTGTCACAGAGCATGCTATCCAATGAGCACCATATTTTTTTTCATGCTTTCTTAGGGGTATACCAAATGAACAATTTCTGCTCTTTAAGCTGTGCAGGTTAACATGGAAACAAGTTCAGGACCTTTAATCTTAACCTATTTTACAAGCTTGTGTAAGTTTGTACAGCAGAGTCAGTAGTGTGTTAGACATGCACATGTTGCTAAACTTACATTGAAGTCAAGAAGTGCATCCATTTGATTCTGTATAATTGGTACAGTTTTTAGGAGTTTTTCTGTGCTCATTGTTCTCATCACTCCATCAGCCCTGCAGTGCAAAACAAAAGAACATTCTTCACCTGAATTTTGAAGGCAATTGTTAGTGAGAAACATAATATAAAAAATAAAATAGGTCATCAGACAAAACATTTAAAGCATTACCATTCAAAGCAGGCATTTTGGAGTTTAGGAATGCTGTCTAGCCAATACAACAGTAATAAAGGCAGTATACAGAAGCAACAAGCTTTTCCTTATCCAAAATATGAATCCATAATGAATTTTTATTCAGAGGAAATGAAACCGATACTGATCGGAAACATAGCAGAGCTATGATGCTGCAGATAATCAAAAAACGCTCTGAAAGTCATTTCTGAAGCAAATTTTTACCTACATTGCCCGATTTTTATTTCGGGTCAGTCTGGATGATTTTATTTTCAAGTACAAGCAGTAAGAAAGAATAAGAAAATGTGGCAATACGTTTTTCAAGCTTTTTCAGAAAGATTTAGGGAGACTACATGACACTGCCTTTTAATGGCTGACTACTAATATTTGGTTGTTTATTAATTACCCAGACTAAACAGACTAAGATCAAAAATATCCAAGAAAAGGAACAATGAAGGAAGGGATTAAATCACCTCACTGACAAGACACAACTGCTTTCTGTAAGACAAATCAGACAGCCTTGCAGCTCATCAGCATGCACACAGCAAACCAAATGGTTCCTGCAAGTGCAAATCTCAAAAGTGCATCTGCACAGAAAAGGCTGTGGCTGTTCTCCAGACAGAAAGGCAATGGGGAGTACACTGCTTCCAGCTTTCTACTCCTCCTACTCCCACTGTATTGTCCCCGCTACGAGCAAACAGCAGCTGCACTAAACCTAATGTGTCAGGGCACGGGTGCAGAGCCCTTAAGAAAACCCGAGGTGTGGAAAAGGTAAATTGCTGTCATGAAAACAGTTGATCCTGCTGGCTCACACAAGGACCTCCAGGGACATGTTGTGGGCTAATTCACCTCATTAGTCCTAAAAGGCCCACTTATAAAACAACTGTATATCATTCTAGTGTACCTGCAGCCACCTGACCACACACACATCCTATACGTGGAAAAGGCCAAGAATTTTGTGTTATGGGGACTCCAATCATCTCTACAAGCAGAAAGAGCAAAAGGAGCCCAAGAGTTCCCCTTTTGCTTTACCATCGTATTTCAAACACAAATGGACTGTGCAGTATTAGCAAGGAGACATATGGGATCTAGATGGTGTTCTCAGGCCAGTTCCAAATGCCTTTGTAAGACCAATGCAAGCTATCATTGGACTGCACACTACTGCACTTAACTCACATAGAACATAAATACTAATTCTTAACCTACAAAAGTCTCAAGTTTTTACCATCAACATAAATTATCCTGTGTATGGATGATAATGAATGCTAATATAGAACTACAAATATGTTTTATAAACTTGAATAAGTGCTGCATACAAAGAGGACGAACAAAGATGAAGAAATTTTCAACCATGACCAGTACATACTGTCCAGCCTTCCTGATGGAAGACATCCAAATTAATTCCATCATTGACTATAGCATGCAGTTTACCCACCTACTGTATTATTTTACATGTAAATAGGTATGTAGTCTAAACCAACCAATTTCTCTTAAGGGAGGAGTTTACTGTCCAGGGAAACTTATGTTCCAAGACTGTCTCCAGAAATAAAATCTACTACAATGTATTATTAAAAGCATGAATTGCACTCCCTTTACAAAGGCAGTAAACTTCACCCAGGTGTTTTAGGACAAGAGCAGACAAACACCAGGAAGGACTGCAAGGTGTCACAGAACACCTGCCATTTAACCATTCCAGAAGTAGTAGCCCAAGGAAATAGAAGAGCTCCATATACTACACGCCAGGCCAAGTAACTTTTGACGTGTCATGGAAGATTCATCCAAACTTCTATTTTGATATATACTGCAATACATACCATTTTTAATTTATTTATATTAAGCTGTTAATGTTTGAAGTAGTAAAGTTACAACTGAAGTAAAATATGTTTGCAGTAGTACATAACTGGGCAGTCAAGCCAGCGTGTGTCATAGGAGATTCTCAGCTGAGGAAAGCAGACATTCCTGTCTGTACTAAGCTGGCACTGAAACTGGTACTTTTCCAT
This sequence comes from Todiramphus chloris collaris, assembly GCA_025345505.1. NCBI lineage: Eukaryota > Metazoa > Chordata > Aves > Coraciiformes > Alcedinidae > Todiramphus > Todiramphus chloris. The sequence continues at coordinate 5,210,620 of JANVCC010000012.1, read as the reverse complement.
TTGTTACTGGACTTGACAAAATCTCAAGCAAAACAAAATACTGTCCTTACCCTCTTTTTACTTTTGTGAAGTCAAAAGCCACTTGTCTATAGGAAACTGCCTTTTCATTCAGATACCTACTATACCGTCTGATAAACGTTGACATGTCATAACCTAAAAAAACAAGTTTCATAAGCTTATTACTTATCAATTAAAGATCAAAGAACATTACTCTACAGAAAGTGCAAGATATTAACACAAGACAGCTTCATCACATTTTTGCCTGATTTTGTATAGTTAATCTGTGTTACAAAGAACCATGTATGTCATTGTATTCACCATGTGAACCACACTGACAATACTGCAATTATCTAGAAGACCTGAACTACATAGAAGTTTACACTTCACTTCCTAAGGAAATCAATTCCAAAAGCAAAACAAAGGTATTTTTTATGTAGGTTTCTCATACTATGGTAGAAATTACTACCAAAAAAATATCTACGTGATGCATTCACAAATATATTCACGTCAACTCCACAACACAATCCCTCATTTACAGCTGGAGGAAAGAAAAGGTAGACATGACAGACATTGTCCTATGTTAAGACAGTGGCAATAGGAAATATTTCTGTAACTGTCAGTCTAAGCATACAAAGAAAAAGATCTATCCATAATGTATACTGAGACCATGCAAGTTAAGACTCAATGAAATGAGCCATTTGATAGACCCTTGATTATCAGTGAGAAAGTTTCTATGCCCAGACAACCACTGTGGGCCTGTTTTAGTCCACTTGCAAAACACAGAAGCAGATAAAAAATGAATTAAATAAAGAAAAAGAAGAAAGCCACCTCAGTAGATAAAAAAAAAACCCAAAACAAAACAAAAACTAAACCCCAAACAAACAAAATCAGATACATGTATGATCAGAACTGAACTGCTAATAGTTCGTAAGGGGATTTCAGTTGAAAAACTTGAACCAGAGAGAAATTTGCCTATAGAATTAGTCTCAAAGATAGATAGAATAGTCCTTGAACAATTTTGCAAGAAGTTGTGGGCTTTCTTCTTTTTGTTTTAGACACCGTTCTCGTCTCACTGACATGCTCTGATGTACATATTTTGATGTACATTTTTGAAGCTTTAAATTACTAATCAAAATACACCACTCCAAACGGAGAAATCTTTTCGGAAATAGGAGGAATACAAAGTCGGATCTGTTCGGCTAAGAAAGGTAAAGCATTTTTAAGTAAGCCTTTCCTAAAAAACACAACAAATTCCTCAAGGAGACAGCTTCTGCCATGCCACAACAGCATTTTAAATTAGGAAATGCAGTCCCAGATAAAACAGACAGAAAAATGACTTCTTAAATGATACAGTCATTAGAGCTACCAAGCTGTATTTACTGTCCCCCCAGCACATTACTAATTTTTAATGAAAAGGACTCCTTACCTTGCAATCCACTTTTGTCTAGGAAATTGCTCAAGTTAAACAATGTGTTTCTGGACGCCAGATACTGGATAAAACGCTAGATGGAAGGAAAAATTTGAATGTTTTTATTATATTACCCAATGAGCTGGAAGTGAGGTAATAATACAAGAAACTTGCTTTTCAGATTACAAAACTCTGCTTTTATGCTTTAAGACTGATTTCCAGTTTGGAAACTTATAAAAAAAAAAACTTATAAAAACTCAGATAAATTTTCAAATGAAGCTAGGTATTTTTCAAGTAAAAATCTGTGAAGTCATGTAGATGCTGCATGAAAGCTTCTGACTGAAAGACCAGAATATGAAATTAGAAGCTTCTGAAAAAATCCCCCCCAAAAAATATATTCTCATTTTACATGCTCACAGTTGGTTCAATTTCATAACAGTTGAGATTTTGTTTTACCAATCAGCCAGGGCATCTTTGCACAGCATACAATTTTAATGGTACTTAGCTTAAATATGAAAATAAGGTGATATAAAGGTTAGTTTGCTTGTAAGTCAAATGCTAAATAAGTATAAGAGTCCATATAAAATGCAGTATCATAGTCAGTACATCTTGCAAGTTAAATATAATTCTGAATTACATTTCACTAAAATTAATGATGCTTTTTTCAATGTAAAGACACATTTCAGATCACTGGCACCACATCATAATCAGTAGGAAAAAAATTTGTCTTATGATCCATTCTATAGAGAGCTGCTACAAAAATAAACCAATCATTCACTTGTAGTAACATTTTGACAGAGGAAAAGATAGTTCTGATTAGTATAAATGTACTACTGAATTATTTTTATTAGCATAAATACATAGGTTACATGGAAAAAAGACTGGAGAAGGGCAAAACTACTTGGTAGTTAGCTATATATAAATTAAGCAAAAGCTGGAGTATCAAACAGATTTCAGGTTTTGGTGGGGTTTTTTTGGTATGTGTTTGGATTTTTTTTTTTTGGTATTTTTTTGTTTTCTTTGGGGTTTTTTGATGTATTTTTTACAAAGGGAGTTAGATACTCCACAGAATTCTAGGCATTTTCACAAGCACTGGGTTTCCCTTCTTCAAGTACTATTTCCAACAGTGAAAAGTTTGATTTTTGAGAAGCAAACTCACCCTCATTATTTCTGCAACATATTTGGCAAGCAAAATTTGTTTCACAGTTTTACGCTTAAAATGAAAGGGATGTCAGACAGCAGTCCCATGAAATACCTTTCATTACCATGAAATGTACTGGTATCAGTTTAAAATTTGTGACCCAAAGTGCAACCACGGCAAAAGTGTACAGACTGATTTTGAAAGTGTCAATCACTGCAGTGATAATGCTTAAAGTCACCAAGAGAAGTTTGCCCTCTTGTGGCTTACTTAGCTTCAAAGTATAGATTTTCACCAAAACCAGAAAGACTCTGCCCCTGATCTGCTAGAGAAACCAGTGGCGCTTTTTTTTTTTTTTTTTTTTTAAAAAACTTAAACCTCTTCAGAACACAGCTAATCAGCCGGAGGAAGCAGTAACACAACCTATAAGAACTCTAAATGCAACCTAAAATGAAAACTTTTTTTCTTCTCTACAAAATTCTACTTGTAATTTTGTAAAGCTATCCCTCTTAATTCCAAAATTCTTATATTTTACATTATACTGACTGTCTGCAGTAAAAAGGAATTTTTACAAACACTTAGAAAGCCTTAAAAAGTATAGCTTTGTGTTTTGGGTTTGTTTGTTTTTTTGTTTGTTTGTTTTTTTTATTGGGTTTTTTTTGTTTGTTTGGGGTTTTTTTAATGCAGAAAATTCAGGCTGCTGCTATGTTTGACATTTTGAAAAATAAGGCCCACAGGAATTCAAGTGGTGGAACAAAACAAGCCTATCCCTTTTTGTGTAAATTGGGAATTTGTTCACAAAACCAGCTCACAGGTACACACTTGGCTTCACTGCAAAAGGTTAGGGGGTGATGGGGGAAATGCCTTCAGAAGCGAGTTATCTGGGAGAACACACCAGCTGTATTTGCTAGAACATGAGCTACAATCACTTTATTTTCAGCTTTCAGAATCCCATTCAAGTTAATTTTTTTTTTTTCCTTGTTTTGCTGTAAGAATAATGTCATAGAAATAAGGTACCTCCTGCTTTCAGGACACTTTTGATTCTAGAATTAGAAACTTTCAAGTAGAAATGAACTACATAGACAAACATAATGAGACCTGTGTTCATATAGAGTTAGACAAAAAGAAAGTAAAAATAAAAAATAAAGATTTTCTTACAAAGATTATTTGTGGAAGCATTTAGTTGACATTTATAGGAAGAAAATGCTGTAACTGTTCTCAGACATATCATTTTGGTATTACCTCGTTTCCATACACCATTAGATGATGGGTTGTGATGAGAGATTTGAAGACCACTACCCAGCTACTGTTGGTCGTTCTTTCAAACAAACTGTCTGCCAGCTGTGGGATGTTCACATTCATCTCATTTGTGCACTGGATTAAATCTGCAATTCAGAAGTATTTGTTATGAGTTCTGTGAAGGAAGACCAATAATATGTAAAAAAAAAATCATCGCACTAATTTTATATAGTAATATTGTTTATGAAAACTGAGGTGCTTTTCTGTAAAATAATTTCTTCAAAAGCACCATGGCACTGATCTACCAGAACCTGGTAACTTAAATTCCACTCTGCTCACTGCCAATATTTCAGGTCCTCAATTGCTTTTGCAGTTGCCTTAGAAGGTCCTGGAATAGAAGTACCATAAGGACTTACACTACCCCTGACTAACAACTCCCAGCTTTCAAAGGTCTAAAGCATTAAATAGCAAAATAATTCTTACATGCTACCATTTAATCAAGTTTTACTGGAAGATTATGACTACAATTAACTGTAACCTCAGATTTCTGTCCTCGTAATGGACCAGTAAACCCTTTTAGACTTTGGTACAATGTGAATAATAAAGGATTTAAATACTGCTTAATCTTGACACAATATAATCAACACCTTCAGAGGGCAGAGGAAATGTTATGTGAAAAAAGGAGCCTCTAGCTGCAATTCCACAAACTGACTGATGAATTTGGTTAAAACAAAGTGGATTGTTAAATATAAAGATGGTTAGGAGCACAGCAAAACCCCGAGTTGGCTAGTTATCTATACCTATCTAAAGCTATCAAGTTTTTGTTCAACATGCATTTTCAGAAGGCAAGACCTGGCGACTCTTCTAATAGTTGCTAAAGAAAAAAACCAAGTTACCCAATCTATCTTCTAGATTTGCTACTGTCACAACTGTATAACCACAAGGAGTCATACCTACAATACAGTCAGTATAACAGTTAAAAATACAGCAATTTATTTTCAAATGCTGATGAAGGAAGCAATGACTCAAGATTGTGATGCTATAGTGACATATACAATGGAAGCAACTATATTAACATCCAAATGTGACGCAACACACCTTGCTAGCATCTAATATGAAGCTGAACTTAATACAACATAGTACTGATGGCATTTTACTGCTATTACCACCCCAAAAGTATGACAGTAATTTTCACTCAAACGGCCAGCCCTGCTAAAGGCCATAGTTCAATAAGGATCAAGACCTGCGTAAGCCCTATCTATGCCTGCCTGTCTATGGCCTGCTAAAACTAACTGCAAACATTTGTCTGCTCTGAAGGGAAACATTTGACCTTTGAAGATAGTTTTCTGTCTCTCTATGAACAATCATTCACCACAAAGGACTCCTGAAAGACAAGGCCCTCCTTCAGCCAGAGAAGCAGGTAAGCATGGCTACCACAAAAGCGGAACTAGTACAGCCAGAACTGAAAACCTTGTAGAGGAAGCAATCAGGAAATGATTTCCAAATTCAAAATGTAATGAGATGGAGACATTAGACATTCCTTTATCTACAAGCAAAACTGTGATGACTATAGGCATTCATGATCTCATTTTTAAGTCATGGTTATCTATTATTGGGTGATGATTTGAGACTGTTAAGACAATGCTAGGATATTACTCAGCAAGAGACATGCTCCGAACTGGATCATTAAAACCAAGCCCTGCAGCTTCTTGATCTTCAGGTCTTCCCACCTAAGCAATAACATAAGCCATGTTGTGAAAGGCAGTCTGGCAGAAATGCACATTAAATACAAAGGCACATGCATCACAGGATGTCAAGTCACATTTTGGCATAAAAGGTGCAAATGCATATTAGAAAGTGAGAACTTCTACTACTTAAATGCCAAGTAGTCAACAGTAACCAAGAAAGAGGTACCACTTGAAAACCCACTGTCTAAAAATTATTAAAAAGATTATATCCATTCTGGATATTTTGTGCTGGAATAAACGTTTTCTAAAATGCCATTGACTTTCAAATCATGTTTTGGTATCTCTTGCAGTGTGTAAAAGAAAACAGGCTCTGTAACCCAGAGCAAATCATCCCTTGCAGAACTGATGGGTGTTTATGTGAAAAGCATATGAATGAACTTGGGGGTGGAGGGAGAAAGAGCAGGCATGTTAGCAAGGAGAACTAGTAGCCAGCTGGGAGAGAACATAGCAGGAACAGAAGAACACAGGCAAATCTAGCCTTGAATGGAAGTAAATTTGCAAATGCAAACAAAGTAAAAAGACACTGTGTTATCAGTTACTACAAACCAGGTTTAGCAAAACGTGAAGTTTCTTTATTTCAAAATGCAAATTGAACAATACAGATGCTTAATGATCTGCTATGTATCGATAGCCCAAAGTGCACACTTCATATACATTTAAGAAGTTACATCTGTCTAAAAACTTCTTTGAAAGCATTCTCATGGACAATGCTAATCAGGTAAAGAAATATTTGTTGAGTTAAATCCACACTAGATCAGCAATTTTTGTGGTAACCATAGCATAAGAAGCATAGCACAGACACAGCAGAAGTGAATACAGTACCCTGCATCCCACACTGCTGCACTGCCTGCTCAGGAAGACTGTCACATACAGCTTTCTTATTTATCCTACTCCCACAGACACCCTTCATTAAAGGAGAGGAACAAATATATAATTATTTTCACATCCTACACTTTACACAACTCGTCTCACACCCGCCTATGAAAATACTAGCTACGTATTTTGAAATGTAAGTGCCCAAAGCAACGTATCTCAAGAGTGCCAGTTACTGGGTATAGTATGAGCAACACCACAGGCAGCTACATATCCAAAGGGCACAGCACTAGGAGGAATGGCTTTAGCCTTAGAAAAGAAAGAAAGGGAAAAAAAAAGAAAAGAAAAGGAAAAGGAAAAAGAATATCAAGAAAACAAGAAACAAATAACACTCAGTGAAAGTGTGATGACTGTTTCATCTCTGAACTTATACGTGAGAAGGAGGAGGATTAAATACTTCCCTTTCTGTCGTACTGATGAAGGTAAGTCACTCATTCTGCTGACCGTCTGTATTATTACCAACAACACGTCACAGCTGAAAAATAAAGTCTCCTGGGAAGTACAAATCACCTCCCCAACTCTAAAAGTTGCTACAATTTCCATAGAATAAAGCAGCATATAGGTACTAACTAACAAACATTGATCACTGTTTCAAAGATGGCAATAATTAGCAACAAAAATTTTAAGTAAGGCTTGCAGCTGTCTGGGAGGGTTGCATCAAGGAAGCTTAGACAGCAGTGAATGGAGAGTCACATCCATGGGTACAGATGGGGACGGCCCAGAGAAAGGCCATCAGCATGTCCAGGGCTTAGAGCACGATACACAAGAAGCAGCTGAAGGAGATGGGTTTATTCCATCTGCAGAACAGAAGGCTGAAGTCAGGGAGGGGGAATACAAAAGATATCTTCACAGTCAGATGTTCCTTAGAAGTTCACAGCAAAAGGATGAGGCAGCAGACATGCTGCAACAAGGGAAATTCTTATCAGATGAAGAAATATAAAATATTCACAATGAAAGTGGTCAGGCATTAGAGCCCGTAAACAACAAGATCTTTTAAAGTTTGACATGTTTTAAGCAGGGGGTTGATTAGAGGACCTTTTGAGGTCCTTTCCAACCTAAAGTAATTTGCAATTTTATATACTGTCTATAGAAAGAGAATGAGAAAAATGGAGACAGGCAAAAGCAGAAGTGACTTAAACAGTAGCTTAAATCCAAACCAGTAGTCCACCCAGAGTGTAGTTCTAAAGATTTCAAAACCTTACACCTATTAAAATGATTGGTAAGACTTACGTTTTGAAGAGCTCCACTTACCTACCTATACTAAGTCATACACCAAATTTCAGCAGAGATGCCAAAACTAGACCTCTGAGAAAACAGTCTGTTTTTACACAGAAGAAACTAAGCCTTTTTTTTTTAATTTAATAAGTTAAAATATTTCCCACTAAATGACTTGCATGTAATTCAGTTCTGTTTCCGCCTATGGTTTGGTTTGTTTTTTTTCCACCAAAGCAAAGATTTTGCATAGAATCATAACAAAGATCTGGTCTACAGACACTTGAGTAACATTGAAGATCTGTAACTGAACCTGAATCAAAGGCATTGTATTGCCTAATCTTGCTGAAACACTACCATACGTGCATAACACTCAGGTAAGAAAAAGAATGTATTTGCCCACAACCAAAACATTCTACTCCGGTAAGACCTCACCGCAAGTACTGAATCCAGCTCTGGAGTCCTCAGCACAGGAAAAACATGGACCTGCTGGAGCAGGGCCAGAGGAGGCCACAAAAGTGATCTGAGGGCAGGAACCCCTCTGCTGGGAGGCCAGGCTGAGAGAGGTGGGTGTGTTCAGCCTGGAGAAGAGAAGGCTCTGGGGAGACCTTCTTGTGGCCTTTCAGTGCTTAAAAGGGAGCCTATAAGAAAGATGGGGACAGACATCTTAGCAGGGCCTCTTGCAACTGGAGATGGGATGATGATTTTAAACTAAAAGAAGGTAGGTTCAGACCAGCTGTAAGCAAGAAATTTTTTTACGGTAAGTGTGGTAAAACACTGGCTCAGGTTGCCCAGAGAGATGGTCGATGGGCCCACCCCCAGAAACATTCCAGGTCAGGTTGGACAGAGCTCTGAACAATCTGATCTAGTTGAAGATGTCCCTGCTCACTGCAATGGGGTTGGACTAGATGACCTTTAAAGGTCCCTTCCAACCCAAAGCATTCTATGATTGTGATATACAGTCTTTACAACTGTTCAGCCCTCTCAGAGGAAAGAGACAAATTATTCATTGCTTTACACAGTCTACAGTTACTAGGCAAGAGAAGTACAAAGGCAAAAAAGTACTGTAAAAGTACTTCAAGACTGAATATTCATACCCAAGAAATAAGAACTGATCCTCTACACAAAGCAGCTACTACAAGGCTAAGATGTTGATTTGAAGTACAGCATCTACTCCACACTAGGAATGTAGACGTGGATTAGCCAACCCATGCTAATTCATCTTGTGAGTCTTGACCCACAGCAAACACAAGGCAGTCAGGTTACATAGCACCATATCAAAGGCTACAAATTATCCTGGAGAACATCTGTCATACCAGCATGTGCCTGTGGCCTAACTCCTTGTGCAGAACCTCATTCTGCACTAAGCAGCTTCCCAAGACAAAGCTATGAAGAAACAGTTTACTGCCCCACAAAAAGAACTATCAGGTAAGCCAAACATGCTTTAACAAAATGCTTTCCAGAATCTTACCTATATTCATCTGCAGTAAGATCTTAAATTGGCTTGAAAATAGGCTTCAGTAACTCAGACTGTATCATTTGCTGTAAGCTCAAGAGTAAACTGAACAAAAGCCAGAATTACATACCTCATGTACTGAGTAATTCCAATGGCTTAGCTATACCTCTCATTTTGAGCTGCTCTATTTAGAAGTATGAACTTGAAAATATTTACAAGAACCAGCTCTTCCAGGACAGAAATTGTGCTCCATGCCTCTAGTTACCTCAAAATAGGTCAAGCAACTGTGACCAATTCTCAACTTGCTAACTATTGCTTTTTCATCTATTTTATACCAGAGATGCTATCTAGAATGACTGTATCACTGGTTATATTCTCCAACATGCTGACAGTTGTGTGTTTGGCTTTTTCTTTTTATAAATTTGTTTGTTTGTTGTTTTGGTTTTGTTTGGGTTTTTGTCTTTTATAATGTGAGGTACACTATCCATCCAGTAAGCAGGCAACCGAAACATAGTTCAACATTAGTAGGCACACAGTGTGCCAAGAGTTAAAACACATTGCATTCTTCAGTCAAAAAAAACCAAACAAAAACCAAAACAAAACCCCAACCAAACCAAAAAAAAAACAAACAAGAAAACCCACACATCAAATCCAGAAAGGAACAGCAAGGTAAAAGACATCCCAAGTAGTTGATTCTTTACACATTCCCTCAGATATGGGTAAAATTCATATTAAATCAATCCCTTGTACAGTAAGTTTTGGTCAAACACCAAAAAGCTTGAAAATTATGAACTGCTCTGCTCATTAAGTCACCGGCCCATTTTCGACATCTAATTGAATCTGAATTGATGTTTGCTAGAACAGTTCAAAATTTAAGATGATTCATATAATCACAGAATGGATTGTAAGGGTCCTTAAAGATCATCCAGTTCCAACCCCCCTGCCATGGGCAGGGACACCTCCCACTAGAGCAGGTGGCTCAAAGCCCCATCCAACTTGGCCTTGAACACTTCCAGGGATGGGGCATCCACAGCTTCCCTGGGGAAGCTGTCCCAGTGTCTCGCCATTCTCAGAGTGAAGAGCTTTCTTCTAATTTCTAATCTAAATCTTTCTTCCAGATGGAAGACACTACCCCTCACCCTATCACTACAAGCCTTTGTAAAAAGTCTCCCTCCAGCTTTCTTGTAGGCCCCCTGCAGATACTGGAAGGACTCAATAAGGTCTCTCTGGAGCCTTCTCCAAGCAGAACAACCCCAAGTATGGTTTTGTTTTTTTCTACACAAGACTATGAAGCAAACAGCCAGTTTCTGTGTATCCTCTGTATTCTGTGACCTTTGGTCAGATGTGCATGTTATGTACCTCTGCCCTACCACAAGGTATTGTCAATGCTTAAAGGTCATTTTGAATAGACTACACACTTTTCCAATAGCATATGCTGCTTTAAATCAATGCCCAGACAATAAAATTATGATAAAAAGAATACATACTTAATCACACACAAATTAAAACTCTCCTGTCAACTTCTTAATGTTCTAATCTTCCAGAATAGTCAAAAATACTCCAAAAATACAAGCTACCAGAAGTTCAGCATGCCAGAGGTGAAGTTACCCAAGAAACTCTATGTCAGAAATTTTCATTTGGCTTAACACTTCAACTTTTCTTACCAGAATGAAAACCAATAATTCTTTTTTAGAATATATATTGATGGATACAACGTATAAGACAAGTATGCATGAGATCAAGTTTACCTAATCGGTGAATTTATAACTGAAGCCAAAACACACAGCAAACCATTTCTTTTTTAAATATGAAAGGAAATACAAAACATTTATTGAATGAGTTGAGTATTTATTCTTAAGAAATTATGTCCACATAGGAGTTCAGTAGAACACAATCCATTTAGCACACCGACCAGTTTTCAAACTGAAGAGATAACATGTTAGTGACTGACATTCCACTTGCATGAGGGAACGCTTGTGGCTAATCATTAATGGCAGAACATGGGACAATGTCTACACTTCAAATAATTCAACTCAAAGAGCGTGCATTTGCTTACGATCAATCTTTTCCCCTTTTACCTATGGCCATGCAAAAAAGATTTTAGTAAAGTGCTTGAGATTTAAAAGTTATTGATACAGGAATATTGTTTATTTCTCTAGGATGGCAGTTTCTCAAAAAAACAGAACATTCAAAGATGGAACACTTTCATTTTATTACACTTTCAAAAATCACACACAACAGGGAGAATCTTGGTGTCTCCACTTAACCCAAAAAGAAAATTATTAGAAACTCAGATGTCTACTCTGCTAAGACTCAAGATCAATTTCCTCCTCTACCTGTCTACATTTCAATTCATATCTTACAACTTCCAAGTTACATCACTTTACACTATGTTACAGTTTCATTTTTCTTATGTTAATACTGCTCACTCTAGATAAATATTTGATCACTGGAACACAACAATAGATGTGTAGCTGTTCCCTCATTTGATAAACAATCTCACCAGAAACGGAAATACGGAATATAAACACCTGTTACACAGTTCCACAGGTAAGCCATTACCAAGGGATGGATGAGAGTGTCAGCAGAGACAGGACTGTTTCCCACGTGACAACACACAGTGGAGCAACAGCTAACATTGTCAACAGTTATTAAGAATTTGGTGAAAAAATTCCAAGATCAGAAGGTGCAAATTTGCAGCAAATTGGTGAAGGATCTCTAGTGACGGGGTTTATGCCAATGGGAAATTTCACACTACACAAAAATTCAGTCCTTTGATTTCATGTTAGGAGTACAATTACAGCAAGCATTACTGGTGATGTAAAGATTCATCTACTATCTCCAAAGAAGTTTTATGGGTTTGGGATTAACTTCCCCCCGCTCCCTGGAAAAGCTAACATGATTTGTATACCCACAACTATTTTAAATAGTCCCATGGCATGTTCTGGCAAGGCACACATGCCTGCCACACAGCTTTCTTTTTACAGGAGGACACGGAAAAATATTAGGCAAAAGGGAAAATAGGTGTTATTGAGGAAAAAACAGACACTCCAGACCTCAAATGAAGCAGAAACTGAATTTAGGCACACACTGCAGCAGCTGCAAAGATTCCAATGATCAGTTTTATTCTGTCATTTTCTGAAATGTGTACAGAAACCACCCGGGTTAAAAAGAAAGTTTAACATGAAATATTAGAGCTGCCTCTCTTTATTAGATACTTTTTCTAGTTGCACTGTTTTCTTCAAGTTTCCGTAACAGATCCTCTTGCTACCTTGAATAGAAGGCAAGTCAAGATAGCCCCTTATTTTCAAAGGTCTAATATAACACATCAAGGAGAAGAGTTTTTCCACTGGCTGCTGACAACATATATTTTGGATTACAGTGGCTATTTTTCCCCACTCTCCTTAACAAGCCAATTACAAAGGTAACAAGCACTTAATGTATTTCTTACTCTTATCTTATCCACTTTCAAGTAAATATCTTTCAAATAAACTCAGAACTAGAAATTAATTCACAAATACATACCAGTTTTAGTTGAAAATTTTATGAACTCTAGCAAAACCCCTGAAAGCACTTACAGAACATTTAACATGTACTCTTCAGTATTTAAACACTACAGGATTAGTTGTGCCATGAAAACATTTTGACCACTTATAAAAACCAGAAAAAAATTTAAAATACTAAAATAAAAACAAAACACAGAGGTCACTTTTAAAATCTAATATTGAAATCTACTTCTACAGATTAACAGTGAACCCTGACACATTCAAATCCGATTCTATACATTCCAACCAACATTTAAACCCAGATAACTTGATGTATGCACATGGTACATTTCTAAATAATTTCTAACTTCTTCAATCACCAGTGATCTTATTTAAATATGGAAAATAGGATTAGAAAGTTCCTGGGTCTAAGTACAAAATTTTCATCAGAGAACCAAGCAATCTGTCTAAAAATGATAATCAAAGTAATTTTGCACACTTGAATTCATGTTCAAAACTGTTAATTTTATAAAATTGATTTCTTCCTCAAAAAGATACATTCGAAAACTGCAAATGAAGCCTATGCCAAAACAAAGAAACCCCAAATGGCACACTTAACTCTCTTTTTTTCAGCTTAATCACTTATGCTGAAATACAGTCTGAGCCAGTAAATGACATTTAATCTGATGGAAGAGTATTATATAACCAGCATGTATTTGAAAACTGAGGGATACTTAAATGTTTTTCACAATTACCAGAAAATACCTACATTTGCCATTTAAAACATAATATGGCATCAACAACGTTTGTTCCAAGTTTAGTTCTGCTTCTCTTCTGAATAAACTCATTCATACCAAACTACTTTTCTAGAAGGAGTTTTCTCCAGCAGACTTCCTGGTGGCTTCACTCAAGTCACCTCAAGAGAGGAAAACCGGACCTCACATTTCTTATAATTAACAATAAAAATGACAGTTGAAAATTCTTCCTCTGCATATAACATTATTCTAAAAGCTAGATACCCTAAATCAGGGAACAATTTACAGAAGAATTAAAGAAATCTGAGAAGACTTGCTCTGTTCAGGGCTTTCCACATTTGAAAAGGAATAGGATTTAAACTTATTTATATTAGATAAGCAGGATAAAAAAAGGCAGAAAGCAGGTTTAATATAATGTAGAATATCTTGTTCTACAGCCAACAATTTATGTTTTAATTTAATCAAGTTTCATCTTGTCTTTTTCTTCCAATTCAAAAAAGACTACAATGTTCTCTCTCTTACCTAAAACTGCAGTTTCTAATTGCAATTCTTTAAAACTACATTAAATCTCTATCAGTAACCCTGTGAACTCACCACTACTGCCTCAGGTATCTCCGTCTAGATTTACTCTTATGGCAACTCTTTGACTAACCTTTACTTCTCATCTTTGAAAACCGTAAAAAAACTAAGATCCTTTCTGTGAAAAACAAGAGTAAAAGGGGGTTCAGATGGACAACCACTTCGACAAAGACTTCAAGTAACATTAAGATTGTCTACCAAAAACTCAAAAAAATCCGTTAATAAATCAAACAGTATAAGAAGTTCAAAATAAGGAAAGAACAATTCAAAAACCAACAGGTGAGTCATGCTGACAAGATGATTTTTTTTTTTTTTTTTCCATTATTCATCTTAATTCACACATACAGGTAGGTGCCAAGTTACCATTTTGATCCACCATTCATAATGATTATTCAAAGTTCTCCACAGTCAAAAATGATAAGTCTGGCTAAGCTACTGTTACATAATTTCTCAAAACGTAGCAGAAAATTGCTTCCCAAATAATTTTTTGCATTTCAACTTGCCGAGTACTGCCATTGCACTTCAAAGGCTAACATTAAAATATTGTTAAATTTTGTCTCAACAGCTCCAGCCATATATTGTAAATAAAGTACTCTCATTTCAACTACATTTATCTCATTAATCCAGAAACAGTTAAAGCCACAATTACAGAAGCATAAGTGTAACATGACAGCACACAAACAAGTCAGAGCAATTTAGAAACTGAACATACCAACACCATGATCCTTCCTCTTATCAGCTCATCTAATCAGATACATTTCTTCTTGAAAAAAAAAAAAAAATACAATTTAAAGCTGGTGCATTCATCCTGAAAGCATCATCACATTACAGTTTCAGACAAGTTGCTGATATTCTGTTAAGCTCATTTTAAGAAAATAACCTGAATTGCCAGATCATCATAGGAGAATAAATAGAATAAGTTATACAGACTTAAGATCACCGAGTTATAATTTGTGTTGTGCAAAACTTCTGGAGGTCATCTACTCCAACGCCACATCCGAAATGAATCTATAAAAGCCAACTATGTTTGCTAAGCTCCACTCAGCTACTGCAAGGTCTTGACTAAAGCTATGGGAGGTTGCAATCTGGATCCCTCTTGAGGAATAAGTTTCTCAGATACATTTGATTGTGGAACCACTATCAGTGACAACTAGTTTTGATTGGTTCTAGGACACTTCCTCTTCATGTAAGGAAAAGGCAAGCACGCTCACAAAGCCCCTCATAACTTTGGTTCAGCCTATCACATCTCAATCATTATCAAATCACAGAAATTATAAAGCCTTGAAAGGACCTCAGTTAACATGTAATTCCCCTACTTCATCTCAGACAAAATCACCCATAGGATATGCTTTCATGACAGCTCACACATAAAAGACTGATACCACTACCTGCTAATAGCTACACACTTCCATTGCTTATGTTATGCCGGCAGTGGTTTACTTCTCTCCAAACCACACTGACTTCTCAGAAAAGTAAAAAAACCTAACTTAAGTGGTGGTGGGTGGGATGACGGAGAATGACACACAGGGTGACACAACCCTACATAGTTTTTCCATTGTCCTATGAGAGGAAGAAAAGGAAAAAAGGCTCACAGAAGACCATAACTAGCAGAAGAGGAGGAGATGACACGTAAAAGTAAGAAGAATAAGAGGAAAAAGTCCTCCCACTTGCAACAATGAGCTATTATATTACTCAACCATCCAACTACCGTCACCCACTGTTTTTCAAACATGTCTACCTCAGCCTTCAGTGGTCATGTATCCCCATAATTCCAAGTTTCCTTAGACCTATAGGATATATATCAGAAGCCCAATTTTCTGTTTCAGATTAAAAAAGGAGCTGCATCTTGTCCTCCTCTATGGAGTCAGAATATCCACCCTCTGTATAAAAACCATCAACACATTGAAAAAAAAAAATTACTGTTACCTACTTTCTTAAAAAACCCAAAATATTTGTCTTCAATATTTCTTAACTTTCCAGTCTTCATTCAGATCTGCTCTCGATTCTTCAGTGTCACTAATTTCTTTTTTTTTTTTAAATGTAGTGCTCCAAGGTAGATATTAAAGCTTTCCAGTACAATATTGTCTCATGGCACATTCTTCTATAGACATTCAGAAGGACAACCATCTTTCCTGCAGCCTCAGACTGGTGATTTATAAAGGAAAATAAATGAGCCAAAGCCTCCTGTAGTGATCCTACACTTTCAGATAATCCTTTTATACTCAACTTTGACACCTTCCTTATCCATTTAGAACTTTGCACTTGCAAGCACTCATGGAGTACTACTCCAATTTATCAGTGTTAACTTGTCTTTTAATCTTGGTCTGAAGAGCGGCTGCAAACATTACCAGCGCAATGCTGTTCTCTCAACACAGTGTGTTCCAACATACCAATTATTAATAAAAAGCCATCATTAGAAACAGATACGGGTGTATTCTCCACCTTAAACATCCTCCAATTTTGGGGAAAAGTGTCATAATCAGTCTGTATTGAAGCAGTTCTCCCATGCACTGGAGTTGTGAAGGAAAAATACACCAAAACCCATGCTTGTTACCTGCATCAAGATCAGTTATTGTTGTAGGAGAAAACTCTTTGTAAAAATCTTAGAAATATTAATGCAGATAAAGTATCTAAAAGATACTTTCTAAAGATTAATTTTCCAGGTCCTCTCCCTACAATTCCTTTTTTTTCTACTGTTCTTTTGTATTCACATTTTCTTAGAGACATATGCCAAAAATTTAAGAGATCATTTAAGACGGATTAAGAAATTTCATTCTAAGGGAGGCCCTGCCAATTTGAATTCAACTATCGCAAGTACATAAGTAAATATTCCTTAGCACAGCTTAAAACAAAAAGAAACCAACCAATAAAACCAAAAGAAAGAAACAAAAACACTAAAATAACCAAGCAAAATGCAAAGCATTCCTTTCCTTTTGTAAAGGATAACCGGACTGAATACCTGTTCACAATTATCTTTCGTGAAGCTTAAGAAAAAAGGTCTGTTAACGTCTGAGCCATCTCAGAATCATTTTTTCCCCTTTTAGATAGACATGTTTTTAAGTTAATTATTATGAAATTAAAGGTTATGGACCTCTGGAGTGGATGTGGAATACTGGAAAAAAAAATTCTTCAAACGAATAATCAATTCCACATCTTTGTGTCAAAACAGTTCCATTGCAGAATGAGCTATATCTCCGATAGGGATTTTTGCTGGTATTGGTTGTTTTGGTTTGTTTTTTTTTTTAAATCACAGTTTTCTTAGTATGCCATTCTAAAGTGTGGGTTATAAATTCTTTTCAGCACAAAAATACATACTTCTATTATAAATTCAACATACAGAGACAGTCTTTAAGCACACATGTATAGTGATGTTTATATATGGTCAAGCCATGCTCAATGAATACAAGTTAAAACAACCAAAGAGAAGGAGTCCACAGCTGTACTGGACACAAAACAAGAACAGTGATTTCCAGATGATGCTCACAGCAGCGGAGGTTTCTGCCAGCTCTTCCTACACCAAATAATCGATGGCTCTCTAGAAGTGTCTTCTGTGAGTATGGGAAAGCCTGACTTCGAATCCTTCCATACTTGGAAGTGATAACATTGCTCTCCTTCTATAGACCACGGTAGAAGTTTGAAAGATCTCTCAAAAATTACCATCCCCCACATGCAACACTGATATTTACCTGAAATGTGTGTATCTAGTTTAACAAATTTAAACTTGGGGAGGATGCCTATCAGAATATATATATATATATATATTCCAGACCAAAGACAAAAAAACCTCTGTCAAACTGTTGTTGAACGTCTCTTCCTGCACACCAAATATAAACTGGTTGCAATTTTCAGAAAGTTTGTGGACTTGTAACTCCCTGTATTTCATAGAAAGAAGAGATAGATGTGTAAGTCTACTTATCCAGGTTAAGATTTTTCTCTCCCTTTAACAAACATTTCTTATCCCAGATCTTCAAAGTATTTCTTTTTCTGCTAAAACATTAGTCTTGCAAAGTGACAAGTTTATCAACATTGCATTACTCTTATGAAAAGACCTTAAATTATTCCTCTAAAGATAACAAATCAACTACTGCTTCAGCACCCTAAGGCTGAGAAACATGCAAGACATTAAACCTACTGAACGCTTTTGCTCTACATTCAATTCTACAGTACCTTTTAAAAGCATTTTATCATGAAATCTACTCCAAAACAAGCATTATCTCCCACACATACACTAGCACATTATTCCCACTGAAAAGTATCCACACATTTAGACCCTTGATCCCATCTTTATAAACATACTTAATAGCAAGCCTATGAATCATATTCTAAAGGTGATTCTTGATTAAAAGATAAAAAATACCTGTATCAGCCAAGTAACATGACAATTCTTGCACAAGCAGTACATTCAATTTGAGTATTTAACCCATTGGCCTGTTTAAAACAGGGAGAAAAATATTCTTGTTCACTTATCATCTGCTAGTTTCCATGCACTCATGAGTAAAATTGTGAGTAGTTACTTGTTCAAGATTAAGTCGGTATTTTCAGAGCACATAACTGCTTTAGGTTCTGACAAGCTAGTAAGCAAGTATGGCCCTTAAGAGTTCTGTATAAGCAGTGCTATTTGAGAATACATTAGGCCAGGCAGGCTATGATTTTGAATGACAGCCATTTGATTCAATATTTAAATAAATATTTAAGTTTAAAATATAATTAAAAATTACTATGTTAAATGTTATAATAAATATTTAAGTATCCAACACAACATCTACTGTGTGGATAGTCATACACAGTGGATGGATAGAAGCACAATGAACTGCATTGGGTGGAATATTTCCATTTTGATGAAAACTAATTTGTAAATTGTTCAGCTTTAACACTACTTCCTACTGCAAACACAAATCTATTTCAAGCAGTCTGCGCACATGCAAGTTTATCCTATGATTTTACCTTGGGGTGCAAAGAAGG
This sequence comes from Todiramphus chloris collaris, assembly GCA_025345505.1. Lineage (NCBI taxonomy): Eukaryota > Metazoa > Chordata > Aves > Coraciiformes > Alcedinidae > Todiramphus > Todiramphus chloris. Next base: position 5,191,765 of record JANVCC010000012.1, on the reverse strand, counting down.
CACGCACACACAACAAGGTTTATACATAGCTGAGAGAGAGATCAGTACATGGTGCCAAAGGTACAACCCTCAGCTCTCTTCATCACCACGTACACATTGAATATGTTATCACACTGTTCTCCAGCTATCTCTCCAACAAGAATAGTGCCCAAACCACCTGCTCTTGCATACAGCATATTTTTGGTTACAGTATGCACTTACAGCCCTTTCCTTCACCTCCAAAGAAACTTAGGCTGCAAATACTTCATAGCTATTACACCTCCATACAACAAAAAGAAGTTGTGCTAATGGATGTGTGTCAAAACCAAGACTTGTGAAACACATATACAAGCCGCTGTTGTAAAACAGTATTGCAAACAGCGTGCAATCAATGCAGTCAATCATTGCAGGTTGCTCTGGAATATCTCCTAAACTCATGCAAAGCACTAACAAATGCCCTTACCTACCAGCTTACTAGCAGTGGTACTGTAACATTATCGCAGCCCAGCCTACTGAAACAGAGAAACCATTTTGTTACCAGCAGACACAAGAAATTCTCAATGAGCACAGATCTACAGTTGTTCTACAGCAAGATGACATTTTTTGAAGAAGGCAGGCTTTTAAGGGTTCACTTCAGCCTCCTCAATCAGGCAAAGAAGTCCCGATTCCAACTTGTGTAAGCCCCATAGTTGTTGATGCCACTATTTGTGATAAAGCTAAACGGTCTGTCTTCAAAGCTTCCAGTCCCAGGCATCACCTAGTCCACACGGGACTCAGGTCAAAGCTATTAAAAAGTAGATCCAAAGGCAGCCAAAGTGCCTATGCCACCTTCCAACACCTACGACTTCCTTAACCCTGCATTACAGGGAAACAGAAAACAACCCTGACACTTTCATCACATTATCCAAATCTAAATACATGTATCTTCTAAACATACGAAGTAATCACACAAGTATAATTTCGGTGTTTCTTCAACATTTAACCTCTGCATCGCTTTAGAAGATGGATCAGAAAGGGATTTTGTAATAGGGGTGTACTATCACTCTACAGCACAGTGAAACTGAAATCACCATTCAGCATGAACGCCAGCCTGATCTCCTGCCACCATGTCTCACTAAACAGATTTTCAAGCAAAAATAAAAATCATCCCAATCTTTGTTACTTTACAACTGATCACACACACCTAGTTCACATTTTTCCCTTTGGACAGCAGTGCTGCATCTTTAATTAGACAGTTTAATACACACAACCAAAGACAAGAAATAACCAAAGCCATCTGAGCTGAGGTTTTCTTGTATCAGCAAAGTTGCAAAATTGTTTGGAGTACCTGTTTTCTCTCACATTTTAAAATAATACTCTGGAAATTAGATTCTGTTTAAAGGAAATTAACTCGGAGCAAGAATAGTACATTTATCCTGAATGCCTTTGGGAGCTGTTGGGAAACACGAATCCAAGTTAAAGAAGTTATGCCTCTATTTGCCCAACTCCAGCACTGCTGGAAGCACAGATGAAAATGTGTATATCCCCCTCCCTACAGCAAAGTTCTCTGGTCAGACTATAACCTTCTCTACACGGAAAGCACTCCTGCCAAAGCACATCTGTTACGCATCCTTCCAGACTGGAAGTCTGGACAAGAAATTCAATATAATTGTACAAATACTTAAATGTACAGTAAGACATTTCTTAGCAGATACCACCCTCTATGGCTTCACCTACAGCAACAGGCTGTCTGGCTAATTAGTGGTAAAACCCCACCCCCAACATATCATTTTGTGGAAATATGCCTTCTCTTGTCAAGAGTTCATGCTGGTTTAGTGTACAAAATAAGCTGTACTGTCCGGAGATTCTAATGGTGCAACAGCATTAGAATGGGTGGGTTTGCACCTGGAGTATATTGGTTAAAAAAACAACACTCAACATTGAACTGCTCTTTGTGTAGTAAAATTGGGAGTCTAACCTGATACAGGAAAAGTTCTGGGTAACTTCTGCACTTAATGCCAAAGAGGTTTAAACCACAAAAGAGGTTTAAATGGTATGATCATTAAAAAATGGTCTTCCAACATCATAAAGATGTAAAAACTTTAATCTGGATTCATTTTAATACAGAAAATATAAAAAGACCAGTATATAAACTTACTGCAAATGGTGCATTTTCTGGCACATAAGAAAAAGAAAAAAAGTTCAAATTGGTTTGTTGTTGAGGGTGGTTTAGTTTTTTTTCCTTTTTTTTTTTTTGGGGGGGGGGGGTGTGGTTTTCTTTTTGGTTGGGTTTTTTTTGTGTTTTTTTTAATTTAATTAGTACTATTTATTACAGGACAGTGCTATATGCTTTCCTTATACATAGCACAATGCTCACCTATTAGAGTAAAACTCCTCAGTAGGCTTTCGACCAGATTCTTTCTATGAAAAAAAAAACCAAACAAAAAAACTTTACAACACATCAAGCCACAGCCCAGCTAAGAAATATTTCCTATTTTGTATCTTACTTTTCTGTTGATCTCTAAGAAAATACCGACAGCAGAGCCCTGTAATATGATTGCTTACTGGTTTAGCTGACTAAACCAAGCTTAACAGATCTTAATGAATACTGGAGCTCTGACTTAAGAGCTTAATAAACCACGACAGAGGTAGCCCAACAAAAGTGACAACAGCAGGGAAAATAAGGCAAAAATCAAGAAAAATCACACTGTTAATACACAGTAAAACAAAACATGTATTTTATGAGGGAGTTTTCCTGAGGAATACTTTTTTTTCTTCCTGTAGTTTCTATAAAAGCAGCTAGTCAAGCCCAAACCAATAACCCACAGATTTTACCGTAAGAGTTCCCTCTCCACTGAGAACACAAGGGCAATAAAAGCACTTGTCCAAAGCTCACTGTAAAGCTTTCCTTACCGTATTTCAATTAACAGACCAAGGAAGAAAGCAATTTCAACTATTTGCCTATTATAGCATACAACATATTTTTCTTAAAAGAAAACAAGCGAACAACAATGAAAACCAACCACCACGATCCTGACAAACAATCTGAATGTACAAAACAGCAAATCCTCAAGCTTCAAATATTTATCATTCAATAAAAATCATACACCAACCTTCTCCTACAAAGTGCCTGGCAGAAAAATCATACAAGACAGCACAGGTTTACACAGTGGGGTACATGGGGTAGTATCTCTGAGATCAAACAGTCTGTTTCCTATTCCCTGATGTTACGCAAAACAGTTTGAATATACAATTTGCAGAATATGTCTGAGATGTTTATTTCTCTATGATGAAAAACTGAAAGAAAAATAGTCAGCTTCCTAACAAAGCCTGGAGACTGAGATGACTGTACTAAGTCTCAAATTAATTCTAGACATGAAATTATGTTGCTTTCCTTCTATTCCTTGCTCTTTCCCCCGAATCTCACAAGTGATTTCTTTATATGAAAGATCATCTACATACCAGCCATCTTCATATGACTTCTGTCTAATCCTAAATGGGACTAATCTTCATTTTGTCCCAGCAGGAATAGGAGAAAGAAGCAGAACAAAACCCATGAAGTTTCTCTTTCCGTGCCAACATTAGTTGACTGGCAAAATTCTAGTAATTCTGGTTTTCAAAGTGTCGCTACTTTCTAAATTACCCTTTTTTTTAAAGCAACTAAAATTCAAGATACCTGAATCTACAGTACCTCTTGCAGCTCCAACAGCTCCATACTATCTACTTCACATTTTGCAAAGAAGGTGAACGCATTAAAGGATATTTGTCACTGACAGCCACTTTCGTATCTTTTCTTTTGGTCAATACAGGAACAGATTTTGACATTATCTGTTAGCAAACTGGATAAAACAGAGCACCAGAGATCAAAGAAAAAAAAATTTCTCCTCTCCCCCATCAAAACACAGACATCTTGACAAAACTGTTTCAGCTGATACACTTGACTGTAAGCATGGAGCTCTCCCATGAAGTGAGGCAGTCAAGTAAAGAAACAACTCAAATCTTCCATGTTATTAATAGAAATGCCTGCCCAATTTAGCTTTTATTTCCTTCTTCAATTTAGACTAACATGTCCCATGAGATATTTGGAGCTCCCTGAGCAAATAAAACTCATCCTGACTCATCCCAACCAAAGCTTCAATGCACATTCGAATAGCACCCTTTTACAAGGGCACAACAACTAAAGGACCAAAATCATCCTTCACAGCCCACGACAAAGCTGTTCAGAGTAAAAGTTCTAAAATATACTGTGATACAGGTTAGTATAGAGCAGGAATAGTCTTCACTGAACACAGAAAGCAAATATTACATCATATCTTCCAGTATGATACTTTAAGCTTTACCACTTTTTAGCAGTTAAAGCAAAGGACCTTGAAAAGGGGAACCCACCCTCTTAAAAGAATGCTGTTACATCTGAGTTTTATAAACACAGCTCAGCACTTCCCCGCATTCCCCAGTTTTAGACGTCACTTGTGAGCACTTTACTACTGACCATGTGATTATCAAGTTTCACAAAGTTTCAGAGCAAGCATGGAACTTTAAACCCTTAAGTTTGAAACTGGACCAGTAAGGGAAGTTGTAAATAAAGAACTTCAAGCCGTACATAAAGAAATTCAACAGGGATACGTATAGAGTCCTACACCTGGGGAAGAACAACACCATGTACAAGTTAGGGGTAGATGCACTGGAAAGCAACCCCATGGAGAAGCATCTTGGTGGACAATAAGTTATCCATGGAACAGCAATGTGTCCTTGTGGCCAAGAAGATCAATGGTATCCTGGGGTACATAAAGAAGAGTGTGGCCAGCAGGTTGAGGGCAGTTCTCCACCCCCTCTACTCTGCACTAGTGAGACGACATTTGGAGTATTGTGTTCAGTTCTGGTCTCCCCAGTTCCAGAGGGACAGGGAAATACTAGAGAGAGTCCAGCAGGGAGCTACAAAGACGACAAAGGGACTGGAACATCTCTCTTATGAGGAAAGGCTGAGAGCCCTGGGCTGTTCAGCCTGGAAAAGAGAAGACTGAGAGGGGATCTTATCAATGTTTACAAATATCTGAAGGGTGGGTGTCAAGTAGAAGGGGCCAGCCTCTTTTCAGTGGTGTCCTGCGATAGGATGAGAGGTAATGGTAGCAAGCCAAAACACAGGAAGTTCCACCTCAACATGAGGAAAAACTTCTTCACTGTGAGAGTGACAGAGCACAGGAACAGGCTGCCCAGAGACATTGTGGAGTCTCCTTCTCTAGAGACTTTCAAGACCAACCTGGATCTGTTCCTATGTGGCCTTCCCTAGGTATTCCTGCACTGGCAGGGGTGTTGGACTCAATCCCCAGAGCTCCCTTCCAACCCCTACCATTCTATGATTCTAACTCCTCCATGTCCTACAGCTTTCAGATGGGAAATTCTCTGTTCTCTATGCAGAAAAAAGCCAACCATGTCCCTATCACAAACAGCCTCTAAGATAAACTAAAGCCAAGAGCAGAAATAAACATCATCTGCCTTCTGCTCCTCAGTAAAAGATGACTTCAGCCAGATTCTATCTTTAAAATTAAATTGTTTCATAAAGAAAAGCTCTAACAATGCAAAATATAGTTATGACATTTGCTTCAGAGTAGTATTTGTTCACTGCTTAAAACCTCAGAGAGCTAAAAAGAATGTGGAGCTATAGTAAAACTAGGTGTTACAACATCTTGTCAGCCCTACTGCTACCAGGAGGCTGACCACATTCCTGCTTATGAAGCCTCCTCATTAACAGTTTAAAACAAGGACAAAAGTATCTCCTTTAATGTACCATATTTTACTTACAGATAATTAAATCTGAAGAAAGTCTCTTTGTAAAGTATCTGTGTGGGAAAAAACGAAAAAAAAAAAAGAAAAAAAACACAACCAACCAAACAAGAAAAAAAAAGCCCATACCAAAAAAAACGGACAAAACAACAACAACAAAAACAAGAAAACAAACACACAACAAACAAAAAACCCCAAACCCCCACTAAACCAACCAACCAAAAAAGCCACCAAACAGGAAAATCAGCTCCTGGAAATGTAAGAGCTTCAAACTCATAACAATATAATTCCAAACGTCAGAGGTTGAACTCACTTAGTTGTTCCCTTTCATTTGAACACCAACACAACAGCTTCTCTGGATTTCCATCCACTTGCATACCAAATTCAGTACCGAAACAAGCTTATTATTATTATATTATTAACATATTACGTATTTTTAATGCCAAGTAATCTGCTAGGAAATTTACTTAATTTCAGTTTTGGGTTTAATTACATTTGATAGGCTTAACAATGCTTGCGCTGTGGCAAAGTTTTCCAACTGAACAGATCTGGAAGAAAGCTTGAGCTAGCTTTCTATTAACTATCAAGAACTTAAAAAAAGTGTCTCCAGACCATCATTTTCCCCTAAAGCCCAACACAATGTTCTAGTCCCTGTGTTTCAAACGATTTACAGCCAGGAGTTGTGAGTCTTGAGTTTTTGCATTTGACAGCTAATCAAATGAAGCAACTTACTATGCATTTCATATTATTATAAATAACTACAGCCCAGGAATGCAGAAGTGTTCATATTTGCTTTCCATTGACATTTATTTCATTCCTATGATTAAAATCCACTTCATGTATACTTCTGATATTTTGAACATTATTCTGCAGTGCTGCACTGTGACACTCATGACTGAAATGCAAGCATGCCAAGGAGAAATAACTTGTATTGAATTTATGACAGGTTACTATTATGCTACATAAAATGATACTACAATATCATAAATCCAAATTCAGTAATTAAAATAGCTAATTAGCACATGTCTATACTAATGAAAGCAAAGTGACATGGACTGTCACCCTGAGAATGAATTCAAAATTAAAATCTACCAAAGGATTCCAGCATATTTCTAAATAGTGAACAGAATTGGCTTGTCAAAAGGAAAAAAGAACACAAGGATATTGTTCAGAAAGGAATTTTTCTCCTGTTTAACTGCAACTATGATTTGAAAAGTATTAGTTGTAGCAAATGGTAAATAAGAAGTAATTGCAAGTAACACACCAGCATTTCACCCCTAAAATTTAAGCTGACATAAACTTACAACTTGGATGAATATTAAATTTAAGTGCCCCTTGTAAGAGAGAACAGGATGAAGGCATTTCATAAGTGAGACTCAGCGAAGCTAGATTTACATCAATACAGAAATGAAAAATTGCTTGTGAACTACAGGTGGATGTAGCTGCTATACATAATCAAGTAAGAGCCCTAACAGACTTGTTTTTAAATGAAAGTTATTTTAAATCTCTTCATAACACTGAACTATGAACATCAGAAGTTTCTGGCAACTCGAACAAGGAACTGACAATTAAATCTGATCAAACTGCACCACCATTCTTGGTATGAGGGCTCAACCATCACAATAATTTAAACAACTTTTAATATTTCACATAAAAAATAAGGTCGGATCAAGAATACACAAAGTTGTGAATAAGAATACTTAAGTTTGCAATAGGTTGCAATGATGGCTGCAACTATTAAGGCAATACTGGGTGGGGAGGGAGTGGAAGAGGATAAATCAAATTCAAATTCAAGTGTGGCCCAGATCCCAATTAAATATCGACCCATTTGTCAGCAAGAGCGGAGGGTATCGGGCAAATAAACCAAGTGCAACTGCTAACAAATGTAGGTGAAATGCTAATCTAATTTCTGAGCACAGGGGGAGAAGGGGGAGAAAAGAGGGACATGACACTACATTACAAAAAATACACCCAGAGGCCTACGTTTGAGCAGCAAGAGACAGGTACAGAAACACTGCCAGATCACATTGCAGCTCATAGTCCAACCCAGAGGTATCTAAACATCAACAACAGTAAAGTGAGTTACAAGCAGCCTGAAGAATGCCAAGGAACCTGAAGCCACCTACTTCTACCTTTTGATAGCTAAGACGCGCAACCTTCTGATCTGGCAGACAGAGCAACAGATCATGGAGCTGCTCTGAGTGCCTTTACTGCCAGATTAAAGGCATAAAAAATAACTATAAAATGAAAAAAACTACAAATGTTTGCTTCTGTTTGTAACCACAGCTTAGTTTAAAACTTTGTTTCTTATCCATTCAGGGTCTTGAAATCCAGTTTACTATTGTAAATTTAGAAACTTCTGTCATGCAGCTGAATACCAGTGGGATGTTTCTGTTTTGCTGGGGATTTTTGAGCAAAACTAACCCAGGAATGATACGGATTTCATTATCACCTTTTTCAATAGGATATAAAAAAATAACCATTTTTATAAGCTATTAACATGAAAAAACTTTTTTATACACATTTTACTAGGAAACTGTTAAGGATTCATAATTTGTGCTTTAAATAGTATTAAATATTAAAAATCAACAATGGTTACAAACAATAGAGATACTTTGTTGATATTCACTTCGTTCATGATGTTCCAACCACGTACGGTTGGCAACTGGAATAGCTGAGTTACATGCTACTGCATGTACAATATTTAGAGTAAATACGTGAAATACCAGAGTGCAGTTCCAGCCCGTGGAAACTTATCACTGCCTACAGAAGCAAAAGAATCACTGCTGCTAGAACAGCACCACTGCCAGAACGTACGGATATTGTGACTGAAGGACTGCTTGCTTGGGAGGAAGCAATAAAGAATATTAAGCAAGGATTTCAAAAATGTCTTTTCAAGAGAAAGGAAAGAAGTTGTTGAAGTGGAGAGCTCTTCCTCTGTAAATCAACATAGGTTTGAAGGAAATTATATAGGAGATCTAAGAATTAGCGTAAAACCCACCTTTGGCATTTTTTTATTTTACAGATCATCCACGAATTAAAATAAAACCACAGGATTTCCCTTTATGTCACTACTCTTCACTCCAGTAAATTTTCTAATGCTTCATGCTAAGAATTGACACTCCCAAGTTAAATTTTGGTGTAGATTTTATTTTACTCCGTCTGGTTTGAAGTAAAACTTATAAAGCCTAATTTACTCATGTTTAACATTGCAAATGATCCAGATAAGTATTACTTTAACAAAGCTCCTTTAGCAAAACAGCACAGATGTTTAGTCATTTAACATTAGAAAATGTTAAAGTCTTTATGAAGTGCTTAACTTCATTAAGTTATTTTCACACAGCTAAATACAGCTTAGCTCCCTAATTTCTCAAATCTCAATACCAGATTTCTCACTTATTACTCATAACTTGGATTTGCCACTAGTAGACTTGAGAGTACCACAAGTTAGCACTGAACTCACTAACATTATTTTGAGGTCTAGAAGACACCAGCTAACTGATAAATTTCTGATGTAAAGCTAGGGGTGAAATATGAAATACAACAGTATTTCTACTTCCTTTGAATTTAGGATACAGGGTTCATGAAAGTTCAAACCCTGCCTGCTCACAATCACATTTCACAATGGAGAAAACTACTAGAAGAGCCAGAAAAAACACCAAACCAAACAATTTACATCAACATCAGCTTCTTTACTTTCCACTTGGTTGAAGCTTTTTGGACAGTTATTTCTTGTTTACCTCTAGTCCGGTGCAGATGCAATCAGTAATAAAATCTCTCTCTTATCTAAGCCTTTGCAAGATAACATTGAGCTCAAAAATACAATGACTCCTAGCACTAAGACTTCAACCAGCAGGCCATCTAAATGGTTAAACTCACATACTGATGGACAAAACCACCAGTTCTTTGACACAAAGCAAAGTTTTCATTGCTGCAGCAGAAGGGTTTGCTCTAAAATACACAGAAGAACACATACATTTAAAGCAATAATCTCAAGTGTATTATGAACTATTTGGAAATACTTAATAACTACCCCGCTGCGGGGCTTCAAGATTTTATAAACAAGTCCTTTGCAATACTTACCTGATTTCTTCTAACATGCCTAAGGAAACAGCTTTTGCAGTTTGCAGAAAATGAAAACTGCACATATCCAACCAGTAGTAACAGGGCTATTTTTAAAAAAGCAGTTGATGTTTTACTTTAAAGATATTGAGAAACTGAAATTTAAGAAGGTTGTTTAAAAAAGCTTTCAAATACAAGAGGTGCCTCTGCTTCAGAAAACATGTTGCATTTTCCAGGGAGAGCAAGATGTCAGTAACATTTTATAAGTGAACTTTCCCAGCACTCTACCATCATCAGTAGTTTACTGAACATTTACTTTGCATAAGGCAATATACACAAAGTAAAAAAAAAAAAAAAAAAAAAACTTTAAATTCCATGTTGGATAAGTCATCTCTTTTGTATTATTATGCAAACTAGTGTAGCTTTGTGAGCCAAGTTACTAGGAACAGCTTAAAACTTTCACATCTACAAATCAAAACCTGATTTTAGGATTAGGACCTAAAGACTGAAATGAAATAGATCATTAGGTCATAGGCTGAACTGCAAAGGAATGCCTCTTCCAAGCACCACTTTTGGAGAATATCAGAGATGACTGCACCATAAAAAAAAAATAAATAAAACCCCACAACTAGAGCTATAGCCCAAATTTACATGACACCTGAACAACCACAGCTGAAGAAAAACAACTGCAGTATGAAGATTCACAGTAAGTTGATTGCAGGTGTCCTACAGCTCTCCTCCTCAGTTCCTGCCTCTTACTTCATACAAGGTAGAATACCGCTTCAGGCTAAGTAAAATAAAACAACAGCTGCAGAACTAAGTGGCTATTCTTTCTGCAAATGAGCAGCTGTGGTAGAAAATGGGCCCTCTGGCAGTCTAGTGGAGTAGGATACTTCTTGTAGTCTACTAAAAGGCACACAAGCAAAAATATCAAAGGAATTTTAGTAAAAAGTTTAGAAAAGTTGGCTAAGGAAGAAATGATAAAAATCATGGAAGAACTCAGAAAAATGAATACTTCAAGAGAAAGTTGTAATAATGCAAATATCTGCATGTGAAATAATTACAGTTGCACAGAACATTTCTAAGCAAAAATAACAGTGGACTGCCTCCAGAAATTGAAGTCAACTATAAAATTTGACGCAAAGCCATAAGAAACTTCAGGTAACCCTGCCAAAACCAGAAAGAAAACAGGAATTTAGTGAAGTAAGACAACACCATAAAAAGAATGTGGGTATCTATTTCTACTGGAGAACACAGTAGTAGCCACAAACATCAGGAGTTAACTGGCTGCATCACTGAAATAACCTAGCTATGCTTTAGTACATAAAGGCAGGCAAGCACCTAAACCACTGTTTTTCTCAACTTTCCTACAAATCTCTTGTGAGAAACGGGGAAAAGCAATGATCCTTCTCTCTTGGTTCTACAAGATGCCCTCTGCATACCATCTTGTTTAGAAACAGAAGCTGTTCCCAGAACAGGCAAAACCAGTGTCTTTAGCTGGACTTTTATTTGTACTAGTGGTAGCCTCTAGACAAAACCTAAACAGCTGAGACTGGGAACTTGGAAAATGAGTTCCCAATAAGCTAAGTTTACTTTCACTTATGCAGCTTCTCCCAAACATCCACCCAACACAGGGCAGGGTTCTGGTTAACCATCTTTCTTAGAATTACACATTTTTCTTCACAAAAAGAAGTAAAGGAAGTTACACTCTGGCGTAGCTATAGAGAGATTTCCTGTTAAGAAGGGATAATTACAGTACTGCAACTTCCTTCCAAGCCATTCATCTACATTCTCCTTTAAAGAGCACTACTCCATTAGCTACAAGCAGGTAGGGTTACTACTCCATACTCATTCAAGAACCCATCCCTAATTATGCTTCACATCAAAGCTGTTTTAACTACACTTCACAACCTGCACACATACACAAACATTTTTATGTTACTGAGGTATCACTGCTACAGAGGTTTCACTGAACTGTTCTAGTGAAACCTCCTACTCGGCATTAACTATGGATCTTCTGGTTTTCCTAATATTATCCATCACACATACATATGCAAACACACCCCCATCCCCCACACCAGAATCTTGTAAAGAAATAAAAAAAAGAATAGAAGAGAGTGAAACCTGGCAACAAGTTCTCCAGCACTATTTACATTCGAACAACCTAAAGCACTTGTTCTAAGCCTCACTACACAGCACTGAAAACAGCCACAAAAAGCTACACAGGAAGGAGAAGATTGTATAAATCTCAGTGTACAAGTTAAACCCACAAACCAGTTTTGATCCATCACAGCTCTGAGAGGTGTGAAAACTAGGACAAAGTCCTCGTGAAACTAGGTTTTCTGTAAAAGAAATTTCATGAACCACGCTTTGAGACTTTCAAGACTATTAAACCTGTCGATTACTGTCAAGCAAGCAATCCATCATTACAGAAGCAGCACCTAAATTACAAAACAGAATCCTAATCCCAGCTGTAAGACTGGACCTTCAAAAAACAGAAGGAAAAAAACCCCAAACAACATACCCTAAGTATATGACCATAAGATGATTGTTGCTATCTATTGTAAGCCATGTCCACTTGTAAATTAGAATTCTTTCTCCCTCAAACCAAACAAGCAATGAAGCTTTGTAATGGAAAGTACATTCTCTGGATTACATTTTTATCATTATGGGCTAAAAATGCAATTTCACATTCTTTGATTATTAAGGTAACAGTCACTGAGAGAAACACAGAGGGGAAAATACAAAACTGGATGGTGAGCACTTCAGTTCTGGAACTCCATAGACAATCAAGAGCAGGCTAAACAATGAATAATAGTGTGCACAGGTACCTATATTGGATTTCTCCCCCCTCTGCATGGCTTAATGTGGGGCTGAACTACTTAAATGTGTTCATGATGGCTCAAGCTTATTACAGAAAGAATTTCAGATACAGGACAGTCAGAGATTGAGATCTGTACAAGCAACACAAATACCACACTAACAAGAATGTATTGTCATGGTCACAGAAAATGCTGCTAAACCAAGACTTCCTTTCAGGACAGCATTAGAAAACTCAGCTTATCAACTCCTCCAGGACACCGCCTTTAACAAAGTCAGTCTTAACTGTCATTATCACAATGAACACTAATTAGAAAAATATTTGAGAAGCATGCTGCCTATGAAGACTGGTATGTTAATTGTCATTCACAGTAGGCTGTCAGTTTATAGGACTTATCTAGGAGTTAAACTTTGTTGTAAAAGGAAGATATGTGCAAATTCAGAAGTGGGGCTTGAGTCACAGCTTGTGCAGAAAGCATTCATTTTTAACAACATACAACCATAAACAGTATGAACAGAGAAAATTTCCAAACTATGAAACATGTCATTTCCTGATGCCAGGAACATAAGACTCCTAACAAACATTTCTGGGGCAGCATACAAAACTTATCTACCCATGATCTATTTTAACAACTAAAAAAAAAAAGTGCTAGCAGTAAAAACAATTTAAAAAAAATAAATCAAAAACCATGTTTGCTTATTCAGAGAATTCTCTGAGAAAGCTGCAGGAACTGGGGCTTTTGATAGTCTGGAGCAGACAAGGGAAATACAGAAATGTTTTTCTCATCCAGCAACTTCCAGATAGCTTTCTAAGGAAGTTCAAGCACCCTTCTACAGCACCATCGCATAGGCCTCAATTAGGATGCCCCTAGCAACTGTATGCAGAACACCACTCCTGTATACCCACACCAGTCTGAAGAGCTGCTGTCTAATCAGTTTGATACTCTTTTTCATAAAGACCATACCATTAATCAATTCAGCTGCTAAATGCCTTGTTACTGAAACTGTAGTTTTAGCACTATTTCAGACTAAACCTGACAAAGTTTTTTTTCCAGAAAGCCTCTCTTCTGTTCTGTGAAATCCAGTAACACCACAACTTCATATATAAGCCATATGACAAGATGCTTTCACTACCTGAGACAAGTTAATGACCAAAGATTTCCTCAGCCTTCTGACACCTTGAGCTGACTAAAACTAACAAAGCCCCTCTGTTACTACTCAGTCTTCAGATAAGAGATGAAAAGGAAGGGGGAATACCAGAAAGAAATTGAGGCAGCTATTCTAGGGCTACCCTAAAAAAAAAAACTGATCACATCCCTCTCAGGTACTTGCAGAACAAGATTTCTTAAACCTTGAAGTCAAACACAGTTTGGTGGAAAGAAGAAATAACTACAGTACAATCAATCCTAATACTATCATCTGGTCTTCTCATTTGGATATGGAGCAACTCGGAAGGCACAAATTCAAGACTCATGAAGACTCAACCTTCTCCTCACAGATGTGGGTGGGAGGAAAGGAGAAAGCACACAAGCAGAAGGCACAGCCACACATCTCCAGTATCCTTCACTATGTACTTGGAGAAGTGAAAGGGGGGAGGCAGGGGAGGTGGAAGAAGAAGGGTCCTTGAAGAACCTAAAATAAATAGATGAGAGATAATCAGGTATTGAAGCCAAGAATATCCTTAGTCCCATGACCTTACAGCTCAGTGGGAGACACACAAATATGAACTTCAGTGCTCATCGTTCTTTTGATAATCACCTGGATGGAACAGAGGTGATAGAAAACCTTTTAAGCCTTCCCACCTTGGATCAATTATTAATAGAAGCTGGAAGTGGCCAGTTGCTGTATGGGATATTAACTCAGGTACGGAAAGTCTACAGAACCCCTCTTTGGCCCATCTTCTCAATTGAGGGGGACAGACTAGAAAGAGAAGACTAAGAGCACCCTGACTGAGAGATGTTAGCCACTTGAGCATTTACTTCATATATTATTCTATGTATTAGAGCTAGCTAATAAGAGAAAGATTTTTTTTATTATTATTTTTTAGACTATCTGGGAAATAATTAAGATAACCTCCTGCACCTCCTCTATGGAACAGGGAAGCGCTGGCCCTAGCAAAACACAAACGAGATCAATTATTAAGGAAATTACAGTCCATTCCTCTTCTTGGCTTCCGTGATTCTCTCCTTCTCCAAGGAAGAGGCACGGGGTAAATCCTATCCTTCAGAAGCTCACATTCTCTAGGGCCCTGTGCATAGGGAAGGGCTAATAAGGCCCCTTCTGGAGAGCAGATACACTGAGCAGCCTCTCCCAAGCTCTCCATCGCCACGTCCCCGATCCTACGTCCCCCACCCCCCATGAGAATGCCCTACGCTGAAACACACAGAGCTGCTCCGCCTGACAAGGCTTTACGTCCCTGGGAGGCCGGTGGGAAAAGAGGCAGACCTACAGCGG
Organism: Todiramphus chloris collaris; assembly: GCA_025345505.1. Lineage (NCBI taxonomy): Eukaryota > Metazoa > Chordata > Aves > Coraciiformes > Alcedinidae > Todiramphus > Todiramphus chloris. The sequence goes on along the minus strand of JANVCC010000012.1, from coordinate 5,176,690 downwards.
GTACTACGCTCCACCGGACCCCGGGACAGGGGGGAGCACGGCGGCACGCGCGGGGAAAGCCCTTCGGCCGCCAATCTCTCCGCGGTACTCACAGTCCAGGTGCTTCTTCTTGGGGCCCATGACCTCGTGGGTCGTGGCCTTGCAGACGGTTTTCGAGACCGCCGAGCCGGTCACGCTGTGCTGCGCCGCCGTGATGCGGTCGGTGAGGCTTTGGCCGGACATGGCGGGCTGCTGGCGGCGCTGGTCCCGAGAGCGACTCCGCTCTCTCCTCGGGGGCCGGGCTGGGAGGACTAGCCGGGGGATGGACCTGCACGGACTCCTCACCCCGCCGTGCCGCAGGCGGCCCCGCTCCGCCCTCAGGGACGGACCTGTCACCCGAGCAGGGACCCCTCCTCCTCCTCCTCCTCCCACCCCCCTCCCCCAGCCGCCGTCCCCTCCCCCTGCGCGCCTTCCTCTCGGCCGGGGACAGGGGACACGGAGTGGGCGCCGCAGGAAAATGGCGGCGGCGGAGCTCCTCCTCGGACCTTTCCGGGCCGCCCGCAGCACGTGACGCGCACCCTCCCGCCGGCGCCCCGCCCACGCGACACGCCCCGCCCCTCCTCGCCGGCGCGCCCCGCGCGCAGCTCCTGGCTGCAACAAGGGCGAGGGGGGGCGGGATGAGCCGTGGCGGTCACGTGGCGTCCGCGCGCGCGCGCGCGCGCCCGCCCCCTAGGCGGCTCGTGGCGGTCCGGGGCCGGTGGCAGCTCCGTCCCCTCAGCGCCCGCGGCCTCGGGGGGCGGGGGGACGAGGGAAGGGAGGGCGGGGGGAGCCGACGGGCGCGGCTCGGCAGAGCTGGGCTATGTAAGGGGGGGGCTGTGTCCCTTCCCCCCCCGGGTGGGCAGAAAGCTGGTGGGCCCGTCTTCGGGTTCAACAAGGCGGGTTAAAGTGCCGCCGTGTCTCCGCCCCGAAGGAAGTTCTCGTGTTCCTCAGCTTGGAAAGTTTCGTGGGAGCTCCTTCGGTGTCACCTCAGACAATGAGAGTTTAAAGGAGAAATACCTGTTCGCGGCCAGTGAGGGGTTTGGAGCTGTGTGGTCGACCGTGATCGTGCCTCTCTTGAGTTATTTTTATTTGAAGGCTTGCCAAAAACCTCTCGTGTGTGCATCACGGCAAATGTGAAAAATCAGTGGTTTTCAGGACTTTGGTGATTGGCCTTTCACTGTTTTGCCACTCGGCTCGTGTTTCTTAGGGCTTTCGAACTCCATCAGTGGCTCTGGCTTTGGCTTGCCACGATTTTGTACAAAGCTACTTAATGTTGCTGTAAAAATGAGGGGACTGTTCCTTGGTGTGCCTTCTGTACCTGTGTGACCCAGGCAGCAGCGGGCAACGAGGAACAGCTACTGGAGGTGATGCCTCCTACTCTACATTGCCAAAGTGCAGTCACAGTCTCCCAACTATCTGCAACTTCTATTGCTTGTTGTAACAGGGCTCCTCTCCTTCCCAAAGACAGCAGAGGATGATACAGTGAAACCACAGGATTCCAGCAGACAAATGTTCCTCATCTCCCAAAAGAGCCTCCTGAAGAGTTGTCTTGGAACTGCCCCTTATCCACAGAGCCACCGAAATATTTATTAGGCAACTTGAACAGGAGCAGTATACAAATGATAGTCAGCTCTGTCTGCTTGACAGGATATGTAAGTAGGATTATCTGTTTATAATGCGTAAGGAAAATCAGTGTCAGAGGAAGGACATCTGGCAAAAGCTGAACCCAAATAATGCCATTGCTCTGTGTGTGGAAGGAGCGCGTGCACATGTAGAACTTGCTTCCTCCATACTGCCAGCCTCTTGGAAGATGCTGTTATGTTTGTATTCCTTGACTCCTGAACTGCTTCTGAAGTCCCACATTTCCATGCTGTGGAAATCAATCACTGATGTATACAGCAGTGGACTCTGAGATCAGACAGCTTTAGCACAAAGCTTCGCACTATGAAAACACCAAGACTGCTACAGGCTACTGATACAGCAACACATATTGCTGTGAGTACGTAATCCTTTTGTGTAGTTTCCAAACAAACTCTAAATCAGAGGTATAAATAATTTTGACGCTGCTGTTTTGGGGGTTTTTTTATGCTAACTTCAGCCTGGACCAGGATTTCAACACCCCGCTTCAAGTTGCTATTTGGAGAATTGCCATGGAATCAACCTAAAGTAATTTAGGCTCCATCAGTTCTTCACTGATTATGCCTGTTGCTTTCTCCAGGAACAGTGAAACTATCCAAACAGAGGAAGCTTGCAACTCTACCAGATTTGGGCAAAATATCTCATTCCTATGGGGACAAAAAGTGACCTCGATCTTAGAAGTCCAAAACCAAAAATAAATTTAGCCTTTTTACAGTTCTTCGTACGCACAGAAACCTCACAGTTTTACCCCAGAGTTAAAAATTCTGCTCATTATTTTTGTTCATAAGCAGAAAGGGGAGAGAGAAGTGATGGGAAAACATTTTTGTCATTGTTTGTTGCTTTTTAATTGCTTGGGAGCCACCTGATAGCATTACAGTGAGAAGCTTGAAGCACTGTGATAGATAATATCTAAGCACCTCCCAAAGATTTGGAAATTGAAATCAAAATATTATTTCTTTTCCTTTCCAACCTGAAGAAAACAAGTTTGATTAGTTTATAACTCGTTTGTTTTTGTTTGTATGCCTGGGTGTGCTTGAGAATGAGAGGGGAAAGGAGTACATATCTGAAGAGAAACTAATGCAAAGATCGGAGTCTTATATTTAGTGAAGTGGCAAACCTAAACAACGTTCCTTTCTTTTGTGGAAGTTATTCCAGAGTCTGCATCCAGCTCCTGTGAAAATGCTGTATCTTGTATTCACAAGCTCTCAAAAATGTCAGTGTTTCACTGGCATCCAGCTATCCTGGAAGGACAGACAAGCTGACAGGGCTGTTTCTCCCAGTGTGCATTGTATCATGATGAAAACCTTTTCTCGGCCCAGCCTCTTTAATTTATTATGTATATCACTTTCTTGCAACAGCATAATTTCTACTCCTGTCTGGTTTCTGCCACACAATCCGACTGGGTGCCTTTGTGTTCACAGTACTGCTGCCATCCATGCCCTTCTTCCACTCTTCAAACTATAGCAAACGATTAGGAAATCTGTGGGTTGGGGGACACTACTAATTGCATGTAGCTTCAGATTTAAAATGGGCATTTGGGATGAATTTCAGGTGTATTAGAAGTCAGGGCTTCTGGTGCACAACACCGGTGAGGCACAAACCTAAGCATGTGCTAATGAACTGTAACAGGCTCGTTACCAAGGATTTGATAGCATATCTGGAAACATCAACAAAAAAAACCCAGCAACCATAATCCGGGAAGTGAAGGGGGCTGATGAAGAAAAGTTGCAGAGCGGCAAAAAATTCAAAATAGGGCTGTGCTGATGGAACAGAGATGGAGCTGCTGAAGGGAATGGTAAGACAGGCAGAGATGTGGCAAAGAGATAATGGGGAGGAAAACCAGAGGCAGACAAAGCCACCTGAATAAGGCTGAGAAACATTTTCAGTGTTCTATAAATGATTTGGAAATATGTTACAATCCAGATGTTTCCCATGACTCATTTCAAGGCTCACCATATCTTCATTTGCTGTTAAGGCTTATAGTATTTTCCCCAGCTTTTAAGGAAAGGTAAATTTAATGTCAGCTGGAGGAATTTAGCATCCGTTTGAGTTAGAGACAAAAGATACGGACTGTAGGAAACAGAAAACGTCATCCTTTTGGCTTCCCAAATGTAGATAGCTATGGCATATACTCATGCCCATGACCTCTTGGGACTATATGGTCTATTTCTCATGCATCTCTGGCAACACAGAGCTCCAGCTGCATGGCTAGAACCAGGCCGCTCACTGAATGTAAACAGCAATCTAAGTTTATTGATGCACTTCTAAGTAGCTAAATTTTGCCCAGCCTAGTAGAACTCTGCCCATTTCACTGCAGTGTAGTAACTTCCAAACCATTTTCCACAGTTTGGCAAAGATTGCCCCAAAGTTGCTTTTGTATGAAAGACATTTAGAGTCATACTCCAGCTTGACTATAATATGAATTCAATATAATTTGCATCACCGTAGCAACTTCATCAAATAATTTTATGAACAATAACTAATTTGCTTTTATAACACCTCTAAGAATATAAGCATAAATAAATTTGGATTTAATAAAAGTTATGGTCAAGGTAACACTTGGTACAGTGAAATAAAGTAGCCCAGGCACATGGTTCTTGTTACTCATTCATGCTGCCAACGCGAGCAGGCAGCCAGGAGAGGTGGGCAGAGACCAGACTGCATGTTGGGGGGAGGAGGTGGCATGACCATAAGGGCTGCTGGAATATAGCAATACAGCCACAACACACAGTGGAGACAGGATACTTTTTCGATTGATACCCCTTTTCACTACTCCAGATGTGCTTGTTTACACCTCTAACATTCCTCTTGCCCATACATAACATGATGACCTGCCAGATTTTACTTTTGCGTTTCTCGTGTCCAACTTCTTTGAAATTATGTTTCTGATCCTTCAAGTACTCAGCTCCTTCCTTTCCTAATGATCATTGCCTCATGCTCCATTCATTCCTGCTTCAAATACATTGCCCTCTTCCACCTAAATACCCACCTTGACACAGCCCTGAATGTTCCTGCTGAAATCACCTATTGCTCTGCATTCTTCTCGTATCACCTGCTTTTTTTCTAGCTCCTCACTGTCCTCACATGTAGTCCAATCCTGACTTTGCAGATCAAGCCAACTTTCTCAAGTCCAAGTTCAATCAGAAATCTCTTTTTTAATTCTCTTCCCTCTTTCTGGAAATGGTGACATCTTTGATGTTTATTTTGTTCTTCTCACATTTTCTCTTTTGTGCCTCTTTATGTAAGATCGATATCCAAGATCCTTCCTCATACATACAATTCTGATCTTTGCAGATTGTCTCACCTTCTCATGCAGCTCCAGTTAACTATTAGTTGATGTCCCTCGCTCTTCTGTTCCCCAAAAGGAAGGTGACTTTGTGAAGGAAGAAAGCTGTTGCCTGAGAGCTAACATAATTTTGACATGAGAAAAGCAGATAGGGAAGGATAAAAGTGCATCTGTACCATTTCACAAGAGGGCGGCGAGCAGAACTAATTTTACTGCGTTCACTTAGGAGCAGGATATCTGGGTAGGAACTCTCATGCCATATGAGAAGATCTAAGTGCAGGTGGAAAACAAATATGCTCCTGAATTCTGTTGTGTGTTACAAGACCTTCCTGTCCTTGCCCTGACATGAAACTTGCACATTTTAAAACTGATTGTGTCAAATGCCTTCAAAACCAGGATTGCTACCTGACTGACAAATGTGTGTAACAAATGTCTTTTTGAGTGTGAGATAGAAAGGAAACAGCCTCCCCTACATTTTGTTCACACTTCCCAGTGGATGTGTCAAACACTGACACCTCTGAAGAGCAAGAGGTATCCTGTCCCCTGTGTCTGCCCTGCATTGCCCGTCAGCGAGCATTCCTAATGTGCTCCTGCTGCTCTTTCCTAATGACTTTTTGTTACACATCCTTCCTCATCCTCCTCTCAACTGTAACTCACTCAGATGCTCCACGCAGAAAGACAAACCTCCTAATGCAGCCTTACCAGCATGATAAATGACCAATGTACTTCCCCAAAATTTCTAGAGACAATTGTTCATACAGGAAAAATGAGTGTCCTGGTCTCAGCTAGTGACACTGTCTCCATCCCTTCCCTCTAGTTTCACCTCAAAAACCTAGGGCCTTGCTGACAAATACTTCTCCCCATCATTCCAGGCTGGCAGCGTTTGGGAGACTTGGCAGGACATAGCATTTGATAAGAATCCTTCTCTGGGCACTTCTGAGAGGGCACTGTCATTCAGTTCATTCCCCTGCCAGTTCACAAGCACCAAGCCAGCAGGGCAAGCGCAGGAGGAACTGCATTCCTTTTGGGCTCCAGTAACTCAGAAGCAGCTCCTGTCATTTCCTTCAGCCACCTTTGAGCCAGAAGTAAGTGTAACACACTTCACTCCAAAAAGAATATTTTTAAGGAAAGTTATAGGCAAATGAAAATGCAGGGTATGAATGGAACAGCCACTTCAGCCCGCTGCCAAGCTATAATTGGTACTTACGCTCACACTCTTGCACACACATACGTGCAGCAGAGCTTAATAGATTCCCTCATTAATGTCGAGGCTCATGTGCTCATGCTCTATGTCTGGGAAAGCTTAACACCCACATGAATTTTGATGTGGAGCTGAAACAAAAATGTTGATGCTGGCAATGCCAACTATAGAGAGTAAATAGCTGGGTCCAGTCCTGCCAATACTGACTTGAATGGGGCTCCTCACCCAGAAAAAAACCTATGTGTGAAAAGTATTCTCACGATTGAGTCTGTGCAGAAAAAGTAAACCCTGGTTCCCTTCCTCAAATAAATAAATCCATTTATGCCAATGAGTTGGTTTCAAGCCTTGTATAGGTAGGTCCCACTCCATGGTCTTTCTGTGAGATCTGAATCTTGCCTGCTGGAGTGAGTCAGGCTATCAGTGTTTGGCTCTATGCTTCAGGGGTCAGTGACTGCATTTACACGTGGGCAGACTTCATGCTGATTAAATCCAACTGCTGCTCTGAAAAGGACATTAACTAAATGCCTCCCAACATTGTGATGGTGTATAAGCTATTCTGAATCTTAAAATCAATAGAAGATTTGTCCTAATTCATTCCAGTACACAGAAGTGCATAACTGAAAGTGCCTTCCTGTCAGAGAAATGGAGGAAGTGCATAAAAAGAGAAGTGAACTGGATATTTAAAATGGCTTTGTTTTTTCAGGATCTGAGAAGCAAATAATTCCAAGTGATACCAGAGTGACTGTTCTCACCTTCCCTGTCATCTTGTGTTTTCTCGTTTTCTTTCTTAGAGCTCCAAAAGCAATACGTGCTGAGTACCAGTGGTGCAGGCTTGTTTCCATAATGCTCCTCAGCCACACCCCGTCTAGAAGTGATCGGCTTGTATGTTCTGCTTGTTCCCTCCACCAAAGCCAGGAACACATGCAGGCCAGATGTGAATGGCAGGGACACAGTACTCTCTTCACAGCCGTATGTCAGGCACCCAGCTTTCTGCCAGCTCTTCGGCCCCAGGGAGATCCCACAGTGGGGGGCCAAATGCAGCGGGATGCATACTCACAGGCCTCAGGTCGTGCCTTCTCTCCAGCTCCTCACCACTCGCAGATAGGTTTGAGGTGCCAGAGAGAGGATGAAGTGATACGCTGGGAACAAGCAAATTGCTAGTACTACAGCAGTGGAGGCGGTGAGGGGCTATGATAAGGATAAAATTCCCTTGCTAACCCCCTGGTAAATCCGTATCAGTTTAAAGCTACAAGTGAATCTGGCAACATCTGTGACTTCAGATCGGAAGATGCCTAACTGTGTTGGAGGTTGTGTGATGTGGACCTTTCCACTGGCAACTGGCTGCAGGCCAAGAAATTCACTTTCCATGGATCACAAAATCACCAGAACTTTTACTGGTCATTTTTATCTGAATGCAGGAGCAGAGAGTGGTAGAGGATCTGTATCTCATTTCTAATGCGTCCACCTACCCAGTTCCTTTTTTTGGGCCATTTCTTCTGCCGTCCTTTCGCTAATCAATTAAGCCCTCCCTTGCCTTTTCATACAGTGTCCCTTTTCACTGGAAAGCCAGACATGTTGGCAGTGCTTGCTGCTAGAGGAATAAAGAAGGAATAATGATCCAAAAGAAAGGATTATAGTCTATCAAAATGCACTGGGATATTCTCAGGTCAAACACTAACCCTGCCATGTGTTGGTATTCACCATTCTTGCATCCTGCAAGAGCTTGTTCATTGCTAAAGACTTTATGCATTAGAACAGCAAATGCAACCTAGGAAGTACTACAAAAGCAAGAAGCTAATGAACATTCTATGCACCTGTTTTTTTAGCCCTCACCACCTAAAACCCAGTGAAAGATAAAGAGCAAAAATGAATATCAGATGCATTAAACTGATTCAGATTATGTAACCCACTTGGAAGAAATGGGAGAAGATAAGTAGTTTGTGCAACAGCTTGTTGACCTGACAGATCAGATGCCTAAAAGAATATTTAACTCAGAACAGCTGTAAAGAAAACAGTAGTGTAGGCAGGTAAAACCACAGATCAAATATGTTTCAGTCCATATTTCACCACACACAGCATGCTTTCAGATGCCAAATTCTGTTCCTATTGAATCTATGGCAAAATGCCCACCGACTTCAAACAGAATAGGTTTTGTCCCTCTAAGCTAAGAGTATGGCCAGCAATACCAATGCAGTTCAGAAATAAATTGTGTAGGTGAGGAGGAGTACTGCAAATATAGTGCCTGTCGGATCAGAACGCTTTTATTTTCAAATTAACAAAACCCTTTTACTCTTGGGACTTTATCTCAGTCACTTTTTTTTAGGCCCACAATATTGTAAAGTCTGTTGGCTTAATGCTGATAAACATTATTTAGTAAGTATTTTTTTTAATTGCTAAACGAAGTGTTCAGACACATTAGAAATCTTTTCAAAACAGAACTTTTTTTTGTATCATAACAAGTTTTGCTCAGTATAGGTCTTTGGTAAACCCTTGGTATTGCTAGTCTCTTTCACCTTCTCCTCTGTTCCATCTCATTCTGTTTACTGAAGTTTATCCAAATCTATATTCTTAAGCTTTATCCTGAAAGTAGATTTGAAAAAATCTTTGTAATTGTTCGATTTATGCTTAGAAGTTAAGCATTATGACATGTATCTGAGCATGGATCTGTGCATGGATATGAAAATGAATAGCAGAAAACAAACTACTCAACTTTTTGCACAATTAACTGATTTTACATCAAAATAAGTAAAATTGCCAGCAGTGTATCTGTAGTATTTTAAAATCAGATAAAAATAGGATTGCTGTATTCTTTAATTAGCATAGCTGAAAGTTAGCCAAATCAGCTTTGGACACAGCAGGAGACGTACAGTTTGTCCTGATTTTGTGGGGAATGAAAAAATGTAATACTTGGCACGTGAACTAACTATGCTAACCGAAAATGTTATTAAAACATATTCAAGTAAATCATATACAGTGGTTTACCAGAGATTAGTCCACATATTTTAACAGAACAGAGGAGCACAGTTTTAAAGTTGTGGACTACTGAAAGAAACAAAATCTAGAGAAAGTGATTATCAGTGACAGGAAAATTTTGAGGAAATTACTTGCTCAGTGAAATCAGTAATCTCCTTTTTTCCAAACCCTGGCATTCTTACTGACACAGAATAACATCATCCCCTAGAAATAGTCTTGTTGATTCAGGAATCCAGTCTTCTATCACAAATGAAATCCCAACATGTTTTGATTTGAGTGAACATTTTCAAATGTTAAGATGTTAAAAGGGACACCACTTTTTAATTTCTATGTGCCCAGTTGCATAAGATGGGTTTTGATGAGGTTAGAGGTATAATATTAACATGGGATAAATTGTTCATTAAACAGGAACAAACATCAATGGAGTAAACATCTTATTAATGCTTACAACATCTAGCCTAGATGTAGTCCTCGCCTGAGCACGATGGAACTGTGCTGTCTTATTAAGCAGATATTTTTTTGTGCAAAGTTAAAGGCAGAATTCTCTCATTCTCAAACACACATCCTTAAGCAAAGATACTCTCAGGAGTCATGAAAAACTTATGAAAAGTGCAATAAGAAAGCCTCTGATGAAATCAGTGAGGGCTTCAAACCAGTCCTGTTACAAAAAGATAAAACTGATTCTTCCTGAAGCAGTGATGGCTGAATCCAGAGAAATTCCTTGAGGAAGGGCATTGCTACCTTTCCCTGAAAAGTTTTATCGATTTAAATTGCAATTTGACTTCCTCCCTTTAAGTTTATGAAAGACATTCAATAAATTAGTGCATGTGGCAGCTGCTCTCAGCATTCACTTCTCCAAAGGCAGCTCAGCTCAGTTTAGGAGCAATACTGGTCCCTTTACTAGAGAAAATATACAGCTACCTGCAGCTATTTGGTAGCTATACAGCTACCAAATTTATATTTATTGTCCTTTTCTCTCTGTGGAAATGCTTTTTCTTTTCTTTTTCCTTTTTTTTTTTTTTTCCAAGAACTTAATTATGAAGATTGCCTCATTCCCACATGTGACATTTCACAGCGTTAGAAGAAACAGTTTACCTGAAGAACTTTTCCAAATTGAATCACAGAACATATCTCTTGGTGTTTCTCTAATCCAGATAATTGTGTTTCCTAGAAAGGACAGCTCATTGTTTCATAGGACTGACTTTCCCCTGCATAGATCATTTGCCTGTTAGAAAACTATCCTTCAGAAACCACAGTAGGACATAACGATTCTTAGGCAATACTTCCCAAATTTGGGGGTTTGACCCTTTCTGAGGTTGTAGCAGTCCCAAGGGAGATTGTGATTATAGCCAGAATTAAATCATTTAGATAGTTCTGGGGCTGTGAGCCAGACTGAAAGGGAACGTGCAATCAGAAGAGGAATTACTCAAAAGCCAACTGGACCACATCTTACTCTTGTACCAACTTCTGTCTTTTGAGACTTCGATGATTATGCACATCAGACTCTCTATAAGATGTATCTGATAGTCACAGTGGATGAAGATTATTATAGCCTATCCATTTTACAGACCATAAGTACCAAGGCAGGAGGCACAAAGACAATAAAGATCTCAAAGACTAGAGGGTGAGGCAGAAATCTTGCCTTTCCTCAAGTCACAGCTACTGATGCAATTTGCAGCACGCTCCACAGAGCTCTGACCTCTTTAGGTGAGAGACATTTGTTGGACATCTTTTCTCAAAGATCCTCAGATCTCTTTTCTACCCCAACCCCATGTACCATTGGTGGGAGGAGGTTGGATGGCTCAGTCACCCCACAAGCTCTCTGTTACTTCTCCCTGATATGTACTCTCAAGGAAAGCAGAATGCATCCAGGTCCTTTGGTAAACAAAGGGATGCATAGGGACATTTGTCTCCTTAGAGACTTGCTAAATATCTCATGGAGAGATGGAGCATAGCTGAAAACAAAGCCCTAATTCCAGTGCTCTTGCAAAAACTTCTGGGCAGCACTGTCTCTTAAAAAAAACAGACTGAAGGAATGTAAACATGTGTTTGGCTAGTAAAGGAGTTGTTATATAAATGTTAATTATGAAGAGGATTTCCCATGAGTACAGGGCTTTTGACACAACTTTGATCCCATGAAAGACATAAGACTCAGGAGTCACATGCTCTGCTTAGAACAGTGCTGACACTTCTCTGAGCCTTAAGAAGCTGCTGTAGCACAAGAACAGAAGCAGCTTTGATGATTGAAACTGAAGCTTTCACAGCATCATGCTGAAGCAACCCTCCATTTAATGAAAAAGATCCATTGGTCAGAACACAGAATCACAGAATCAATCATAAAATCATAGAATGGTTTGGGTTGAAAGGAACCTTCAAGATCACCTAGTTCCAACCTCACTTTCCATGGCTAAAGACACCTCAAAGCCCCATCCAACCTGGCCTTGAACACTTCCAGGGATGTGGAATCCACAACTTCTCTGGGCAACCTGTCCCAGTGCCTCACCACCCTCATAGTGAAGAACTTATTCCTAATTTCTAGTATGAATCTACCCTTTCTCAGTTTAAAGCCACTACCCCTTGTCATATCACTACATGCCCTTGTAAATAGTCCCTCTTGGAGTTTTCTTGTAGGCCCCCTTTAGGTGCTGGAAGTCCACTATAAGTTCTCCCTGGAACCTTCTTTTCTCCAGGCTGAACAACCCCAATTGTCTTAGCCTGTCTTCATAGGAGAAGTGTTCCAGCCCTCTGATCATTTTCATGGCCCTCATATGAACCTGTTCCAACAGGTCCAACTCCTTCTTATGTTGGGGACCCCAGAGCTGGACAGAGCACTGCAGGTGGGCTGTCAGCAGAGTGGAGTAGAGGGGCAGAATCACCTCCCTGGATCTGTCCATGTTTCTTTTGATGCAGCCCAGGATACAGTTTGGTCTTCCAGGCTGCAAACCCACATTGCTGGCTCATACTCATTTTTTCACCAGCACCCCCGAGTGCTTCTCTGCAGGGCTGCTGTCATCACTCAGTCTGAATTTGTGCTTGGGTTTGCCCCAGCCCATGTGCAGGACCTTGCACCTGGCCTTACTGAACTTCATGAGGTTGTCACAGGCCCACTGCTCAAGCCTGTCAAGGTCCTTCTGGATGGCATCCCTTCCCTCCAGTGTATTCACCGCATCACTCAGCTTGGTGTTGTCAGCAACCTGGCTGAGGGTGCACTTGATCCCTCTGTCCATGTTGCTGACAAAGATGTTAAATAATGCCGGTCCCAGTACTGATTCCTGAGGAACACCACTCATCACTGTTCTCTATTCAGACATCAAGCTGTTGACTGCAATAATTCATCCAATTCCTCATCCACCAAGCGGTCCATCTGTCAAATCCATGTCTCTCCAATTTAGAGACAAGGATGTCATGTGAGACAGTGTCAAATGCTCTGCACAAGTCCAGGTTGATGACATCAGTTGCTCTTCCCTTATACACCAACACTGTAACCCCATAACATGAGTATTTACCTATAATCCATGGGTGGCCTGTGCATGACAAAATACAGGACAGTATTTTCTAGTGAGCCTCCCAATTTCTCTCTTGTTCCCCTTAATCTAGATGAAACCAGCTGTAAAATCCATGTATCTCATCTGCTTAACCAGCTATTATCTTCTCTCCAGGTTTAAATACATTCCTGTGGTCTCCCCTCAGCTCCTGCATCTTCCCAGAGGACTTCATTTTTCTTTGCATGGCCAAATCAATTCAGGCTACACCTACAGAGCACACTATAGCAGCCTACTGAGCAGGTAAGCGTGGTAATGAGAAGGATTGCTGAGCTAGAATACCTATGGTGTGTACTGAAGCCCAGCTAGTTTGTTCATTGTATGGAGTAAATGTACCCTCAGCTCTTCTTTGTCTCCTTCCTGCCATTTCTTCCACCTTGTGCTTTCTTCCTATGCCCTTCTCTTCCTTCCCTCTCCCCCTTTACCTTCTTCCCAAAACTGTTTGCCCTTTGGTCTTCTTTGTGCTCCTAATCCTGATCTACATTCTGCTTCTTTCCTCTTGGGACTCACTTTTTAAAGTAGGGTGTACTGAAAACTGCTTTTTCCTTAATGAATAGCAAACAAAATAGCAAATAAAAAAGAATTAAATAAAAGCCATACATTTGGCATAGCATGAGCTATGGAGTCATTACATGTTTTAGCTGTTACAGGTGTGAGATTCTTCTCTTCACTTTCAGAGTTTTGAGCTGTTAAGGTCTGACTTTCATGCTTTTTTTCTTCCACAGCCAGGAGGGATTCAAGTTAAACTGAACTTTCCAAAGGGATTCTCACATGGGTAATGTGACTGCAGGCTCCCACATAAAGATCACAAGAACAGGGGACAACCTTAAGCTTTTTTTTTTTTTTTTCTGTGAATAGTGCCATTATGTGAAGGGAATGACTCACCATGTCCAAAGTGAAGCCTGTCCTCAGACCATTGGGTGAAGGCACCAGAGAACTACCTTAATAATCAGCTTATTGGCATTGCTGGTGGCTTAAGCAGACACTGTGACACTCCTCTCCCTCTCCCACTCCCACTACAGCTGTCCCTTCCTCATGCGCTGCCTTTGTGCGTGCAGCATTTGTGCTGCTGGGTGATGAATTTGACCAGGGAACTCATCTGACAAAAAAAATATTGCTGGCCCTTTTTTTGCAGAGTTACTTTTTCAGTTGGATCAGAGTTCTCTGATCCAATTTGTGATGTGGCTCCAAAGTGTGTCAGCACAGAGTAAAGGCGATGAGAGGTGGGAGTGAGCCGGAGTTCAGGGATATGAAAATTGTGTAAGTGATCTTTGGCAGTCCAGTGACTGAATATTGAACTATGTTTTGGGGCTGAAACCTTGTCTGCCTTGCCTGTTAAACTCTTATTGCATGTGGTGCTCTATAAATAATGTCTTTTGAAACTATTGCGAGGCTATTTTAAAAGAGAAATACAGTTACTGAATTTCCACTGTGATTTATCTTCCAGCGCTCCTCTCTTCCCAGTCCCCTGCAGCTGATCATCTCATTTATGTATTTAACAAATGAAGAACAGAATACTCCACTGCTTTTCTCCCCATTCTTAAATAAAATGGTGAGAATTCAGCCTTTCAAACTGACTAAGCAGGGCAACAAGACAGGAAAAAAAGGCAGAGATCTTCATCTGAGGCTTTAGAAGGTTTCAAATTGCAGGAAAGAGTTGAAGCATTTAAAAACCAGGGTTCTTAAGTGATCTTTTAATTGAAGGAGTGTTTTATATATCAGAAATTCTGCCCATGTCCAAGGGGCTGCATAAGATTTCTGTACTGGCATCAGAGAGAGTTTGCAGTCACAAGGTAAATGTACTTTTTGACTTAGTTAAGATACTAATGTTATAAGTGGCATTTTTATTCCAAGCAATAAAATGTGTGTTACAGTTCTGAAGGTGACAGAATTTGACGTATATTTATTTGCAGTAAAAATCTGCCTCTGGAGGAGGAAATAATGATTTGTTGATAATATTGATTCTGAAAAAAACTCAATGGTGTCAGAGGGCCAGCTTTTCCAAGAAGATGATTCTGTAAGTGCCATTGGTACCCACAGAGCAGGTGATAAATTATGCATCCTTGATCTATGGCTTCTAGTCACGTTATCTCTTCTTCTTGTGATGTAATAATAAGGTCCAAAAGGGAGTCAAAGCCTCAGCTGTATTTAATATTGACTCACAAGCTTTTGTCACAGGCAAGCATGATTTCCCGATGTCTTTGACACTGAGGAAAGAAAGATGACAGAGAGATCTATAAATCTCGAAGTCCTGTGTTAGAGCGAAGGAGAGAAAATTATGACAACGTAGCATTTACTTGGTCAAAGTACTACAGTTGTAATAACAGCCCCATTACCCTTGTAAAGCTAAGGAGTAAACACTATTATCTCCATACAGAAGCTTGCCAAAGGTGATATGCCCTGGAATTTATTTTAAGTAAGATTGAACTCTTCAGTTCCTCTCCAGAAACTAATAAGCAGTTGCAAAGCAAGGCTGTAGCAGAAGTAAGAATAGATCCTGGGACTTGCTGGGTTTTAAGCCCACGCCACCTCACAGCCATAAAAACTTCCTGTATAAGAGGTAGCTGGAAGCTATATTAAAAGGGATTTACTGTGTTTTTGCTGCAGAGTGGACCAATTGTCTGGAATTTGGCTCCTGCAAATTGTCATTCGTTTGTCGTGTCCCTGGAAAGAAGTAATCCTTGTTTCTACTTCTGATGATAAACTGCAAGTTAAAGCAAGCAGGTTTTTTTCTTGAATGCCAACCAGCTATTATTATACAATTTGTTATCAGATCAAAGCAAACATGACCTTAGCCCTTGGACAGTGCATCATAGTGCCATACCTTTCACATGGCAAGGAGGAAGAAGGGGGAGGAGAACACATATTCTGCTTTGCTCTCCAGATGTGACTGCAGGTATTTTAAAAAGCAATTATGGAACCGGTTAAGCTCTTTGGCTTTCAGACTGATTGGGTGTCTCACCTCCTCAGTCTATTTCTGGGTGCTGTAAATATTGCTGTTCATGTATCAGGAAAGCAACTGAGCCACAGCCTTGATGGCTAATGACTCAAAAATGTGAGGACAGATAGAAGCCATACCTATTCCTGAAGTCAGCTGCTCAGCAAATGAGTACAAATCTATGCAGCCTTTATACCTTAGCAATAGTCCTCACTGCACAGAGGTGATTTGACATGTCAGGGATCCTGTTGTGGTAGGTATCCTTCCCTCAACCTACCCCTTTCTGTGCATTATGAGAAGCAGACAGACCAGAGCCCAAACTTGCCACCTATAGGAAGACTTTGCCAAGAACAGAGGATACTTCGCCAAGCTGTTAGCTCTGCTGTTGACATTTATAATTCTTTGCATTTTGCACTAAGCCCCAGCTTCTGAAATAGGTGGTTATGTGAGGAATCTAACTTTGTTTATTTCTTTGGGAGATTTCTAGTGTTCAAAGTTGTAAAGAAAGGACTTATGAATTCAGGGCTCAGAGGCTGTAAGGAAGGCAAACCCCTCTCCACGACTGCTACCTATAGGAGATACTGAGATTTTTAATCAAATTTCATGGTAATGAAATCTGAGTCATGATGTTTTATGATCGGGGGTGCTGATAGTGCCTCTTTTAATGTCCTTTGCATAGTCCCACAGACTCATCCACGTCTGGTTGTAGACCAAGCACACAGTTTGTGCTGTGTAATAGCAGTACAACAGGTTTCCTGATACCTGCTTACACCTGAACAGTCATGTCAGGTAGGCGCTGCCTGCTCCTCCACAACTAGTTATTTTCCTTCTGAGCAAAGGAAGAGCTTTAGGCCAACATGGACAGCACTTCCCACTTTTCCCTGCTTTCTTCAATACAATGTTTACATCAGCATTACGAGTGAGCACAGTATACAGTCCATGTCTCTTTCTGTAAGGCTTCACTCAGCATCACTTGAGCTCTGAAGGTGATCCCTTTTTCACATGCTGCTCACACTTTTCATTACAACATTTCAAGCAATTACAGAATGCTTTACAGGCATTAACCAATTTATCCTTCACAACACCTCTCAGAGGTGTGCAAATGTGTTTTATTATCCTTCTTTTACTGATGGGGAAAGGAAGACATGGAGATTAAAGGCAATATTCTCTCCTTTGTTTCCACTCCTGGAAAAGAGCCAAATTTATTAAATTCTGGCTGAAGGTTGGAGAAGGAATTCAGGATGTGGAGGTGGGTCTGGGGCAAAATCCTACCATTCATTGGAGCCTTTAAAAGTAGCTCTGCCACAACCTTTGGAGGTCAGATCTCTGAGAGGTCCTGGGGATGACAAAAAGAGGTAAGAGGAAGTTTTGTGATGGTATAAATTTTCCATCAGTCTGAGTTGAAGGTTGCAGTTTGTCACCACAGAGGCAGGAGGCAGCCAGTAAGTGACACAGAGTTTATAAGGAGCCTGTATTTACAGGGGCAGCGGGGTGGCTGTAAGAAGTGACAGGGCTTCTTGCAAAGTTCGCTGAATCAAAGTGAACCTTGAGAGGAGGAGGTACCAGTAAAGGAGAGGGGAATAAACACCATGAACAGCAGGATGTGGAAGGTTTGCTGTGACACCAGCGAGCCCTCCCTGCTCTCACTGCAGCTGAAGTGTTCCTGGCTCACAGAGGGAAAGGCCAATCCATTAGGAACGAGAAAATTACAGTGATTAAATCAAGCAGAATTTGGAATGCATTTGCAAAGATTGCAAGTCCCAGTGTACAAGACATGTAATCTAAGTATAGGGGCACAAAACAGGGCCTCTAACTTACTAGGAAAACTATATTGTAGTGCGTGAATGTCATACTGATAGATAGGTATCTTGCCCCAACCCTTAGGACAAGGCATTCCTTGTAGGAGCTGGCTAGGAATCCCTGAGAGAATTCTGAATTTTGTGTAAGATGAAGCAACTTCTATACTTAAAAATCACCTGAATGAGTCTCCAAAACAGCTGGTACCTGGGGGTGAAAAAAAAAAAAAAAAAAAAAAAAAAAAAAAAATTCTTTGTTCTTGCACTTAAATTTATGCCACAAACTGATCTTCCTTCATCCAGCTGTCTGTCTCAATAATGACTCCAGTTTCCGGAAAAGGAAGGTGATGCCTCTATCCATCATCCATTTAAGACACAGTTCACCTACCATTCCAGGGGAGCAGAGGGAAATATGTGGTTCCTCTGAACTCTGTAAATCTGTAATTTTTTGGGGGGTTTAGAAAAAGAGGTGATAGATGTTTTCTAAATGTCATGGATAAGACAGATAGCTGTTCCCTCCTTAACCTACCATTTTCTTTTAAAGTCTCCCTGTTTATTTATTGTCTATTCTTGTTTTTTGTATTCACAGTGGACTTAGGAGCTAAGGCCTGCTGGTGTATATATCACTGACAGCCCTGTGGCCAGGATCTCTGACCTCTCAGCACTAGCAAAACCGTACTGGTAACAGTGCTAAGCTCTGTTGAAAACACATGCAAAGAGGATCCAATCATCATTCTTGTCTCTCAGTGCTTTCACTTCCTATATCCAGGGGAATCACTAGTCAAGATGTGCTGTCCTAAGAGTGAGATTTCTTCCTCAATTTGTGTTTTCTTGTTTACTGGTCTTAGTCTGGTATCTAGTCTCCCAGTTTATATTCTCATCTAATCCCTCTGATCACTATGGACATCAAATAGAAAATTCCCAATCAAGATGTGGTTGGTTTTTTAGGGGTTTTTTTTATTATAAGGATAGTGAGACACTGGAAAAGGCTGTCCAGAGAACTTGTGAATACCCCGTTTCTGGAAGTGTTCATGGTAAAGTTGGATAGGGCTTTGAGCAACCCGATCTATTGGAAGATGTCATTGCCCCTGGCAGGGAGTGGACTAAGAGGTTCTTTAAAGGCTCCTTCCAACCTAAACCATTCTATGTTTCTAGTTCCTTGACATGAATACATTCATAGAGCATCTCAAGTTGTTTCTTGACTTAGGCTTTTTTGGCAAGGTGAGGCCTAGCACACATTTAGATCAAGTTTGCCAGGCTGCATTCCCTCTTTCTTCTCCCTCAGACTCTACCTGAGGCTTCAGTTTTTCCTCACCTTTTTATTTACACCTGTCCCAATTAAGACTCCACCACATTGTGGGACCTCCTCATCTACCTTCTACTGTCCTTGGCCAAGCCAGCCAGTTGTGTTAACAGGAGAATTAAGCTTGACTGATCTCTAAGACTGTAACCTTGACTTTGTTTGTTCTGCTCCTGGACAGAATTGTACTGCTGTTGCAGCAGCTTACCAGAGTGGAGGTGCTGTTGAGAGTCCTTTGCTCTTCGTCCCCTTCCTTATTTGCAAATTTTTAAACCTTTCCTTCTCTTCAGTCACTGTTCCCTATAGTAATTTGGCTTTTCCTTTTCTCTGCCATCTTTCTTTCTTCATCCCTTCTTAGTTCCTGAGGGAAAGCTTTGAAGTTGTTCCAGAGTTGGGCAAATCCCTGTCCCTAAAACACAGAGACAAAAGGGACAGTGGCAAAACTGTTGAAGAAAGAACCATCTTCTTTGGTTTGTGCCACATCTGGCCCCTCACAGTTTTACCTGATGACCTCATACTCCTGACCTGGAAGAGACAGTGGAGAGTGGCTTAAAGGGCTTGTCTGTCCAGTTGCATTTAGGAACTGTTGGAAGGCTTTGAGGATCTCTCAGTCTTTGTGTGATTAGTCTGGATGTTCTGTGTAGAACAGTCCTCTTGCTGAGAGCACGACAATATGAAGTTTTTGTGTGATGTAGGAATGGGGATAAAGACAACTCTCAGATAAAAGCTGGGGGGGGGGGGGGGGGGGGGTTGTGTGACGTGAAGATATTTTCTTCATCTCTGTGCTCCATTCTCAGATTCATCATTCTTCTCCCTTTCACCTCTCTTCCCACTGAATCCAGACTATCTGTCCAGTGCAGTGGGATGCTCCTCCTGACACAGATGGAATGGCAGTGATATAGTGATAGTGGAGTTTCAAACTCCTTACACAACTCGGAGTTAAATCCAGTTGGTGGCCAGTCACCTGTGGTTTCCCCCAGTTTTGGGCTCAGTTTTGGGGCTGCCCTTGTTCAATATCTTTATCAACAATCTCGATGAGGGGATTGAGTGCACCCTCAGCAAGTTTACAGACAACATCAAATTGGGTGGGAGTGTTCATCTGCTTGAGGGCAGGAAGGCTCTGCAGAGGGATCTGGACAGGTTGAATTGATGGGCTGAAGCCAATTCTATGAGGTTTAACAAGGCCAAGTGTCAGGTCCTACATTTCAGTCACAAGAACCCCAGGCAATGCTCCAGGCTTGGGGAAGAGTGGCTGGAAAGCTGCCTGGCGGAAAAGGACCCAGGGGTGCTGATTGACACCCAGCTGAACATGAGCCAGCAGTGTGCCCAGGTGGCCAAGAGGGCCAACAACATCCTGGCTTGTATCAGGAATAGTGTGGCCAGCAGGAGAAGGGAAGTGATCATGCCCCTGTACTTGGCACTGGTGAGGCCACATCTTGAGTACTGTGTTCAGTTCTGGGCCACTCATCATGACAAGAAAGACACTGAGGTGTTGCAGCGAGTTCAGAGAAGGGCAACCAAGCTGGTGAAGGGTCTGGAGAACAAGTCCTGTGAGGAGAGGCTGACGGAACTGAGATTGTTTAGTTTGGAAAAGAGAAGGCTGAGGGGAGACCTTATCACTCTCTACAACTACCTGAAAGGAGGTTGCAGTGAGGTGGGAACAGCCTCTTCTCTCAAGTAAATAACAACAGGAATAGAGGAAATGGCCTGAAGTTGCACCAGGGAAGGTTTAGATCATATATTGGGACGAATCTCTACTGAAAGTGTAGCCAGGCACTGGAACAGACTGACCATGGGGATGGTGGAGTCACCATCCCATGAGGTATTCACAAAACGTGTATCTGAGGCACTTCAGGACATGCTCTAGTGGGATGGTCAGGTGTTGATGGTTGGATCTGGTGATCTTAGACTTCTCCAACCATGACAATTCTGTGATTCAGTGATTGTATGAACTATGTGTCAGATGCTTTCTCTGCAGATTTAAATGCACAGCTCTTAAACCAAGCTACTGTCTGTCTTCACATCTCTTACACATGCATGTACACCCTCTTTTTCTGAGGTCAGATTTACCAGCATGTTCATGCCACCTTGCACTTTTGTATCACACTGGGCATCCCAGTAGGTCTGTGGCTGCTGTGCATCACTGGAATGATGCACAACAGGTTACACATGAGCCAGCATTGTGTCCTTGTAGCCACGAAGGCCAGTGAAATCCTGGGGTTCGTTAAGAAGAGTGTGACCAGCAGGTCAAGGTTGGTTCTCCTCCCTCTCTCTTCTGCCCTAGGAGGCCACATCTAGAGTATTGTGTCCAATTCTGGGCTTCCCGCTTCAAAAGAGACAGGGAAGTACCAGAGAGAGTCCAACAGAGGGCTACAAAGATGATTAGGGGACCGAAACATCTCTCTTATGAGGAAAGGCTAAATGACCAGGGTCTGTTTAGTCTGGAAAAGAGAAGACTGAGAGGGGATCTTGTCAGTGTTTATAAATATCTAAAGGGTGGATGTCAAGAGGATGGAGCAAGTCTCTTTTCAGTGGTGCCCTGTGATGGGATGAGGGACAATGGGCACAAGCTAAAACACAGGAAGTTTCACTCAAGCATAAGGAGAAACTTCTTTTCTGTGAGGATGACAGAGCTCTGGAACAGGCTGCCCAGAGAGATTGTGGAGTCTCCTTCTCTGGAGACTTTCAGAACTTGCCTGGACACGATCCTGTGCAACCTGCTCTAGGTGAACCTGCTTTAGCAGGGGGGTTGGACTGGATAATCTGCAGATATCCCTTTCAAACCCTAACGTTCTTTGCTTCTGTGATTCTATGATTCTGTGAATAGGGCAGCCAACATGCACTGGGGCATCTTAGCAACTGAGAGAAAGAGAACTAACTTCTCTAGGTTTACTTTCTGGTATTATTTGTACATGCAGTACTCCATATGAAATAGCTACGTATTTGTAATGGACCGGTCTTATGCCATTTAAACAGCTGTTTAAATACCCCCCCCCCCCCCCCCCCCCGGCTAAAACCACTTAATTCTTCCTGCTATTACATTTGATATTCACCTTCAGTCACTGTTGGAAACCTATCGCTTTTACAGTGACTGCTAATGACTGATGAGGTGCCCAAGCAGAGCTATTTCCTGGGTCATATAACCCCAACACTGCTACTGATCTTGTTAACATAAGATATTGCCAAGTTCAGTTGAATATGCTGCCTTGAGATCTCCAAGATGTGGTTTTTAACAGATGCTAATCCTGACCTACCAAAAAACCCATAGGTACAGGAAAGGCAGATCATGTTCTGCAAGTCGTACACTGGGATCTAGCCAAGTACAAAAGAAACTAAACAAAAGCAACGGCCAGGCCTTTGAAAGTAAAACTGTGTGAAGTATTTGCTTCTGTTAAAAATACTCCAACCACTTTTTTGGTTTTTTGTTTTTTTTTTTTTAATCAATCTTCCTGCAAAATCTTTTGCCTCTATGGCCTTTTTTCCCCCAACTTTGGACACAAAATACATGCTCTGGATGGCTGCCAAAATGGTGAGGTAGCTTCTCTTAGGTTGCCTAAAGAGGACATTTGAGCATTATTGGTTGGACATTGTTGCACGGTGGAAGGAATATAAGATTCTTCTGCTTCCCTAATTGTAGAGCCTCTTGCAGTACTTCAAGCAAACCATGTTTTCACTGTTTTTCTCAGAAGGGGCTGTGTTAGAGCTAGTCAGAAAAGTAAAGCCAAGCTGGTTATCTCACACATCTTGAAACATTATTAAGAATCTGGTTCCCTTGTGGCTAAGATTTTCCAAAGACACCAATGATTTGAATGCACTATTTTTAATATCTGAGTGGTCTCCTTGTAATATCTCAGAAAGCCTAATTCTGGAAAACTGTGCTTCTCAGCTGTGAAATTGAGCCCTTTTCAATTGTCATAGTGTAAATGGGTGTAAATAGACACTTTTGAAAATCTTGGCAAAGTTGATCTTTGATCTTGTAGTTATTATGTAATTTTTTGAAAGACCCTGCAAGCTTGTTTGTATTATTCCTGCATTAATCCTGAACCCTCCTCAGACCTGTCTTACTTAGATATGAATTTAAACAAGCAAATAAGAGCCCATTTAATATAGAATATGGGAGTACTTCAGCAAAATTATCAATGCTGGCTTTAGCTTATTTTCTGAGGTAGACAAGTAGTATCTTCCCTCTCCCATTAGCTACCTAGCTCCTCAGTATAATGCTATAGAGAATTAGATTCTTCTCTGTTGCCAGTTTGAACAGGAAACATTTACTGTTGGTGAATAATAAGTATTTCCTATATGCAAATTTGCTCATTTGCTGCCCCTAACTTCTTGTTAAGGGAAAGGGCCATTTATTTTGCTTAAAGCTTTCCCTGGGAGCTATTCAAATTAACAAGATGCTAAGTGCTTTACTGAGGAGGGTCTTTAATTTCCTCAACTGGTACAGCTGGAAAATCCACATTTGTTTATTCTGTGCTCAGAAATTACTGGGACAGAGACATATATTTGCTATGTAAAATACATTGTTAGTTTCGCAGCATGTATCATCATGCTCAGCCAGAGTTAAGAAGGTTAATGAAAGTGAATTCACACATAGCATTTTGTTAGAATTGTAATGGATAAGCCACAAAGCCAAGAGCATGTTTATGTAGGGTACCTAATCAGTTGTTTTCATCCTATATAATGCATAGAGGCTGTTACAGAGATGTTTTTGCACCACTTGGACAGGATTATGCTCTTTATAAATATTCTTTTACAAATTTGAAATTTGCTTGTAAGATTGTATTGCTGGAGTAATGAGCTGTAGAGTTGATGTCACTCTGTGTTTTATGCTAGAGGCCAGACTGGCTGTAGTTTCTCTTGGGGTTGAAAGTTTTAGAAGAGGCCCACCTGCATCACTTCTGTTGGTCCAAAGTCAGTGAAGGTCAACATGTCAGCACATATAATGAAGACAGCATTTCTGGCTAGCTTCCCTGGTCCAAGACATGCAGACCAAAGCATTATGTAATGATGATTTTGTCTCCTTGTATTTCTTTGCAGAACTCCTTGAACATAAGAATTTATCAAATGTTGCCAAAAGAAGTCAAACCAAGGTGTGGACTGTTCCTGATAGAGATGTCAGAAGTGAAACCAGCATTCTGTAGCTTTCTGTGCTTCAGGGAGAGAATGACTGAAAACTAAGTGAACACCATGAAAATAACCCAAATGGAGCAGTGGATATGTTCGCAAGGACTTTTGCAAATAAACAAATAAAAATATCAACACTTTAATACAGCAAGTCTTGAACGAAACGTGCCAAGATCAAATAGCAGCCGTACCCACTGGATCTGAAACTGAAAAAATCTGATCCACTCTGTTTGCTACTTAACAAACAAGAAGCTTGGTTGATAAAAATGCTCTGAAGCCTTTCTAGCTCTGTGGTAAATACAAGATTGCTCCCAAGTGGCTTTACAGAGCAGGCTGTACTGGAGAAACATGGTGACCATTTGACTTTTTCTAAGCAGTAGGTTTTCATCTGCTGAACGGATCATAGAATTGTAGAATGTTTTGGGTTGGAAGGGACCTTTAAAGGTCATCTGGTCCAACCCCCCTGCAGTGACCAGGGACATCTTCAACTAGATCAAGTTGCTCAGAGCCCCATCCAACCTGACCTTGAATGTTTCTGGCATGGGGCATCTACCACCAACCTGGGAAAGATAGGCTAGGGTTTCACCACACTCAATGTAAAAAAATTTCTTCCTTCTATCTAGTCTGAATCTACCTTCTTTTAGTTTAAAACCATTATCCCTCGCCCTATTGTAGTAGGCCCTACTAAAAAGTGTGTCCCCATCTTTCTCATATGCACCCTTTTAATTACTGAAAAGCCACAAAAAGGTCTCCTCAGAGCCTTCTCTCCTCCAGGCTGAACAACCCCAACTCTCTCAGCCTGGCCTCACAGCAGAGTGTTGCAGCCCTTGAATCATTGTTGTGGCTTCCTCTGGTCCCACTCCAACAGGTCCATGTGACTCCTGTGCTGAGGACTCCAGAGCTGGATGCAGTACTCCAGGTGATCTCTCACCAGGGCAGAGTACAGACATGAGGACCAGTGCTACAAGCCAAATACATAGTCTGAAAAATCCCCGAGAGGCAAAATTTCTGTTTTATTTCCACCCTGCATTTAGAGGAAAAACTGTCTTCAGTGAACTTGTCATTAGCATGGATGAGAATGATACAGGGCAAGTCTCTGACCCTGCTTCTGCTGCTGTAAAGCTGAAGTAGTTCTGACTGTAGGGATGCTTTTCCATGGGTGAGCACTTTCAGGCATTTAGATGTTTATTTAGTCCTTTCAGTAGAATCACTGATGTCAATAGCAGCCAAGCATGGCCCCAGTTGGATAGTTATTTGATAGAGAAGACAACATTGCAATTTCAGGGGAATCTGACACGCTAAGCACCACTGATCTTCTCATAGCGGTGCAATGTAGAAAGATAAACGGGTCTGGTTTTATCAATATAAGAATCAGGCATCTGAGACAGAGATGGTGTTTTAGAGACATCACAATCCACACATCCATGAATTTGTTTGATTGTTGTTCATCTTTTAAAAATCAGAAATCAGCTTTCTCCTTTGTTTCAGCAGAGAATTTCTCAGGAGTTTCAGCTAAATAAATGTAAGTCATGGGATCTTGAACAGATATGGTTTTATTCAGGGTATGTGCCAGAGTTAATGGGCAGAGACAACAGAAATAAATGACAACACTATACTTTAAACAGTAGATAGAATACTTTGTCCTGTTAAGACTCATATTTTGGTAACTTTATGTAAGACTTTTGCAAGTTCTCCAATCTCTTTTCCAGGATAAATGTAAAACAGACAGAACCAAACTCTTTTTATACCTTCTGCAGTTATCACAAAGAAACAAAGAATGACATCAGTTGTAAAAATATCCAGGTGACCTAGATTATCACCTGAGAAACATGTTGCTAGGACCAAAAATCTTGCCAGCAAATTTGAAAATTCTGGTAATTTGTAATTGCAAATAACCCAGCCACACTAATCAGAGCACTGTTATAACTGGATTTGCACAACAAGTCAGTGTGTGCCTCAGCAAAAATTGGATGACAGGAATCCACCAGATTAAAAGCAGGATTGCATTACACACCGAAGGGAAAAACCTGTTTAAGTAAATGGTTTCATTTGTATCTCACAGCAACTTGGGTTCCTTCAAAATCTCCTCAAGGGAGTGTGGCATCGTGAAGCCTTTCATCAGGGGCCCCAGACTGGGCTCTGCTTCAAACTTCTTCAGAAGAACAGAACAAACATCCTCCTTCCACTGAGCCGGATGTTTTCTGAAGGTGGAACAAGGTATCCACTGTAACTCAAAGGGAGGAAGGATCACATAACACTAGGAGTAAATGTGGAGTTACCAGTTTTCACAGGCTTTTTTATTATTATTACTTTTTCAAACCAGGAAGCTTTTCCACATCCCTGTTGGAGCTATGAAGTTCTTTGGGTTTCCTCTTCTTTGGATGTACTGACAGGCTCTCAAACACAGTCATTACGTGCCAGGCATCGTAGCAGAGAGAGTGTCTGGTAGAAGATTTCACTCTCATAACAGCCCTATGACAAGTACAGAAATGGTGCATGTGGAAAAATATTTATCAGAAAGCATTCAATGTATTTTTAGGTTCTCTTTTAAAGCAATTTAGTGGCTGGAAAGCAAGGGAGGGAGAGGAGAGCAAGTTCCCTGCACACTGCCAGTAACTTCTCTGTAGACTTCAGCTTTGGAGTGTGGTGCTGACCAGCTACACCTAAACTTCTTGGGAGTTGTCAGGAATTCAGATTAGGGTTGAAGCATCTATCTTATGGCACCATGCAAGCAGTGGTTCCTGCTGGTTTTTTCCCTTAACTCAATGTCCTATTGTTAGGCAATAGAGCAAAAGTTGTTTCTGTGAACTTCTTCCTGCTGTCCAGAATTAAACAGGTTGGTATTCCTGTAGTAGAGTGCTCCATGATGATGGAACAAATCATGGAAAGGGTCTTCTTCTCTAGCAAACTGCATAAGTTTCAAGAAGGAGCCTCTGTAATGTTCAGTCACTTTGAAATAGCTCACATTCCTCTGGACTTCTCTGTCGTTACTTTAATGGTTTTGCATGTTTTCCCTGCATATGCAAAACGACTTAGATGGAGATGTTACAAGTATTCTGGAAAATTATTTTTTTAATTCATACCCAAGGGAGGAAAGAGCTTGATCAGCTCAAGGGATTAGTAAAAAGGGATTTGAAGTTTTTCACCTCCTAGTGACTCACTTCTAGGCTGCAAGTTGTAATGATTTCAAGACTGGCCAGCAGCACGCTGAAAAATGTTTCACACTTGCAGTCCCATTTCCCTACATGGGAATGTCTCATACAGCCTGGCATTTTCTGTGGGTTTCAGGGTATTTCCAAGCTAATAGACTAAAAAATGAATGGTGGGGAGGTAACCTACCACTTTACTTGAGGCAGGTATGTCTCAAGGACAGGAGAAAGTCATTCTGTATTCCTTTGTGATTGATTTATTGCGTTGATCATGAAAGTGGCCTTCTCTTTTACACAGTCAGGCTGTTCATCTGATGAACTCATCTTTATGGAATAATGTGTCTTTTTGGACATTGTTAAAACCAAGAACTGTATAAACAGCAGAAATGGAAGCTTTAACCTCTTTTCCATCCCACATGTTTCAGTCTTTTTCTGGAGGGACAACCTTTCAGAAAGACAAGATAATTTCATTAATACACTGGTTGCATATTGGCTTCTCTGTTGAGATGCTGGTGTGTCCTCAAACAATTACCTATCTGATAGGAATAAGACACAATTCTCTTTGTAGAAGCTGAAAAAGATAATTCTGTTTTTTAATTAAGTGCCTACTTAGCACTGTGAATTACATTCCCAGAGGTAAGCATTTATCATTTAAACTATAATGAGTATCATACCTTGAAAATGTCTTTCTAGCCCTAGACCATAACCCAGAGACACTGAAGTCAAGGTGAATTTTTCCATTGACTTCAAGGGATGTTAGACTAGGACAAAAATGTGAAGTTTTACTTTGACTTTGGAAGAGTAACTCTGGGAGTGTGGAGCTGTAGATGGGTCAAAGGAAAGATGGGTGCAAGAATAATCAATAATAACAGATTATAAGCAGTTGATTCAGAGCTTGAGTCATTTTTTCAGAAGTTGCTAATCAAGGCTCATACACATGCAAATATACAGTCTGCACCAACAAAATGAAGCTACAAAAAAAAAGAGAAGTGATGTCCTGAACCAAATTAGAGCAGTTTCCCAAGTCGTCCCGATCATTAGCTTGAAGTGCTGTGCAGAACTGGTATGAAAGGGAGAGAACAGACCAAGAAGCACTGATAAAGAACAGACTCTTGGCTCAACTGGCTTCAGAAGATAATCACAAGCTTTCTGGAAGCCAATTTAAGTGCCATGCCAGAGCACAGTCTAATTTCTTTGTTAAGCCCTGTGCCAGGAAATAAACTATTTCATTCAAGAGGCTATTGCATTAAGCAGAAATGACTAAGGATGAGATTCTGAGATCCAGTTCAATGCTGAATGTCACCTCACTGGATAAGCAGACCTTAAATAACAAGAAAGGCATTCAAAAAGTGAGCTTTTAATTTAGTTACATTTTTATCTGGGTCTCCTGCTTACCTCTAGATATCTCGCTTCTTATCAGTTAAAGCTTCATCGAGCATGAGATGGAGGAAAGCTGAGCTGCTATGTTGTATGACTTTATTTACTGAGCAGGATCAAATGGGTGAGAAACTGGTGATGCTGGATGGGAAACAGGATTCCCTTCTCTGCACAGAACTGTGTCCAAGTGTGACAGTAAGCAGTATCTATTGAAAATTATAAAATACCAAATGTATTCACAAATACTTTAATGAGTTTGGTTTACTCTGGCTTCTGCAATCAGAATTATTTGAAATTGTTGGATGACAACCAGATTTCTTTTCAGAAGAATGCCTTTTCATTGTTCTGCTTTAAAAATTTCCGTCAGTCAATTAGGGAGCTGAAACAATGTCTTGGACAAAAATGACATGTTCACTGCAAAGCAAACAAAAAACAAACACAACCCCAGTGGTTTTTTCCATTAAAATAGCTGTCTTTCTCCAGCTGGCTATCCCAGTATAAATTGTAATGGAACCAAGGCATGGTGGTTTCTATCTCTGTAAACTCAAAGAAAAATGCAGCTGGGGCGAGCAAAGCTGATCTGGCCCAGGTACCTCAAAGTGAAGAATAGATCCTTTTTTCAGTGAAGACAAAGCCTTAAGCCACACAACATGAGTAATGGAAAGTAAAGTATGCAAAGAAATGATTCACAAATAAGCCATAGGCTGAGAATTATAAATTGATTTACTCACTGGCTTCTGACACACACCACATTTTTTAAAAATTTCCTGACCAAAAAAAATATCCTACTTGTTGCACATTTTACCTAGAACTTTAGTGTGCCTAGAAAGAACTGCATTGCTCTGAATTTTGATTTTTTTTTTTTTAATGGAAATCGAATTGAAAAACCTTCCTTTGAATGAAACATGAGGCCTCAACCACTTTTTATCATTACAACTACAGCACTTTTCACAGAAGTAGGGTGTTAACCTCTGAGACATGGCTGTGTTCCAACTCAGATGTTTTTCTTTCTTCCTGAATTTTCTCTGTAGTTTCAGTTGGATGACGTATTCCTCACTTCCCTTCCTTTGTGTAATCCTGGTGGCACAGAATGGGAAAGGCTGCTGTGTTTCCCACTACAGAGGTCGCCTGTTACTGAAACACAACTAGAGAGAGGTATCTAAACAAAAAGAACAACATTCATACTCTTCCACACATTTAAGAGAAGCTGTATATCTAAGAGGGAAGCGGTGTTATCATGAGGATTGTTAGTTATCTGTTCTTCATGCACAAAGCAAGGGTTCTTTTTGTCAAGCATGGAAAAGTGACAGAGGACCAGAAATAGCTGATGATATGTTAAACTCCTTTTTTTTTTTTTTTTTTTTAAATTGTTTTAAAATGTCATTCTGCAGCATAATAAAGGACAAAACCTCTAGGGGAACACACAACTTACACATGGTCTATCATTGTGATGCATAAAAGAAACCTCAAAGCATTAAAAAGGAGTCCATTCTGGTGTCTACTCCTCTCTTTTACATTAGATCTTCTGTGTATGCCTATGAAAATCTTTTACCACCTTTTTATGAAAATCTTTTACCACCTTTTTATGAAAATCTTTTACCACCTTTTCTCCACCTTTTCTCTTTATCTTGTCCATAAGTGTCCCTTTTGCAAGCAAAGATATACTCCTCACATATTCCCACATTACTGTTCTAGGGTAGAACAATACTTCTCTATTTTAGAGGCAGAAATCTTAGACATGAGCAAGTTAAAGGCCTTTCCAAAAAGTCTCTGACAGGTTTGGGCTGGCATTTTTCCACTGCACCAC
This sequence comes from Todiramphus chloris collaris, assembly GCA_025345505.1. Lineage (NCBI taxonomy): Eukaryota > Metazoa > Chordata > Aves > Coraciiformes > Alcedinidae > Todiramphus > Todiramphus chloris. The sequence continues at coordinate 5,146,538 of JANVCC010000012.1, read as the reverse complement.
AATCTCCCTCCTAACACAACTACATATCTGGGTTTGGAATAAGCATGGTTGATATTTTGGCTGCCCTCAACTTAGAAATAAAGGATGAAGAAACACTCCATATACTTTTTAGAGCCTAGGAAGCTATTCAATAAAACCAGGGCAAAGTCAATCCTGATATTGCTAATATTTCATAGAAAATCCACCGCATACAAAGATCTTATTTTTATAACCTTTCAGGATTTCTTTGTATACTATAAAGAGAGACACAGCCATAATTCCTTGAGGATAACTTCTAAATCTGCTTCAAAGACATACTGGAGCAAGACCGCAAGATCTAAATGCTTCAAACTTTTGAACAACCCAGATCTGACATTTGCATCTTAGGCCCATCTCTGCTCTGAAGGTTAGAAAGCTATTCCCATTCCACTGGTGTGATTTTAATTTTAAAAGCAGTTCTCCTGGCAGGCTGCTTTGTGCTCAGCCGATTACGTAAAGTAAACTACTGACATATGCAGACCAGTTGAGGCCATTTTCACTGTTAAATTCAAACCTTGTTTAGAAAGTGAAGTTTTAACATGTTGTTCTTTCTGAAATATTCCACAATATGTGCTTTCACGTTTGATTATATAACATTACATTCTTTTACAATAATAAAGCCGAGTGTATTTTGGAATTGTTCACAGACTGAAGCAGTTTAGCGAATGGGACACATCCAGATGTGAAAACGTTCTGTGGCTTGGCTAGACATGTTACTGAACCTTTGACTCAGACATCCAAATGATGCTCAGGATGAATTCAGATTTCCTTTCTGAAAGGGACCTAGCGCTTTCCTGGTATGCATAGGGGTTCCTATTTCTGATGGTGGGCTTCAGATGGGGGACTTCAGTTTAACACAATTTACCATAAATTTAACGAAGTGTTAACTCGGTAAGATGTTAAAACTGCTCATGAGCTTCATTTAGGTTCTTATATAGCCTGCAAATAGCCTTGATACAGGAGAATACATAATTAAATAATAATGCTATATTGAGTCTTCAAACTTCAGACAAGGGGCAGAGGTGACTGTTAATAATGTGGAAAAAACCCTCTGCTTGGTAGTTTCTTATGTATGGGCAAATTGCCATGACTTCCAAATGCATACGTAGGTGCTAAAATGTGAGCAACAAGGGAATATGCTATTCTAACAGAGTAAATAATATCATTTGTAAGTATGTGGAGTTTTTCTGTTTCAAGAAGCTCACAAGGGATGTGATGTAGGCAGGGCTACTGTTATACAGCATCCTCTTGGGTAGAGATGGGCAGCCAACATGCTGTGACAGGAGATTTTGCCAGGGGACATCTCTTTCCTATGAAGGCATTTTCATGAACCTGTGGAACAGAAGGCAGCTCAGACCAATGCTGTGGTCTGCATTTACAAACAGACATTTGGGCTCTGCCAAGGGTGTGACATCACTGACATGAGTCTTGGCACAAAGGATCTCTTGCCCAGATACCATTCATTGTCTCCTTCTGCATTATCATGTGTTGCCATCCCACTGCATCTACATGACCTGCACATTCAATTGCTATAGCATAATGCTTCACTCTAGTTCTGTACTGTCATCTACACAGATTTATGCTTATGACCTTGCAGGAGAGGTCCCACAGGACTAATACATAGACATATATATATTATATATATATATTGTCTCTGCACAAGGAGAAATCTGATGGACTTCAGGAATTTCACTGCAGCCTCCCCGGCCACTCATTGCTCCAGTCTTTCATCGTATGAGCTACCTGACATTTGATTTATCTAGCCTGGTCATGTTAGAGGACTAAAAGGTCTCTACTAGGATCAAATAATGTGCTTCAGTTGGCTTATTCCAATCCCAGATTCCGGTCTGAATCAGGCAGAACCTATCCCATTAACTCAACAGTGTTTCTGCTGGTATGAAACAATGGGTCTACATCAACAGTGTGATGGTCTGGCTTTATATCACCTTAAAATCAAAGCAGTCACCATGTCATCAGCCTGTAGAAGCACATTGGTGAGTTCACCCACAGTAGTTATTTAAAATCTGCCTTTTTTGGTTGGTTGGTTGGTTGGTTTTTTTTCCTGATCTGATTTTGGTGGAAAACTCTTTTCTGACTGCCTTTGAGTTTGATATTTTATGTTGTTTGTTGTTCTGCTTCCTGGTTATTATTGATATCCCATCATTATCCAAATATTTTCTAACTACAGGAATTAGTGCAGCTACAAATTCTTGGAGGTGTTTTTGGTTGCGGGTTTTTTGGTCTTTGTTTTGTTGTTTACGTGGTTTGGGTTTGGGTTTGGGTTTGGTTTGGTTTGGTTTAGTTTTGTGTGTGGGTTTGGTTTTTGGTTTTTTTTGTTGGTTTGGGGTTTGCTTGTTTGTTTGTTTGTTTTTCCCCTTTGCTTGTAAGTCCTTATTTATTTGTAGAGGCCAAAATTCATAAACTGTTTCATCCTTTCCCTGCACATAGGCACAACACAGTGACTTTCGATGCAACCAAAGACTTTAGATTTACTACCTCACAGCATTTCTTGTTTTATTTACCCACACAATTCTTATTTCTCCATGCAAAGGATTGATCCTGGGACAATTCAGTTTATTGCAGTGGTGAGATTCTAATTCAAATGTTGAGCTTTTGTTGTCTTTATCAAAGTTACTATTTTAAAAACATGCCTATCTCCAAATACCCTTCATTCACAGCTGTGAGATATCTGGGTGGGAAATACAAGGCAACTTAAAATTGCATGCCAGATCTACTTTATTTGCAGTTGTACCATGTACACAGAATGGCCACCTCTCCTTGCCAGCTGTAAAAGAGATGTGTATTAATGTCTGTGCTCAGCTTCGCAATGATGAAAGCTTTCTTTTCAATGAAAAAAACCTCTGGATGTTTCGTGCACTTATATGGTATTTTGTAGCCCTAGTACTTTAGAGCCAAAGGAAATGTACATGTCCAAGACAGTTTGCTGGATCCACAGACAGTATTCTTGGAACTGGGCTTAACTGTAATCATCAGGGAAATCACTTTGTTGCTTTCCTTATGCTAGCATAGCCAATGTGCAATACTGTGCAAGCCTCCATCCAGAGCAGGAACTTTTCCACTTTTTCTGAAAGCAACAATTTCATATCTGAAAGAGTGACAAGCAGCACTTACACAAAAAAGCCTTCAGACTTTTCTTCTCTTTGCACTTTGTCTCTGAGAAGCTTCACATTCATGTATATTAATCTACCAGGTCTATTCTGGAGACTTCCAGATCTGCCTCAAAGTTTGAGAGACATCTATGCATCTGTAGCATAGATGTCTACAGCCAAACTAGGTATCTGAGTTGCCTTTTGTAGTCAGTGGAGAGAAACAGGCATTCTCAGGGGCCAAGGTTAGGGACTTTTTTATTCAGAACTGGCCTGTGTTAGTTATTTATCCTGGATGAAAAGGATTTCACCGTAAAATCCACTTAATAGATTTCCATTGTCTATAAAGGGAGCTTGGCTAATTGGCTCAGACATAGACATATATGAGCCCCATCCCTCCTGTCCAAAGTAAAATCTCATCCAGATTTGGCATCCTCTGTGGATTTGTAGTGGGGTTTATACTCCATCTAAGTAAGGGAGATATTTCCCCTTTCACTACCAAAACCTCCTTATCACTTTCTCAGTCACTCACCATGTATTGTATCATGACCTTGCTTGCCAGTCACACTCAAATGCTGGATATCAGTTTTGACTTCTTTGACCTCTTTTGAATTCATGTAAATAACAGACTGTCTCAGTTGTTTAGGTTCCTCTAGGATAAAGCCTTTCCAATAAATCTCACAGGCAAAAGCTCTGTATAAACTTCAGGTTCTTGTTTGTGAGTAAGCTGCAGAAATTGTTTAGAATCAAACTACTTAAGAGTATGAAATGCATTGATAACTTTACTCAGAATTTGGCTAACTCTATGCAGCTATGATGTACAATCCATATATTACATGAATAGCCACATCTATACTATTTCACTAGCTTCCCTTTCTGTGTTCATCACACCTCAGCCGTATCTCTTCACCTTCAGTAAGGTCCACATCTTTTCCTTCCTGTCTCTTCCTACTATCCATATTGAGACAGCGCCTCCTGCTTCTGCCTCACGTTTGCCATGTCTTTGGGAAAAAAACCAGCTCCTGTTAAGTATCAGCCATGTTTGTTGTTCTCCTTCAGATTTCTCCTCCTAGCTCTCCTTGGCCCTGATGCCTAGAAAATACTTGGCAATACACACTGTCTTGCTGACTAATGCAGTTGCATCAGTCTCCATATAGGTCTATTGTCTCTTGTCCTGGGTTTAGATTGTAACAGTATTCACTCATCTATATACAGTGCTGAGCTCAACTGCTCCTGAGCGAATATAGTACAATGAGTAAATACTAACAGCCTGGTAAACAAACTTTGAAAAATCAGGGGTAAATAACTTTTCACAAAAACTTTCCTGTGGAGATTTCCACTGTCCTCTTTCATAAACACTAGCACTGTGATCCCTTTGTTACAAATTCTTCAGTTCTTCTGGTTTTGATTCTTTCATGCTTCTAGTTGAAAAAGTTCAGCTAGGTCCTGAAGCCAACACACTCTTGCAAGCATGCACTTTTTTTGGTAAAATTATTTTATTTTACTTGTGTCTGTAAATTACCACATTTTAGGGGGGAAAAAAAAAAATAAAATTCACTATCTTTCTGAATATGCCCAAGGGAGGCAGGAAACTTCCAGGCTGCAGCAAGTTTCTCCCATCTGTTACTTGGACAGAAAGGGTTACACTTCAATTGGGTATTGCTGAGACAAGGTTTATTGGTAATCTTTTTCATTAGGCCAGCTGGTATAGCTTGAAAAATTAGACAACTTTCTAAAATATAAGCCCTTCCTATGTTCTAAATATGTCCAAAATGTAATATATATAAAATGGACTAACATATCTTATGCCATAGAAACAAGAAACAGATAAAACACACCAGGAGGGGTGTAATATACAGCCAAGCCCAGAGCTACTACTACATTTGGTCTAGAAAGAACAGAGTTAATGCTACATCTATAATCTAAGGCTTATTTTTACTGAAGGATGCTACTACTCAAGTTGATGGAATTTTTGAAATAGGCGTTTAAACACTTCATAGGGAATTAGAACAGAAAGTAAACCTCCACTGATTTTATGAAGTGGCTAATTTTTATGCAGTGGCCCATGGCAGGGGGGGTTGGAACTGGATGATCTTTAAGGTCCCTTCCAACCCTGACAATTCTATGATTCTATGATTCTAAGTGCCATCCTGGCCTGGAACCCACACAAAGCAGTCACAGCTGTGACTACATTCTTATAAATATCCTACTTTGAAAAAGTCCTTCTAGATCTCATATCCTACCCTCAAACAACCCTCATGTTTGAAAGTAGGGTGTCATTTACAGAAATGCACTTTCTTAATTTTTTTTTGTCTGTGTGCTGTCTCATTTCTGTCTTATCTCCAGTGAAATCCAGGTGAAGAGATAATAGATGGAAGAATTAAACTGCTACACAGCATTAATGAATAATGCAAACACCTTTCAGAGGTGAGAACTATGTATTCACTGAACTTGTTTTTCCCAAATGTATGAAAACTGAGCACTGTCAGGAAGCAAAAACAGTTGGTCAGGGAACTAGATCAGGTGCCTGTCACCATTAAACTTCTATTTGTGCCTGCTCTAGGGTAAAAGCATCTGTTGATGCAGACTGTAGCTGAATGAAGCTGCTCAGAAATTGATCTAGAAGGCAGTAGGGGTTTCATCAGGTATAGAAATCTTTACAAGCTCCATCTCAGTGCAATCAGACAGCTTTCCCTCAGAACTCTGCCAAGCCTTTTGTAGGCACCTCAACAGCTTTGTCTTCTCTTGTGTGCCCTGTTCCTTTGTATACTTTTTTTTGTCCTCTGTTTTCTGCTCGCCGCTAGACACGCTTTATGTGTTGGGAAATGCTGTTGACCTGGCATGATGCCCAAAAGCTTCTCCAGATGGACAAAAATGTTTTATTCTGATAAAGAAAGTGCTCCAGATGCAAGATTACTGATTCTCAAGAAAAAGGGAGGAGAATACCTAGTGGAATAGAAATAACCTTTCTTTTCTCAAGGACAAGAGATGTGCTTAATAGTTTTTCTAACTCCCTTGTATGCTTGGCAGCAGCAACTTGTGTTCTCCCCATTGTTTTGTCTGTAGAGGAGGACCTAATCTTCAGCTTGGAGTTTTATCATCCATGCAAGTAACTTTTAGGAGAGGCAGTGAACTTACCTGATATTAGTCATTTAGTTGCAGTGATTGCTTCTGCTTCAAATCTGTTGATCCTGACATACTGGTAATATCTGCACATGACTGTCTCTGTTACAGTTCCAGGCACTGTCACTCCTTCTCTTTAGCAGCATCTAAATGATCTGATGCAGTCTCTGTGCAGCACTGTGAAATTAGTCACCTTTATGTAACACAGGACAGTTCCAAAAAGCCAACCTTCTTCAATTTATACTTGAAAATTTCAGACTTTATTTAATAGGATCCACTCAACAGGAGTTATAGGGGCTTATTCACATCAGGTATGAATGTGGTCTGAGAGGAACTAAAGACTGTAATATTAAGCCCTGAGTTAACCTACTATTTTTTTTTTTTTCCTTTTCAGTTGTAAGATTAATAGTCTCAGATTGTATTGCATCCCTTTACTAAATTCTTAGCAAGACATAGAGGACAAAAATGGCCCCATCTTGAAGTAAATGTCTAAATCAGAGGAGGTGAATAGTGCTGCCTCCTCCACTGATTGCTCATGCAACCCAAGGTGATAAGCTGAGACAGAGTCACTCTGCTATGAACATAAGGCACTAAGGGCAATGAATCCCATCTAAATTGCCTAAAAAGACCTGAAAATACTTGAGTAACCATATTCCAGCACAGAGTATGTATGCTGACAGCTGCCATGAGACAATTACCTCTTTGTATTGCCAATGAATATAGTTTGTCCCTGTACCTCAAGCATCATGAGCATTCAAGCAGATGGGTCAAGATTCACAATGGTTCTACCTTTGCAATATTTGTTTCTGTCTTCATCCCTGAAGACCTAAGGAATAAGGGTACTAGTTAGTCAACCTTAGCACATACGTTAGGATTACATCTTTATTTACATAATCACATGCTATTTTGTCCCACAGAATAGAGTACAGAATGATTTCACAGGAGGAAGGAATTAGGACAATCTTCCATCTGGCATCTGCTTAGCTTTCCAACCTATATGCATGATGTTTTGCATAGGATATACAGGAGATGTAATGATAAATTTCATGTGAATCTTGTTCATTGTACAGTCACAGAGTGAGGTGAATGGTAAGCGAGGAGAAGACAGGGCAGAGAAATGAGGTTATTTTTTAGCATTGTTTTCCTTCACAAAGCATGCTGGGAAATGGTGGAGAATGGGAGAAAAAAATGAGGTTATTAGCAAAGACTAAGGAAGTAAGTTACGGGAGTGTAGAATAAATGACAGCATGACTCAAAAACTGTGGATGCTCACTGTAGAGCTTTTAAGATTCAATAAGATGCCAATAAAACTATACTGCATGCTTATGGATGTTCATCCAGTGTTTTAATGTTGAAAAGACAGGGCAATTCATTTTGTATCTGGAAACCCCAATACTGGTCTCTAAAAAAGAGCATCAGCAGTATGTGCCTCACTTAACCTTCCATTGCTTGCTTAGGTGTAATACAGAGGCACTGTCAGGCTCATGGTTGCTCTAGTAGCACGTCCTGGCTGGACTTAAGTTGAGCTCCAGTAGCTCAGACTCTCCTCCTGAATGTTTGGCTATATTGTGCAGACAAGCACAACATAAACCATCCTCTAGGACCTGCTGATCCACACTTGCAAATCTGTATAGTAGAGATGTTCCTGATCATACCTGCTGTCATTTTTTTCTGGAGAAGATGCCCTGCAGAAAGCAGAAGTAGAAAAATGCATTCCCGTATGAAAGTCATATTGGTAGATGATCTACCAGGTTTAAATCCAAGGTGTGATGTTTTATGTTTATTCCAACAAACTATTTTGGCCTTTCCAATGGTAAGTCTGGATATCCTTTGAGTGTGTGTATGTATCTAATTTTTCATAGAATCATCTTTAAGTATTGGTCAAAATGATATACTGTGGCTATAAGTGCAATGTGCAAAGTCAGAAAGCTTTGTTTGGCCTGGTTGGGAACATACCCCAGGGCTACATCCTCCCACCTGAGAACTGACAGTCTCTGTGCTAATCAGTAAGGCAGTACAAATTCAGTGCCACCTCTAGATCAGTCCTGTGTAAGAATGAAAGGAAACGCTCTTCAAAGGGCATCTCTGCTGCAGAGCCCTCCAAGTGCTAACCATATCAAATTGCCTCCTTCACCTAGCAGCTAGTTTTTCTTTCTTTGTACTCCAGGGTAGGTATCTGTCAGGAACCTACAGACCACTGCTCTTGAGTCCTGTAAGGCTACATTTTACTGTTCAGCCTGGGTCTCCTGGGCTTTATTCTTTCAGCTGCAGCCACATACCTTACTGTCTTAGGCTCCATAGACCAGACAGTACCTATAGACAGATGCTCTTTTCCACAGGCAGCTGTTGATGGAAGAAGTGACCACTTCTGCCTGTGTCACTGTCCTCACCAAGGTTGCTGTTCTTTCTTTCCTTCTAAAATACCAGCTCTGCGTGTTTCTTCTGGTGAAGCAGTAGGAATGCTCCCTAGCCCGTTTGAGTGAAAAACAGCCAGCTTGACTTAGAAAGTTTAAATAATTCATTTTCACAATCTAGGTCACTTTGCCAGAGATGGGTTTAGAAGTGTTTACATGAACAAGTCAGCTGACAGATATGAAGGATCAGGAATCCATGAAAGAGAGGCAGTGAAGAACATTTCTTTCAGTGTCACAGATGAATCTAGAGGAAGGTATCAGGTCACAGACTAAAACTGCCTGCTATTTGGGAAGAATGTGTGCAGATGACATAGACAGCTAGTAGCGAAGCCATGCTTCGGTGCCTGGGATACTGTTTGAGCTACAATTGAAAATGGAATGATAAACTAGAAAGACAATCAAAATATGACGGATTCTCACACATCTTCTAAAAAAGATACGTCGGTCTCACTCATACATTACAGTACTCTGAATCCATGAGTAAGATAGTAAGAGGAGAGAAGAATCAGGTGATAGAATTGGACTTCAATGAGCCTTTGAGTAAGTTCTTTACAAGGAGTAACTAAGCTGTTCAAGAGAAGTAAAATACCATCAGAGGCCAGAGATGGGAGCAATCTGTACTTCACCCATGTTCATCACAGCCAAGAGATAACCCTGAGTAGCCAAACGTTCAGAGTAGAAACCACAGTACTCAGCACAGCCTTGCCAGACTGCCAAATGGCAGCAGATATCCCAGTCCTCACACCTTGGTGTCCTGCTATGGTACTTGCACTTCTGCTGTACTAACATGTTATATGGACCTGGGAATGATGGTGGGAACAGTGTCACCTACTATGTCATAAATGCCAGAATCAATGCTGTCCCCAGATCTGTTCTGGTGAGAAGGATTAAGTGAGGGCACAAATGCTTTTTCTACTTGCCATGATTCTTCCAAAGAAAAGGTACCATAAAGCAGACATCAATAAAGCACTTTCTACCCAAACTAAACTCTTGCTTACATAATATGGAAAACAACTTGTATTATTATCTTTAAAATTGCAGTCTGGGGACTACTCTCATTATAGTCCTTCCTTGGATTTACTTATGAGTGTTCATTACTAAGCTGGAAAAGAGGTGAGAAGTAGGGAGGCAAAATCTGCAGACTAGCCAGTATTATTTAAGGAAGGAGAGACCTGGAGAAAGAGCAAAGACTTTCTGAAGGGATATTTTGGAATAATGTGCTCAGCTTGGCCACTGTGTCTAATAAAGGATATAGCTGAAAGAAAAAGGTTGAAAGATGGGCAGTAAAAATCATGTAAGAATGGAAAACCATGAGTATTAAAGGAAAAATGCTGAAACTTAATTTTAGAAATGGGAAAACGAGGGGAGACTATGATGAAGTGCATGAGATGTATGCTTAAAAGAGGCACACTGGGATCCTTCCATTCATGTGCTTTTCACAAGAAGCCATTCACTGAAACAGAATAGCGGTGAGCGTGAAAGGGAAGGAGGGAAGTATTATTTCAAACACTATGCAACCTCTGTTGACTTATGAGGTATTAGGGTGGGAGATCAGCCAGGCTGAAGAAAGTATTTTCTGAATTTTTCATGAATATTTTCTATTTTCATGAAAAACGTGAACATCCCACTTAAAGGAATAGTGATCAAACTGTGTTAATGGAAGAGATATAAACCCTAGAATTCCACGGCCGGCATGGACATAGCCAATCTGTAAGTGATACTTTTAGGGAGAAAGCACTAACTACCAGTATTCGTGCATCAGGTTTTATAGGATCTGGCCATTACCAAGGTTAAGATACTTAACTAAATAGATCACAATTCAGATCCAGTATGATAATTCCTATGCAAGCACTAACACTTTGGTGGGCATCCTGATTAAAGATGATGTCAGAAAAATGTAGACATTTATACTGAGTCACCTTGTTTGGCTTTGAGTGTCAATAGCATGAGACAGTGGGATCTGCTTAATCTTGCTATGGTGTTTGTAATTTTTTTTGTAAAAGACCTTCAGATCCTCCTTCTCACTAAAGTAAAGTCTTGTGCTATAGGTATTACATGGGAAAATGGGTGTAATAAAACCTTTGTCCTCAGATGTCTCCAAAATGGCACACTCTTGATATGAAAAAAGGCTTGCAGTGAAGGCAGAATTTGCCGGGGGTTTTTCATTTTATTCTTCTAGCCTTTTTGTCTTTGCAAACTCAGCACAATGTTAAACTCCTGGATAGAAATACAGCTTGCAATTATGGCTGAGAAGATGAAGAAATGCTGTGTATATAATAACTGTATGTGTATATACATTTAAAGTTCACTGTTATCTTTATTGCTGTGAAATTGTAAAGCCATGTACAATCCGGTTTTAGTACTGGACATATTTCTTCCACTTAGAGACATGGTAGATAACTCTGTTTCTATTGTTTGTGGCAGCTGTCTATATTTCAACATCTGTTTAAAAAATAAACCCAGGCCAATAAGAACCCTAATAATTCCTGGAATTATATTAGGGGAAAAAAAAAAAAGATAAGTGAATTATTTTCTTTACATAAAAGCTTTTGAAATTTTTCCTTCTGGAAGATGTGTCATCAGCTTTTGGTAAGGAATTCATTAATTTACAAATTGCTATGAAACAAAACTATACGAAATGAACATGCACAGGGGGAAGACAGATGATCGTCACCATCAGCCTGACGGCCAGTGCCTGCCTAGCTGCTGTGGGAATCTGTATGATCATGAGTATCACTAAGATATAAAATCTCTTTAACTGTGAAGTACCATTTCCTGGGTAAAAGAAAACAAAGGCTAGATTAGGTGATCACCACTGTTACAAATCTTAAACCAAAATAAAGCAGTCTTTCATTCTTTTCCAGTATTTAAACATCTCATTGTTGAGCCAAGACTAAAATAATGCTATTCTGCAGATGCCTGTACATTATTCTGAGGTGCAGCAGCTGAAGATTTAGCCAGGGTTGCTAACTGGGACCTTCTCCCCAAACCACTGACCTCCAGTTCAGGTCTTTAACAAAATGGCTGCGTTCCAGTAGGTATGCTCAGGCACCTTGAAAAATTGCTGATCTCCAGTTTTCTTTGTGGTGTATAGTCCAAGATTTAGGCAGGGCTCCTCCAACAGCAATTTGAAAATGCAGTCCTAATATAACCTCTTCCATGTGTCCGACTTGTATTGAAACTTGACTTCATAAATACAATGGTCAGCTTTGAGGTGGTTTTAGCTCTATGGATGAGCTGTGAGAATGGTGTTGAACTGTGGCGTTTCACTATGAGGTCAGAGAAACTCAGGGTTGTGACTCATGGTCACGGGTGGATTGAAAACAGCTGCTGGGGCTGACACCTATAATATGAACACTGGTTCCAATGTCCTCCATTGTGCTGACACTGGAACTTGTCCAGTTTCTTGTTGAGTTGGTTCTGGGCACCAAAATGGTAGGAAACTAGTTCAGGGGAAAAAATAATAAAAGCGTTCTGATAATTTACTGCCTTGGGAGTTGGTCATCAAGTGTCAAATGAGCATAAGAGTAGGCACTAGGAAGAAGATGGGATCCTACAGCTAGGGGTTGATCAGAGCTGTGGCAATTAGACTGGCTTGAATTGTCACAGAATTGTCACCAGAGCTGGACAGCCCCTGTGGGTCAGAACCCCATGACTGTTGGATGGAGATTCTTTCCTGTGTTCAGCTGTGCTAGCTGCTGGTCCCCAGCCTCTTCCTCCCACCAAATGATGCTATTGCCCAACAGCTGCCAGCAGTACTGACATGTTCAGTCACAGCAAGCCAGCACACACTAAAGCAACTAAGCAAACCAAACTATCTGGTACTGAAGTGGGCTTGAATACAGGTCTGCCAGCAGACAGGGGACGATAACCTCCACAGGAGGAACACGGCAAGAGGTTTGATGGGCTTGGTACACAGGGTACTTGCAGCAAGTACTCCTGTGGTCATAGCTGTTTACAATATGCATGCTGGTCTCTAGCCTTAAAGAGCCTGTATGTTCTATCTTTAAAAAAATAATTAAAAAAGAAACAAAACAAAACACAGAGACAGACTACTACTAGGTGGCTCGACAACAAAATTTATTCTTACAGGGAAGAAATACCAGGTCTCTTTATTTTATTTTAGGGACAGCAAGAAGAGATGGTAAGAGCTGGAGCCAGGCAAATTTTACATGAAAAATAAGGCACGACTGTTCAACTGCAAGAGTGATTAACCAGTGGAACAGACTACCACAGGAAGCAGCAGTTTTTCCATTTCTTCAAGTCTTCAGCTCAGGACTGGATGTCTTTGTGGAAAATACTTTTAAAAAACCATGATATTTTGGGCTCAACACTACCTAGCTCCGTAAAATTCTGTTGTGCTTATTAAACAGGCAGTCAATCTGGATGATGTAATACCCCTTCTACTCTTAAAAATCTGCAAAGTGTAAATGAAACAGCTATTGAGCTCCACTACAGACCTGGTCAGGGTTCCTTGTCATTGGCAAAGTTTTGGCTAGAATATTGCAGCTCCTGATGACTTGGTGTCCAGGACATCATGCTACTCCTGCTGAACTGTCCTCTGAGGTCAGTCTGTCTCCATGATTACCTCCAATTCAGCATTCTCTGTGTCCAATTGAGACTGTGTTATATAAAAGCAGAACTGCAAATTATGGGAAAAATTAGTACCAAGTGAAAGGTAAGTGGAAAGAAGCAAATTTAGTTGGATAGAATAGATGCTACATGTGAATGAAGGCTGAGTAACAAGCTTTTCACGCAGTCTGAAATCTGCAATTTTCTCAGCAAGTCATCTCAAAAGCTCTCCAAGGTGTTCTTAAAAATCTGTGGTTTTTGTCTCCTGAAAATAATAAAGCAGCTCCTAAAAGAGCACTTTCCCTCTATAGGATCCAAAGTCCATTAATGAAGAAATCAGCATTATAATTTCCTTCAGTTTTATACATGGAAGTGAATAAAGCATGCTATCCATAGCTAGTCAGAAACTAGCGAAAGTGATCCTGCTGTCTATATCTTAGATTACAAATATACAAATATATTTATTTAATTACAAGAAAACCAATTTATTTTCTTAAAAATGTTTTCTGTAGTTGTCTTTTGATAATAACCATGAAGGCAGAGGGCAAAGGGATTCTCTTTTTCATAGCTGGAGCTGGCCCTGGTGATTTCTGCCAAATACAGTTGAGCAACAGACAACATACAGTTAAAAGCTGTAAACATTTCTGGTACGCTCTGGGGTGTCATTTCCATCCATTTAACATCTTCTTTAGAAGTAGTTATGAGCCCATCCACAGCCAGCAGTGTGAGTACTGTGCAGCCCAATGGCAAATGAATGATATTAGGTGGGAGAAGAGCAGACACAAAGTGCCTGCTGCTCAGCCTGGAATTCAGCATGCAGCTGTGCAGCACACAGCTGGATGCCTGCCTGCCACTGGAGAATTTCCATGAAACCATGATTAGATCCAGTTAGCATGTATGTGCTCGGACTGTCTGTGCGCTTGGCTACACAATTTAAAAGCAGGTCTTCACTTTGAGGCTAAACTAAAAAATAATCATTGTTGGAGAGGGGCCAGAGGAGGCCACAAAAATGATCGAAGAGCAGGAACCCCTCTGCTGGGAGGCCAGGCTGAGAGAGGCGGGGTTGTTCAGCCTGGAGAAGAGAAGGCTCCGGGGAGCTCTTATTGCGGCCTTTCAGTACTTAAAGAGGGCTTGTAAGAAGCATGGGGACAACCTTTTTAGCAGGGCCTGTTATGACAGGACAAGGGGTGATGTTTTTAAACTAAGAGAGGGTAGATTCAGACTAGATAGAAGGAAGAAATTTTTTATGCTGAGGGTGGTGAAACATTGGCACAGGTTGCCCAGAGGGGTCATAGACTCCCCATAGATGCCCTGGAAGGTCAGGTTGGATGAGGTTCTGAGCAACTTGATCTAGTTGAATATGTCCCTGGTCACTGCAGGGAGGGTGGACTAGATGGCCTTTAAAGGTCCCTTCCAACCCAAAACATTCTATGATTCTACAAATATTACAACACTGTTTTCATCCATGAAGGGGTCACAGAAAACAGCTCAGCATAAGCCATGGTACACAGAAAGGATCTCAAGACTCCAAAGTTTTCACAGTCAATTTTTTTCTACCAGCCAACTTTAAACCACTTCCCAGCAACAAGCCAGTACGCTCACTGTGGAAACATTGACTCTTATGTTTCTCAGGGATTATCAGAAATATGTAGCTACCCTGAGCTCAAATCTTGCCTTGGCAGTAAAGGTAAAGGAAACAGGCCAATGAGACTTTGCTCTGCTTCTGACGCTATGTAATCTGTTAGACTATTTTATTGTCTATTAATTCCTGCTAATTCTGTGCTTCCTTTTTGTCTGCCCTGCACCCAGAACATGCCTGTATAGCAAGGATCTCGAGAGGCCATTGGCTTCATTTCCCTTATGTAGTATCAGTCACACCTAAAATATTCCTGACTCACATTTCTCTGTCCTTAAAGTCTCCATATGCCATCTTCCACAGCAATCTACTGCTATTCATTATCTATTCCTATAATTTATTATATGTAAATTGAATCTTCTTTACTGTAATTAAAGCCCTTTGCTTCTTGTCCTGTACAAAAGAAATTTCTTCTTGTCAATGGCCTTTTATTTCTTTCATGTCTATTATCTTTTCTCAGTTTTCTGTTGTTCAGAGCAAGAAGTTCCTTTTTTTTTTTTTCTTTTCTTTTTTTCCCTTTTTCCATTGCAGGCCATGGTGTCAACTCTCTCATCATTCCTGCTGGTTCTTCTCTGGACATTGTCCAGATAAGTCATATTGTTCTTGAAGCGTAGTGCCTGGAACTGAGTAAACAGATGAGACCTTAGCTGCAGTAGCTGACATTATTTAACTTTTTACCTGTTATAATCCCCTCAGCCTCCTTCCTGAAACCTGGTCCTTACTTGTGTGTTCTCTATCCACGCTTGTGCAGTTGAACATCTCTGCCCAGGAGTGGTATCTTGAATTTATCTCTGTTAAACAGCTAATTTCAGAACCTTTTAGAAATATGTGAAGAGCTTTTGGAATTCTAATCCTATACCCCAGTGTATTTTCAGTCCTCTCCAACCCCTTTGTCATTTCCATGTGGAATGTGCCCATTTTCCATTCCAGCAGCTAAATTACTAGTGAATACTTTGAAAAAGACTTAATGAGGGAGAGTCCCACTTGGCAGTGCTGCTATACTAATAAAGGGCGGTAGCCAGGAACAGTACAACACAATAGCAACAGCATTGTCCTAGTATGGTAGAACCCAGTGCAGCTATAGACCAAGTTTGTCATCTCCAAACCTTTTAAGTTCTTCAAGAGGAAAAGTGGTGCAAAGCCATGCAGGGCTATGGTTTAATCTGTCATTTTGAAAAGCAGCATCAGCTTATGTATTCTGTTTCCCACCTTCCCTTTGGTGCTTGCTTGTACTCCTGCACAGCCTCTTCTGTCAGGCCAACACAACTAGTTGAACCTGGTAAACCAGGTTGTGGGAAAACTAAACCAGCACAAGAAGAAGTCCAGCTCATGTCGAGATGAATGCCCTGAACCAGGTTGCTGCGGATCTTGGGCCCACACAAGGAAGAGGACAGGAAAGTGTGGCTGGAAGAGTAAGCTCACAATGGGTTTAAGATAAACTCAGATCTTGCTGATGCTCAGAGAAATGGCTCCATGCACTTCTCTGCTCTTGTCTTCTCTCTGATTCTGCGTGTAGTACTTAAAACTATTCTTTCTGGATTGGTTAGTTTTCAGTCTGGTCAGATCCCCCTGATCTGGCTGACTGCATATCTAAACAGTCGTTAAGGGTGGCTCAAGACAGGCAGTAGACATAGAAGAGAGGTCCCTAAAACACAGTCTCATGACTGGGTTTCATCTAGCTAAAATGATGTTTTGGTCCAGAAAAGACTCCTTTATTGTAGCTTCCACCAGCTCAGTGTGTGGCTGGGTGACTCATAAAAAGGACACAGCAAGTACCAGCAGGGTGTCCTGGGGCTGTTGGGTGCTTTTTAGCCTTCTACATTGCTGAAGGCCTTCCATCGCAACGCTGTACCTACTTTCCACCCCCAGCTCTGTGTCCTCTCACCCCAGCTGCCTCGGCAATGTTTCCCAGAGCCTTTGGAGCAGTATCTTTCCCTTGTTTTTCTTGTGCTGTTGTTCTCATGTTGTTATTCTCATGACCTTGCACCTGCAAACCCCTGATAGTGTTCTCGGATGGTTCTCATGGGAAGCGATTGCCACCAACATGAGAATCACCCCTTCTTCCTGCTTTTTCCTATCCTTTGCTTGTAGCTTTTGGTTTACATTACAGGGGGCACAAAGCTAAACAACTATCCAGCGTGCAGCACCTGCACCTCAAGTGCAATAGCACTTGGGTGCATCCCAATAAACATTGTATTGTTCCTATGGGAAAAGTGCTGCAGGAGGGCCCTGGAGAAGAGCCCAGGAGAGAACATATCCTGGGGACCCTCCCTGTGGATGCTGAAAAGCTGATAGCAGAGGGATTTTCTCAGGTTCTCACAATATTTGGTAAGAGTCCTGCCTTTCTCACACAAGCTATGAGAAACAGCAGGATGGTTTTTGTAAGCTGGACCAACACCTGGTGTTTTGCTAAGTTCTGTTTATGGTACATTGGAAAAATATTGTGAAATGGGTGTTGTAGGACTTTAGCCAATCACCCTAGGAGATGGGTGATCACTGACCAACTGCCCTATGGGGCTAGGTATACAAAACGGGGTTATAAATTAATAAAGTTGCTTCTTTTGCCTTCTCTTGCTGAATTTGTGCGTTGCTGCATCTCTCCGTTCCTGGCTTAAACAGCAACACCGTCCCCTCACTTTTGTCTCAGCTGCCCACTTAGAAGAGTTCTCCCTTTCCCTTCTCTTTCTCAATGTCTTTAGTTTATTTTCACTATTAGATTTGTATTTCACTATTAGATTATGTGTTTTGAAATTATGCCCATGCCCCAATAAATGTCTGTGCAGATGATCTTGTCCCCACACCCTTTGAGACAGGGGAAAAGTACCAAAGGCTGGAATCCCCTGAAAGCCCCCTTGCTTTAGCAACAACACAGCCTTAGACCAGCTTTGCAGTGTCTTACCAGTAAGAGCACAGTTCCACAAAGTTTAAATCAATCTAAATAGGGTTTGTTATCATGTGTAATGAAGGGGAGGGAACACATGGCTGAGGCAGGAGGGAGACTGACAGTGGAATGGCATCTGCATTGGATTACAGTAGGGTGAAACTATACTCTGAAGTGGGAAGAAAAGCCATTAACACCCAAGATTTTCCTCTTTGTAGAGAGTTAACAAGTTTACATGAACTGGTGTGAGCAGAGGAATGGTTCGGGAATAGAGAGCTGCCAGTCACCACAGAGCAGGTAGATTCTGGGCAGTGGGATTCTGGGGAGAAGAAAGAGCAACAGTGAAGTCATGAGGTGATAGGACACAGGAGCTGCTCGAGTAGCTGCTGGTGTGGACTGCTGCCCCCTTAGCACTGCTGGCAAATCTGTGCCTGCACCCTGTTATGAGGTTTCACAGTTACTTTGGAGTCCTTCCAGTACAACTACTGAAAAACTAAACTGAAATAGGAGCTGAGAGAATAAGTCATTTATTTAAATATGGATTAACCTTAGGTGTCAGACCATTTTCCCCAGCAAACAATTCCTGCATCATGCAACTAAGGAAAGCCTGAATTAGAAAGAATGTCTCTAAGGCATTTCTAAATCATCAGGTTTTGTTGCAGCTAATCATTGCACTGATATTTTAGCACTGTGAGTAGCTTCTGGAGATGATGCCAACACAGTCATCATGGCTGTGTGTGTTTCAGTGGAAAATATTTTGGGCTAAGCACTGTGCGTGGCTTTTTCAATAGAAAAATATTTAAGGGAAAAGCGTACTGTCATGGTAAGTTACATACCAAAACCAGGGTGGAGCATGGGAAAAAAGGCAGAAGTTACATGCTAATAGAAAAAGGCAAGAGCCACGTTTTGCAAAATTTTATTCAATTACCCGTGTATTTTTTGCATTAGCTGCTCCTTTGGTGAGTGATGTTTGCACAGAACAGCCAGCGCAGCGCAAGACCTGAGTCTGTACCATCTTCCCCACGGACTGGCTGGGTAACAGGGTTGTTGATCTAAGAGGACTCCGTGGTGTTAGGGAGCGCCAGGCCAAGAGCTGCCTGCCCAAGAGGTGCCAAGAGGTAATGAAAACATGAGGCTTCCCTGGGTGGTCCTGACATGGTGCATCTTTCACAAGTTAAATGCAAATCTTGGTGGGGATTGTCCTCATAGTGTTTTTTGGGATGATGTGGAGAAAATTCTAAGGAGGTAGCTGCACATACTTCTGTTCACTCTACAGACAGGGCAAGTGAAATAGTTTATGTGAACCTTTGTTTCTTACATTGGCCTTTCAGATTCTTTGGTGCTATGGAGACAGATTTAGTACTTTACTATCTACACTTGTAGGAACAAGTTCCAGGACGGCCAGGAGGATGGACCTCAGCCCTTAGCATTTAGGACATTTTTAACCACTGCTGATACAGGTGTATTTGCCACACCAGCAGCTGAATTCCTGTCGATGGTGGAGGCTGCATTGTTACTGGACTTTGTCACAGAGCCGGTGTAGGGCTGCAGATCCCCCGCATTTCTTCCATAAACTGGGGTCTAAAGTCCCTTTGTAGGTATGCTTCATGCACTGTGAATGTGCCTTGCTGGTTCAGTGAGAGCTCCTTCACACAGAGAACAAGCTCTTCTGGAAGAAAGGTCACTTTAAACTAGACTAAAGGCTCTGTTCATATGAGCTATGGGTCCATGAGGATTTAAATGGTGACGATACTGGCTTAAGTAACCCTGGCTTTTTTCCTCCCGCCTCCCTCTCTTCCCACCAATTGTTCGTGTGCCACTCCCTGCACTGCGCCAGCAGAACTGTTTGTGTAGCTACATCGTGAACAAACAAGGGAACTGATCTAATACAACTAGGCAAAATGGAGGAATGTTGTTTGCTTTCTTCTGCCAAATCGTTTGACCTGTGTGATTCATTAAAATCTATATAAATCACTCCCTGGTAGAGAACCAGAGGGCAGGTGGAAGCAGAAGAAATTAGATGGATGGGGTGAGATGGGGCTGCCTGAGCAGCACTGTTACTGACCATGAAACCACTGATCAAATTTAGGCTTTACTGGTGCTCACTGCACATTGCTGCCCCTCTGTCATCATGGCAACAGAGGTGTTAAGAGTAGCATAGAGAGTCCTACACCTTGGGTCAAACTTTCACCTTTGAAGACAAACCACGAACTAAAGTGGCACAAAGGGAGATTTCAGGGGATTGTTGAGCTGTAGCTCACCACCACCATCAGGATGAGATCTTGTTTCTCAGCCATATTTCACTCCTGGCTGAAGCTTCCAGCCCTCCTTTGCCCCAGTTCTGGTGGTCATCAGTGAGTTAGCAGAAGACTGGTCTTGTTCATTAGCTAAAGAGAAAAGGTCAAGTTACTTCTTGCTTGATCAGTTTTCTTCTGGGTTAGTGAGCTGAACTGGGTCATTGACAGCCTTTTTAAAAGCAAAGCCTACAGAATAGAAGTGGTGGAAAACCATAACTAGGAACATGGAGAAGGTTTGGAAAGGGGGGTGAGTGAGATAACCTTCCTCCAGCAGTGGTGAGTTGCTAGATCAACTCAGATGTCTCCTGATTCAGATACACCTTCCATGAAGGTTGTTAGATCTAGCAGATGGATACAATACATGACTTTGATACATATCGTCCTGAACTTCTGCAGCAAGATTTAAACGTGTGAGCTGTTCCTTGCTTTCAGAGCATGAGTCAGCTAAAGGTTTGACCCATTAATCTTTCAAAGTGAGAGGGGAAAAAAGACCGCAGCCTTTTCTGGCCATTGCATTGCCATTATGTTAATGCTTTTTGATGGTTTAATGATTTTTCATTGGTTTCTAAATTTGCTGTTTCCATAAGGCAAAAACTACAATATAAGCTGTCAGACTTACAGACTCAACTGGTGTTCTGAAAATCCAGCTGTGTTTTCAGATTCTTAATAAAAATACCAGTAAAACAGCCTCTGTAGTTGGAGATTAATTGATAGAGCTCTTGACAATACATGAAGCAGAACAGAATCCACCTCCGTTGCCATGGCTATGTTTTCCCAGTGAGCTAACAGAATTAAAAAAAATTACTCTTTGCAGTTAATTCAGCAATTCTGACCTGTACACACATAGAAATCAGTTAATAGCAATAAGGAAGAACACTTTTTATACAGCAGATGCAGGTATCAGGTAGCTTATGTGCAGGGCACTGTAGTACCAGGGGCAGCACAAAAGCCAGGACTCCACTGTAAATACTGGATCTCTAAAGAGGCAGACTCATAGCTGCTCCACTGAGTAATGGGAGAGGTTTGAGGGCCACATGTCCTGCCTGCAGAGATCACCTCTCCAGCCTTTTTCCTGCTCCCTCTGGCAGTGGCATCAACAAGCTGTTTTCCAGGGCTCTGCTCTGACCTGTCTGCTCACTAGTTCTCTATTTCAAGTATCCTCTTTTGACCAGAGCAACCCTTTCATCTTTAGGATGGTGAAATTCAGTTTTACCTGCACAGCTGAGAAACCTTGAGCTAACTCTTAGCCTCTTTAAACCAGCCCCATTTCCTCCATTCTTTCTTAAGTATCCTCTTCTGACAACTCTTGGAGAAAAATGTACTGGGCTACCTGGACCAGCTAACTGGCAAAAACACCACCAGAATAATGCAGAGGTCCTTCTGGTTTATATAGACTACCTGAAAAATATCAAGGAAGAAAGATGCCAGGGAAGATGTCTTGCTGGACCTGTTGCAAACAAGAATGAACTGATCAAAGATGTGAAGGTGCAGTCTTGGCTGCAGTAAACACAAGACTGTAAAGTCAAAAATCTTGAGAGAAATGAGCAAGGCAAATAGTAAAACCACAACCCTGGACTTAAGGAAAGCAGATTTCAGCTTACTCAGGAATCTTCTTGGCTAGATCCAATGGGAGACTAACCGAGAGGGCATGGAGCTCAGGGCAGCCAGTTGATCTTCAAGGAGAACCTCCTCTAAGAAAAAGAGCAGTCAGTTCCAATGTACAGAAAATCAAGCAAATGTGGCAAGAGGCCAGTGTGGATGTACGGGGGACTGCCAACTGAGCTCCAACACAAAAAGGAAGTGTACAGAAAGTGGAAGCACAGATGGGCTGCCCAGGAGGAATACAGAGACGTTGCCTGAGCATTCAAGGTTGGTGTTAGGAAAGCCAAAGCTCAGCTGGAGTTGAAACCAGACAGGCAGATGAAGGTTAACAGGAAAGGCTTCTGTAGGTACACTGGCAGCAAAAGGAAGGCTGAGGAGAATCTGGCTCCGATGCTCCATGGAGCAGGGGACACAGTGACAGAGGGCATGGAAAAGGCTGACGTACGCAATGCTTTTTTTGGCCATGGTTTTCACTGATATGGTCTGCCCTTAGGCTGTCCAGTTCCCCGAGCCTAGTAGCAGTCTGTGGGACTGAAGCAGTACCCAGCACAGAAGGTAGGGTGCACTGAAGCCAGCTGGGCCCACAAAAGCCCACAAGACCAGATAGGATGTAAAAAAAGCTGCTGGAAGACCTGGCCAATGTTACTGTGAGGCCACTTTCTATCATCTTTGAAAGGTTATGGAGATCTGGGGAGGTTCTGGATGACTGGAGATGGGTAAAGAAACTCATGATGTATGAAAAGAACCTGAAAGAACTGGGTCTGTTAAACCTTAAGAGAAAGCTAAGGAGGGAACTTATTGCTGAATCATGGGAGGATGTAGAGAAAACAGGTGCACAAGGAAAGTATAAGAGGAAAGGATGAGGGGCAAGGGACATAAATTGAAGCATGGGAATTTTTTGACTCATTACAAGGAAAAAAAAAACATTACTATGATGGCAGTCAACCACTGAAAACAGGGGACCCCGGTGACTGCAGAATCTCTTGCACTGAAGGTATACAGAACTGGACTCAATGAGGAGACCTTGAGGAATGGGCTTTAACTGGCCCTACTATGAGCAGAAGTTAGAGATGATGAGCTTTGGAGGTTCCTTCCAGTCTACATGATCCCATGATTCTGTGTGCCTTGAAGAGAATGAATGAGTGAGACTGATTAACTTTCAACCCCCATATAAAAAACAGTATTTCAATGTCCCTGAATGATCCAGAAATACTCTGGTATGTAAAAAAACCCAACCAAACAACAAAAATCAGCTCATCTCTTAAGACCTCATGTCTTCAAGGCATTCCAGAAATTCTTTTGACATTTTCTATTGCAATCCTATGAGAACTCACAGTTGGCAAAATCCTCACATATATATCAACTCTAGCCCTCCCAAGTACCCACTGTGTGCTTTTAAGACACCACCATCATTACTTGAAACTGACTGCAGAGTTGTAAAAAATATTTTACTATTCTCCCATTTTCCTCTGTATACTATGTCAAGAGCCCTATTACTTCTTAGTTAATCTATGTATGGTTATTTATATATCATTATCATACTACTTAAATAAAGAACTATAATATACATTTTTTTTTCACTGTACACCCCTGGTATGTAAAAAATGCTTCTCCCCTAATACCTTCAAGAAACTGAGGTACAGAAAAGCACAAAGGCGTTCCAAAGAGAATCTCAGCAGAGTACAATCTGAAGCAAATTATCTCAACTTTCACACTTGTGTTTAACCACCTAACTAATTCTTTAAATAGAAGCTTGATGAAGTGTACTATGACTTCTGTAAAGTCAGTTCCCCTGGGGTACTGGCCTTTCATGTCTTCTCAGAAATCAAAAAAAGGCAAGTGGTTTAGACTAAGAACTGTCTAGAGATGCCAGCAGCACTGTTACCTGGTGAAGGAAGACCTCTAGCATCCAGAAGAAACGAGAAGGCACAGATCAGTCTGGGCCCAGTAAGATGGTGACGGAAACTGAACTGGTTCATTCTGGGTGTGGGTGGAGAACCTTCCTGCGTGCAGGCCAAGAAACACAGGCTAGCTGAGGCTTTCACCTTCCTTATGTTTTGGATGAGCCAGTGAAACGTGGTGGAGTTGAATGTGCAGCTGGCTGTCTGGAGGACATCAGTTTACAGATGCAAAATAAAGGGGAACTGTCTTCTCTCCAGTAGCTCAAGGACACTCATGGGGAAAAGTTAAAAATCCTCTCCACTGAGAACTTTGTGCCTGCCCTTTTTTGAACAGATCTGCAGCACAGTTGTGATTTAGTCTTAAGATGCCAGTCTAAGAACATCCTGTTACATTTTAAAAACAAGCCTGTTCTTTCTTTGTGTATTTTCCCACAAACACTCTTATCACAAACTTGATCTTACAGCACAGACCCGAGCAGAGCTTTTATTAATTGTAAGCTACAACCTTTTGCTATATATTATGTAATGCTTCATTGGTTTCTGCAGACGAAAAGAGGCTCTTGTAGTGCTAAAACCACCATAGTACGTGCACCATTTTAAGTCTATCTCTTCCTTTTTTACCTCTGAAGGTTATGTGAGATTAAATTTTACATACAGAGCATGTCTCACCTCTGTCACTGCCCTCAAAGCAATTGCTTTTGGAGATTGGGATGTTTCCCTCTGTGAAGGAAGGCTTGTTTCTGGCCCTACAAGAAAAGCAGAGAAGACACTGTGCCTCTGGGCAGATTGCTTTTCGCCTTTGGTAGAAGTTTTTTAAATTGCTCATAATTATTATGACTTTGGGACCAGTTATTCCCAGCATAAATAAATAAAACTCTGTCAACTGCAGTTATTTCATTTGTAGGTGTAGCAGGAGCTCGCCAGGGAGTACAGGAGAGAGCAGAAGAGCACAGTCTATCTTCCTTCTGACAACACCATTTTCAGACTAGAAGACTTTTGTCGAGCAAGAGGAGAACTTAAAAAAAAAACAAACACCAAACCAAACCCAACACCACCTTTAAAAGGTACAAGAAAGGGCACTCGAGGGCCGCGCCAAGATGGGCAGCAGGACCATTCGCCCCCACGGTGTTAAGAGCTATTCATTTCCACCTCACACGCGTCCTCGGCCGGCGATATAAACCCCACCGGCCGTTACAAGGCGGGTTCATTTGACGCCCGGTCCCGCCGTGCCGGGCCGCCCCTCAGCCCCTCGGCGGCGCCCTGTGGAGGCTGCGGGCGCTGGGAGGGCGGTTTTTCAGCAGTGTGGCAGTTCGCCGCTCCCCGGCTGCATAGACGGGCCGACGGGGCTGCTTTACGGCAGGCGTTTCGAGCTCCCCGTCCGCGCTTTGCGGCTGCGTGGCGGTGGTGGGGGGCGGGGAAGATGTCTGAGCGGGGAGAAGCCCCGGCGGCGGCATCGGCGGGAGCGGGGGGTGAGATGCCGGCGAAGAAGCAAAAGCTGAGCAGCGACGAGAACAGTAACCCCGGGGACCTGTCCGGCGACGAGAACGTGAGGCCGGGCGGAGGAGAGGCGGCTAGAG